>CM066041.1:247096976-247628163 GCA_033557465.1 Ichthyophis bannanicus | reverse complement strand
ATATGATCCGTGGTTCAATGGGGTGTAGAGGGCACACACACATTTGTTGGAGAGCTCTCATGCGGGACCACCGTTTCTTATGTATCTATAATCAGGGTGTGTTTGTGTGTGTCTTGTCATGCTATTATGGGCTGGGCTATGTCTGTATGTATATTTATGTGTCATGCAACATAACCAACATAGCACAGTACACATGTCGCATGACTGCATGGCCCCATTGATGGGATTGTATTACATGTGGACAGGTGTTTGACTACCGCACACCAAAACGTACGCATACAGCTATAACCCGATTAATGTAGCACATACATGGCTAGGGTTCGGCATGTGGACATGGGGCAGTGTGCAGCCCGGGGTCCATATCATTGTTTTACTCATATCTACAAGTGAGGTGTCATTCATTGCAGTATTTGCAATGTACAACCACATTACAGAGGTTGCAGAGGCGGGTCAGATGATCAACCGGGTGCATTACCGACACTAACTGTGGTGTTGTCGGCATGTGTTTATTTGTTTTGGTAGGTTAGAGCGGTTTGTGCAAAATTAAAGGGTGGCATATGTAGCGTGATACTATCTCAACATCTGCCCTCATGCTCTGGTAACATGGCTGTAACGTCTGGTCTGGTTTTAGCACAGTACTACAGCCACAAATGCCTTGTGGTATCACTGGCAAGGGATGTTTATGGTCCACCATACACGCATCACAGACCTATTTGGGAGATAGTGGTGCAAGGTGCACCTATCGCCTATCCATGGGATTTAACATTCACTCTCCTGGGGATACCCAAACGGTGTGGATTGACATGACGCCATCAAATGGTTCTTGCATTAAAAAGCCAGGGACATGGGGGTGTTGTGTGGCCACACATGAGTGCTGACATTGCCCATGTATTTTAGGCACATGATCTGCACACAGATCTACGTAAGTCCATTGATGTACGGGATTTACACTGCCATAATATTCCTTTGCACCAATGGTTACAGGGGGTGGTACAGCATATTACCAGGTGTCTCAGGTAGTTTACACTTGCATAAACACACAACATTAGGGCAGTCATGCACACAGATGGGGGGGTAATGTTGTCAACCTGGCCAACACAGACTGATAGTGTGACCTTGTGATGTGTTTCACACATGGTGTTTTGCAGACCCCGTCCTTAGACAGGTGTTGTGGAACAACCGATGGGACTGGTTGGGGGGTGAAAAATGAGGTTGTAGGGGGACTTTCAGTGGTAGAAATCATATGTCTACATGCTGCCTCTCCCATGTGGTATATCAGTACATTGAGTTGTTGAGGGTGAACAGTACAGTCGGTGGGTCAGGTTGTGGGGTCTGACCAGCTGGTGGACCAAGTTGGCGGTTGTACTGTGGGTTTCACAGATGGGAAATAACATATAATTTGTGCGTGCTTTGAGTTTCCCGTCGTTCCACAGGACCCGCTTCACTGAGGATGATGTTCCAATGTACCATTGACACATAGGGCCCATGTGTCCCAGGTGGCTGTGGTCCAGGGTTAGGGTGGATCTACAGCTACAATTGTGTGGTATATGGGTTCATTGGGACCACAGTACGCCTGTTCCAATGTGTCATTTTGAGGGCAGCTGGTGTTGTACACCTTCTCCCCTGACAGCAACAGCCTCCCTTAACCCACATGTCTTGGTGTTGTGACCCCAATCTCCCCATGTGTTTGTGTACATGTATGTTCGCAGGTTGCACACCTTTTCAAGGTTCAGATGATTAAAGCAGAGTTAATATAAATGTTGTTTTGGTGTGGTCTGTGTTTTACAGATACTGACTTTGCTATCGTGACACCATCATAAAGTTTTGATCAGACATCAAACCAGGATATCTGTGCATGTGACTTGGCACAATGATGTGGCACGATGTTTGCACTTTGTGCACATACAGGCCATGTATTTCAGCTGTTTCCACTGACCAACGTATACTTGTGTGTGTGTGTGCACTTATGTTTTGAATAATGTCCGTCCGGAATTGGGCCCAGGCATGGGTACATTATCATGTGCTAGTCAATGGTGTTCGTTGGGCACCTGCGGGCGGCATTGTGAGGGGGTGTGCTATCTCTGCTAACTGTATGTTGCCTGCTCATCTTGTCATGATGGTTCCCACATGGTTGTGTGTGAGCTGTGATGCAGCAATGTGTCTTTGTATTTTTTGGGAAGACAGTTGTGTTGATCCCGCCACCATTTATTTTCGTCTCATATGTAGGCATTGATGTGGGAGATGGCATCAACAGGTTGGGTGTACATGGTAAAATCGGAACATGTCTGGTCTGACATTGTCTCCCTTCGCTGTGACCTGGATGTGGCTATGCAGTAAGTACTTTTGAAGGAATTGATGAGTGGACGCATGATGCACACATAGGGTTTGTTTTTAAACTTTGCTAAATCGGTATGACATGTGGCTATACCTGTCCTGGGGTTTATGATCTTCACATGGACATGTTTATGTTTGTTCATCTCTGTAGGGAAACACAAACAGATAGCATATGATGTGTAGCTGTTGAGATGCCATGTGACCTGGGATTTGTACTATAACCATATCCATGGGACAGCCGTTGGCCTGGCATTTACATGTACTGGTTGGCTGTCATCTACATTATATTTGATAGTTGCATCTCCTGTAATTTGTGACCTTTCCAATCCCTTTAGTCTGTATTATTGGGCATTGTGAATCTTGGCAATCTGTTCTGTTTTGGCAAGGTGTCTAACAGAGACCATCCTTTATCCTCTCCTCAGTGACACAGGGCAGAAGACATAACACAACATTTTCCGTACAGGGCATCTTACCTCAACATCCAACGCCTGTTGTGGGACTAATGACCTTCAAACGTTATTCTTTCTGGGGAGATGTGCCATTGGATGTTTTGACCTATATTGGTGGGACACAGGCCTTTTATGGATCAATTGTTGCTATTGGACCAACTGGTTAACACCCATGAGAAGACCTGTACAACAACACAGTGTTGTGGCATGCTGTGGCTGTGTTGTCCTGGCTGATTACTGGGACACAGACATGGAGCATTCAACTGGACTGTGTCAATATTGGTGACAGTGGCCGCACTTTAACTGCCCTGCTGGCCATGGTTGTTGCATGGTTGGTTTTGCAATGATCTTTTTATGTCAGGGACACCTTGCTTTTTTGGACACTGGCGCATCAGGGACTGACATTCAGCTAATGTATTTCTTGACATGCCTACACAGTTTGGTTAGTGTATAGGGTGCTGTCCCATGTGTGTGAACATGGCACCACATGATATGTTAATTAGTGGGTTTCAACATCAGCCTACAGCCATGTTTGTGGCATGGGGGCACACATGGAGGGATCCAATTGTCTATGTCCACCTGCCCCACACCTAAACAAGGTGCAGGTTCTGCCACATACACACTTTCATGCCCACCACCATCCTTGATAGATGTGTGGAGGGGGCAGGGGTGATTAGATTCATGTGTGGCATCACTGTACCATGTTTGCCCGCAGCTGGTGCCTGTGCTTCTCAATGACTATGTTTGTGAGACACTGCATGCGGACCTATGTGCTTGTGTGGTTCACTGTAGGCTGTCTGCCCATCATTTGCATATGGACATGCTAGTTACTGTATATGTTTACTGTACAGACGTGACACCTCTGCATGTATGGCCACGCCTTGCATTGCACATTTGCAGAATCCTGTTTTCCCCCCTGCATTGACAACAGTCTCATTAGCCCATTATATTTGGTGTGTGCCATTGTGGGTGTCCATCGCCCTCCTACACTTCAGCATTGCATGGACCATGCTATAGGTAGCCGAACACTGTCCACCAAACAAACAATGCAAGGGGACATACTGCACAGTGTTATGTCTGCACCTTTCGGGGAGTTGTGTGTTTTTTATTCTCTCTGTGTTCATGTGTCCCTGCTACCTGTTAGCATGCAGTCATTCAGCTCTAGATGATATGTGTGATGTACCCTGTGCTGCAGCGGACCCTCTGGCCGATGGGAAAAACATTTTTAAATGTTGAGCAAAACAGGTTTCAGATGCAATATCCTGAGGGCCCACATAGAGGAGCAGGAGAGCCAGCCTGGATGCAGAGGAACCACGCCTCTATGGGCAGGACTTGGAATCAGTCAGTCCCGATTTCAGCAGGGACAGAGCTGAATCACAGAGAAAATGATCAGGCCGAAGTGCAGAACAAGGAGCCACTTGGAGAGCAGCCAAGAAGCAACTTGGAGAGCAGGCCGAAGAGGAGGCCAAGAAGCAACTTGGACAGCAGCCAAGGAGTAGGCCGAGGAGTAGGCCAAGGACCAGCCAGAGACAACTCCAAGGAGCAGCACTTCAGAGAGCAGTCAAGGAAGGAGGTGCTCTCCCATCCAGCTGGGGAGAAGCCCTATCCAGGGAGAAGGGCTAAGCCACAATCTGATGGAAAGACATCGAGCTGAGAGGGATACTCGAGACGAAAGGTAGTTTTAAAGATTTCTATAGATGTAACCCGAGAGAGGGGTGGAAAAATCAGAGGCCTGGTGAACAGGGAACAGCTGAGAAGGCGCGGCCACCAGCTAACTGCCACGGGAGTGGAAGCAGGGCCGAGGACATCAGCTGCAGCCCTGCCTCAAAGACGTTTCTCCACACTCTGGAGAAAGAGAGACACAGTGGGACTACTTGAGCCAGCAGGAATTAGAAGATAATCAGGCTAGGCCTCAGCCTTCCCTGGAAGAGACTACAGAAAGCTCAAAGGAAACACAGTTATTGCCTGTGATTGTTTGCCTAAACCTAGCACAGGAGAGGAGCAGAGGAGAGGATTTTATCTGTATAATAATGACACTTTTAGGCAGCAAGTAAAAGATGATTTCCCCAGGACGAAAACTGATGTTGCTAAAGGTTGGGACAAGAGAGCTTTTACAACCAGGGCAGATGAACAGCCAGGGTTCTATCCTATAGCCATGAACCAACGGCCCAAGCTGACAAGCAAGCATTGGGACACGGTTTGGCACACTTTCAGGAGGCCCCAACTCAGCCCCATTGATGCTTCTGATTCGGAGCTCTCAGACATGGAATGGCTGACAGTGGAATCTGGGGTGAGGTGGCAGGGGAACCCATGGAATGCATTTATTGTACAGTAGGAAGACTATATCTGTTTGATGTTAAAGAATGTATGAAGTGAATACAGGATGCCTTTATGATTTAAGTTACTGTGAAGATTAACAGTTGTTACTTTGACCATTTTGTGTGAGTGGATCCTGAATGCGAGGATTAATACGGCCCTGTTACTTTCTTAACCGCATATTTGGACCATATTGCGCAAAGGAGAAATAAATGCCTTTTGTTGTTTCCCTACACTTGGCTGTGACGTTACTTTATTGGGACGTTGGCAACGAGGTTGGCCCAAAGGTCCGCTACCTTATGACCCTCGCAACTGGCCAACCCTGATCCCCCTAATCTTATGCGCTCCCCAGCCTCCGGTGGAAACACTACACTGCCACCAGAGGGGGCTGCGGGGGACAACACTGACTCCTTTCTGATGTGCCAGTCAGCCATTATGTGGGAGGATCGACATGACTTTATGAGGGTGTTTGTCACATGACAACATTGTGCCAGCATATGTTTTTCTCATTTGGGGGCCACCTGTGTTGCATGAGGGCTATGTTGGGGGGGGACATGTGATGTGTTTGGGGTCCTAAGCTTACAACGCCTAGCATCTACATGCCCTCATATGTAGCTCACACATTGTGGCCAGGCAGTAGATGCTCGGGGATGTGGCCCTGGTACCCAGTGCATATCATGCACCTGGTACACATTAGATCTCATGCCACTCATTGTGCTCAGACAATGACCTTTTATGTGGCATGTTTGTTTGTACCTTGCTGATTGTGTTCCCATCTTTCAACAGGGAGGTGCTGTACTTTGCAATTATGATTACACTGTGTACAGTAACTGTGAGGAGTGATCCAAGTAAAGATATGTATTTTACAGACATTTGTTTATTTTGCTGCTTGGTCATGTTCACACACATGCACTACAATGTGTACCTTTGAATAAGTCATGACTCCTTCTGACCTTGGGACTCCGTGGTTACCTTGACAATGTTCCTCAAGTTACTTTCCAAGGGCCACATGATCTGGTTTTGTGAAATGAGGCCTGGTTGCCTTGTTTGCAAGACAGTTTTCTGAACACTAGGCTGCTCCTCCTCTCATAGTGCACATTTACACTTGTGTCCACTGAGTTGCTTGCAAGGTCCATGTCCACCTGTGCTCACAACAGTGTACGATGGCAGCTGTGCATGTGTCTGTCCTTATTGCACATCACTGGTTCTTACTGGTTCACATACAGACCCTGTCTTTGGAATATTATGTCGTCCTTGGGCTCAGTGTGTTCTTTGTGGGTGTGGTTGTTGGCACGTGTTTTTCAATTCGGTTTATCCAGGTAGCCCACAACATCCTTAGTATTTAATTGTGATTTAGGTTATGATGACTTGACCATTAGTTCACAGCAGGTTCATCACCTCTACAACACACCCTTGTCTCTGGTCAGGGTCCAGCAGGGTGTGCACTGTGTGCTGCCTAGCCAGCAGATATCATCTGTTACATAGCTTTCTCTCATTATGTTGTTTACACTGCTGTGCACCTGGGGGTGTGGTGGTGATGAGTTTCAACAGGTGTGTGTTCACCCTTTTTTCATGTGTTGTTCTCTGCTGTCCTGTCCATGATCACTACACATTTGCTTCGCCACGCATCCTCCACTGCCCTTTGTGTTTAGTTGATTTCCTCTTGTTATGTCTGTATATATTTATATATTTATGTATTTGTTTTGGTATACCACTTTTCACAGGGTCAAGGGAGCTTTTCATACAAGGGGGGGGGGAATGTTACATGTTGGGCACGCCCACCACCCGGGGCGCTACATTGACGGTTTCAACAGGGGACATAGGACATACTATGGACATTGACAGATTGTGCACATTGTCATATTTGTATGGGGTGGCTTAGGGGTTGGATTAAGGGGTTCCTGGGACAGTATGTTTTTCAGCTATTTTGTAATGGATTCGTGGTCTGGGTTGTTACCAGGGCATCTTGGGAGGCTGTGCATGATACATGGGGCATACAGTTTCGGCTCTCGATTGCAGGTCCCTTGCGGGCATTTGGTTCATTTGTTGCTTACAGTACCGGAATTGGTGGGGGCTTGTCTGATAGTTGTGGCGTGGCCTTGGCGACACAGTCTGGTGTTAATTTGGGCATTCTGTGCTTCATGTATGACTTCTTGGTGAGTGGGAGGGCTTTGTATTGTCTCCTTGCTTCAGGTGCCTGTATGTGTGTTTCTTTCAGTATTGGTGTGATGTGGACTGTATATTTTGCATGCTGTATCTACAGCCTAACATATCATTGTGTGTTTGTGCATGCGTCCCTAGTCCCAAATACAGACTGTGATGTGATATGTACACAGGAGTTCTGCAGGTGCATTTGTTCATGTTTTCTCTTGGGGGTTTGCCTGTCCTTACAACCGGCATGCGTGTGGTGTGAGGGCCTGGACTATTTCTGACTGCATCCGTTGCTAAAACACACACATTGGTGCTGTTTCCTACCTGTTTCTGCATTTACATTTCTGGTGTTGTTCATAGGTGTGATTCCTCTCTGTTCTCTTGGATGTGTATGAGTGTCCTGCATTTGTGTTTTGCATTTGTCTGACGGTCATATGTTGTCAGGTTTGTGCTGTGGACACATTGTACACTCATCTGAGTTGTGAGCCATGCATCTGTCCATCTTCTGTCTGCCAACTCTTGTGTCATCCTACCCTGATGTGCATGCGGCTATAACCCTTCCTGCACTCCTACACCTTCCTGCATCTCATCTGTCCATGTTTGCCGCTCCTGTGTTTGCTCTGCATATCACCGCTAGTCCACTGTGATCATGATAATTCACAGATCCTGCCATTTCACCCTCCTCTGCTGGACACATCTTCCCATCCACTGTTGCACACCATCATTATAACATGGTACATTATCCATCACTCTGTACATAGCTACAGCTGGCACCATTCTGTTTATCCATCTCTGTTGCTGCCACATAGCCTTGTGGAGATCTTTGTGTTACAGCACCTGTGGTGTCAGTGGTTTTTTTACTTATGGTTTGCCTTTCCTTTCGGCTCTGTGCAGTATTTCGGTTACATGTGCACTCACATTTGATGATGTGGTTGTTTATGATGTTGCATTGTGGGTTTGCAGCCTAGAGGAACGATACTCTGGCTAGGCTTGTGTGTAGATGGCAGCACAGCTTGCTGTACAGTTGCATTCTGAGTACAGATGTCACTAAGCCAACCTTAGTCACTGATCATTTGGGACCATGACCCCCTGCACCATCAGGCAATGCCCTGACCATTCTGCTACAACTGCTGTTCCCACCTGCATGTCTGCTCACCTACCTAGGATTTCCCTGCGTTAGACTGCACAGTGATGCAAGCACTGACTGTGCTGGGACCATGCCCTGCCTCATACTACAAACTGTAACGCACCCTACACACGACATGGTGATTTCATTGGTGGACAATGCACTTTAAGATATGACATGTGCGTTACCTTATAGTGCGTCATATGCATCACCTGGTATTATAGTGCTTTCATAGTACATTTGCAGGGAGGAGTACTAACAATAACATGTAAAATGCCTCCTAGATCACTATTGCTCATGACAAGTGATACCTCATCCATCCATCTTCATGGGGCACTGCGGGGGATTGTCCCCCCGATCCCTGCTCCATCGGTAGGCGTCGTTACCATTGTGCTGTGGCTCTGCTCGTGTGCTTTCACATCAGCGCGCAGCCTTCTGCCGCACACTGTTCCTATGCCTCGTGAAAACGTAGCGCGCCGCCTTCTGCTGCCCACTATTTCTGTGCCTCCTAAAATGGTGCCTGAGCCAGCCGCTTCATTCGGCACTGCGGGGGATTGAACCCCCGATCCCTGCTCCATCGGTAGGCGTCGTTACCATTGTGCTGTGGCTCTGCTCGTGGGCTTTCACATCAGCGCGCAGCCTTATGCCGCACACTGTTCCTATGCCTCGTGAAAACGTAGCGCGCCGCCTTCTGCTGCCCACTATTTCTGTGCCTCCTAAAATGGTGCCTGAGCCAGCCGCTTCATTCGGCACTGCGGGGGATTGAACCCCCGATCCCTGCTCCATCGGTAGGCGTCATTACCATTGTGCTGTGGCTCTGCTCGTGTGCATTCACATCAGCGCGCCGCCTTATAACTCCCGCGCAGCTTTTCAAGGCGATAATGTGCGGGGCGCACATTGGCGCATATGTGTATCGCGTGTTTTTTTTTCCGGACGCAACGCCCACTCCTTATATGGCACAGGCACACTAGCGCGGCCCCGCACGTTAGGACTGTTTAGTAAACATGCCCCTTTGTGTCTTCCGCTAACTCTCCATCGTCTGCTGTCCATTTGTCTTTTCTTCTCTCTTCTAGTTTTTTTCCATTCTCTCTCTACATCTGCTTTAACATACTAATCTTTCTCCTTTTGCTCTTTCCTCATTCCTATTTCATCTACTCAAATTTTACCCCTCCATTCTCAATCCCCACTTACTCTCCCAATATCCGGCCAATTGTAGATTTGTCTTCCCTCCCACACAAAATATTTTTTCCCTCTCCATTTCACTCTCCCAGCTCCATCCCATTCTAATCCTCCCCCAACATCAGCTCCATTCTAGTTCCAGTCCCACCCAGCATCCGCTCCCTTCTAGTCCCCGCATCAGCCCATTTCCAGTCCTAGCCCCCCATAAGCCCATTTCCAGTCCTATCCTAGACCCACCATCAGCCTATTTCCAGTCCTAGCTCCTCCATCTATTTCCAGTCCCATCCGAGTCCATCAGCTCATTTGCAATCCCAGCCCCCCATGAGCCCATCAGCCCATGTCAAATCCTAGCTCCCCTCCACTCAGCCCATTTCCAATCCAAGCCCCCCATGAGCCTACTTCCAGTTCTAGCCCCTTCATGAGTCCATTTCCAAACCCTCACCACAGCCCATTTCCAATCTTAGCACCCCCCCAACAGCCAATTTCCAGTCCTATTCTAGCCCCTCCATCAGCCCATTTCCTGTCCTAGCCCCCCCCCCACTCACCCATTTCCAGTCCTAGCTCCTTCCCCCTCACAACCACTGTTCCCTCTAAGCTGTGCGTGTGTGCGCGCGCACACACCTCGCCGAGTGAGCGCACATACTTTACAACAGAGCGCACAAAAATTACAGTTCTGATTCTGATAGAAAACACAGACATTCTTAAAATTGAAAAGTTGTTGTGTATTTATGGTTTTCACAAGTTCTACAATATTTTCTAGTGCAATCAATGTGGTGTACATACTGTATTCTGACGTGTAGTCAAATTTTAAAGTATATAACTCCGAGTGTCGTCGTGTGGCGCACAAAAATTTAACCTTCCTTCAAAAGCTGCACAGCTGATATTTTATGCGCACACACCCTACAGAAAATTAGAGGGAACATTGCTCACAACCCATTTCCATTCCAAGCCCTCATCCCCATCAGCTATTTGCAGTTCAAGCCCTCCTTCCACTCAGCCCATTTCCAGTCCTAGCAACCCCCCCAGCCCATTAACAGTCTTAGCCCCCCCAGCCCATTAACAGTCCTAACCCCCCATCAGCCCATTTCTAGTCCTAGCCCCCCCATAGTCCATTACTAGTCCTAACCCCCCCCATCAGCCCTACGTCCTAACCCCCCCATCACCCTATTTCCAGGCCTAGCCCCCCCCCATCAGCCTATTTCCAGTCTTAGCCCCCCATAGCCCATTACCAGTCCTAATCCCCCATCAGCCCATTACCAGTCCTAACCCCTCCCATAGCCCATTACCAGTCCTAACCCCCATCAGCCCATTTCCAGTCTTAGCTCCCCCCATAACCCATTACCAGTCCTAAACCTCCCCATCAGCCCACTTCCAGTCTTAGCATCCCCCCATGGCCCATTACTAATCCTAACCCTCCCCCATCAGCCCACCTCCAGTCTTAGCCCCCCCCCCATAACCCATTACCAGTCCTAAACCTCCCCATCAGCCCATTACATCCTAACCCCCCCATCACCCTATTTCCAGTCCTAGCCCCCCATCTGACCATTTCCAGTCTTAGCCCCCCATAGCCCATTACCAGTCCTAATCCCCCATCATCCCATTACCAGTCCTAACGCCTCCCATCGACCATTACCAGTCCTAACCCCCATCAGCCCATTTCCAGTCTTAGCCCCCCCCCATAACCCATTACCAGTCCTAAACCTCCCCATCAGCCCACTTCCAGACTTAGCACCCCCCATGGCCCATTACTAGTCCTAACCCTCCCCCAACAGCCCACTTCCAGTCTTAGCCCCCCCCCCATAACCCATTACCAGTCCTAAACCTCCCCATCAGCCCACTTCCAGTCTTAGCCCCCCCCCATAACCCATTACCAGTCCTAAACCTCCCCATCAGCCCACTTCCAGTCTTAGCACCCCCCCATGGCCCATTACTAGTCCTAACCCTCCCCCATCAGCCCACTTCCAGTCTTAGCGCACCCCCAAAACCCATTACCAGTCCTAAACCTCCCCATCAGCCCATTTCCAGTCTTAGCCCCCCCATAGCCAATTACCAGTCCTAACCCCCCCATCAGCCCATTTCCAATCAGCCCCCCCATAGCCCCAGTCCTAACCCCCCCTTCATCAGCCCACTTCCAGTCTTAGCATCCCCCCATAGCCCATTACCAGTCCTAAACCCCCTTCCCCCCTATCATCCCAAATTAAAAAATTAAAAAAACAGCTACTTCTGCCGCGGCAGCATCAAGAGTGCTGCCGCGGGGCCCCCCTGCCCGGCAGAGCCTCCCTGCATCGTAGGATAGCGTTGAATCCCCGCACGTGGGCTTCTTTCAGAGCCGCGAGAGTTTCCTTTCTCGTGGCTCTGTTAATCCTGCCGGGGCTGCGGGATTAACAGAGCCGCGAGAAAGGAAACTCTCGCGGCTCTGAAAGAAGCCCGCGTTCGGGGATTCAACGCTAGCCTACGATGCAGGGAGGCTCTGCCAGGCAGGGGGGCCCCGCGGCAGCACTCTTGATGCTGCCGCGGCAGAAGCAGCTGTTTTGTTTTGTTTTTTTAAAAACTTGGGATGATGAAGAATGTTTTTTGCGTGGGGTCCCCTGAAACGCGGGGCCCTGTGCAAAAAACATTCTTGCTCAATGGACGGGCCGGCCCTGGTAGTAACTTTGTTAGTGATATTGCGGAAGGACTATTGGGTGAGGCTTGCTTGTTTGCAGACGATACCAATAGAGTAGACAAACAGGAAAGAGTCGACAACATGAGGAGTGATCTAGCTAAACTTGAGGAATGATCTAAAATATGGCAGCTGAAATGTAATACTAAAAAATGCAGGATCATGCATTTAAGCTGCAAAAATCCAAAGGAGCTGTACAGTGTAGTGGGTGAGGTACTTCTGTCCACAAAAGAAGAGCAGGACCTGGGCATGATTGTGTCTGATCACCTTAAAGTAGCTAAACAGGTAGAAAAGGCGACTACGAAAGCCAGAAGGATGCTTGGGTGTATAGGGAGAGGAATGGCCAAAAGAAAAAAAGGAGGTGATAGTGCATCTGTATAAGTCTCTGGTGCAACCTAGAGATCGCACTTTCAGAAGGATATAGGCAGGTTGGAGTTAGTGCAGAGGGTGGCTACTAAAATGATTAGTGGCCTTCATTATGAAGCATATGAGGACAGACAAAGATCTTAATATGTATACTTTAGAGGAAAGGCGGGAAGGGGCAATATGATAGAGGCATTTAAATATCTCCGTGGCATAAATGCACAGGAGGGTCTCTTTCAATTGAAGGCAAGCTCTGCTACTAGAGAACATAGGATGAAGGTGAAAGGGGATAGACTCAGGAGTAATATGTGGAAATATTACTTTACAGAAAGAGTGTTAGATGCGTGGAATAGTCTCCCAGTGGAGGTGGTGGACCCGAGGACAGTATCTGAATTTAAAAAAGCATGGGACAATCACAGAGGATCTCTAAAGGTAAAAGGCAGACTATTGTAGTTGATATGGAAGGGCAGACTAGATAGGCCATGTGGTCTTTTTCTGCCTTCATGATTCTATGTTTCTATGACTTTAAAGGAGGGAAAGGAGTAAGACTGAGGCAGCAGGAGGGGTTGAAATTGGCAGGAAGGAGAGAGTAGAAGCCCAATACCACCACCACGGCCGGTAGGGTGAGGCATGTGGGAGAATTGATAGCTGCCATGACAGAGAGCAGCGACTGATCCTGAGACTTCTGGGAGGAGCAGGGTCTCAGTTACAAATGAAGAGCATTAGAGACAGGAAACCCTGGCCTAACCTTCGCTGCATAGCTCTAACCAGGTAGCGGCTCAATATCATCGCTGCCCAATTAGTGAGCAGCCTATGCAGCAAACCCAGATATTCAGTACTGGGGCTGGATATGAACCGGGTTTGAAAATCCAGGTTTAATGTTCAGCGCTGACGGTTAGCCATGTTAACAGTGCTAGCCAACTAAGTGTGCTTCTGCACTGGTGAGTCTTTGGGGATAATTTTTATAAAAAGCCACCTAGATTTATTACATTATATACCTTTACGGAAATGGGTAACAGGGGTAACATATGGAGAGCAGTGTGTATAAATGCCCGTAGCAAGGGAAATAAGATCCCTGATGTTGAAGCTTTGGTGGGAGTGGCTGACTTGGATTTAGTGGCAGTTACAGAAACATGGTTCACAGAAAACCATGACTGGGATGTAACTATACCAGGCTATACTTTATTCAGAAGGGACAGGGTAGGAAGAAGGGGAGGAGGAGTGGCACTATATGATTTCAATATGCCAGATGTTGATTGGCACATTCCTGCTGCAGTATCATCTAGAAGTAAGGAGATCCTGGATTCTCTACAGGGAGAACTATTCAGGCAATTGGTAACAGACCCCACATGTGAAGGGGCCATACTGGACTTGGTGCTTACCAATGGTGAAAGTATTTCTGATGTGGTAGTGGGAGATCATTTTGCATCCAGTGATCACCAGATGGTGTGGTTCAGTATCAGGACTAGGGCTGTTAGAATCTATTCAAAGGTGAGGATCTTAGACTTTAGGAAGACTAACTTTGCGAAGAGAGGGAGGGAGTCGTTAGTGGGATGAAAACAGCTGGGGGATGTAGAAAAACAGTGGGCAAAACTGAAAGGGGATATTTTAAGGGCAACCAACCTTTTTGTTAAAATGGTAAATAAAGGTAAAAGGAAAAGGAGACCGCTATGGTTTTCGAAAGAAGTAGCTGAAAAAGTGAAGAAAAAGAGGGAGGCCTTCATGAAATACAAGAGATCACAGAGAGAGGAAGACAGGCATCTGTATTTTGAAAAACTTAGAGAAGCTAGCAAAGTAGTCTAGAAGGCAAAGATTCAAAAGGAGGAGGAAATAGCCAATGCAATAAAATGGGGGGATAAGACATTTTTCAGATATATTAGTGAGAAGAAGAAGGGCAAGAGTGGTATTGTCAGACTCAAGAGTGCAGGGGAAGAATATGTAGAAGCTGATAAGGATAAAGCGGAATTGCTTAACAAATATTTTTGTTCTGTGTTCACAGATGAAGAACCAGGAGCAGGACCTCAGAAAACACCCACAAATAGGAACAGAAGCGAGGGACATCTTGAACAATTTTCAGAAGACACTGTTTGTGAGAAACTAGCTCAACTTAAAGTAGACAAAATGATGGGACCGGATGGGATACACCCTAGAATACTGAGGGAACTTGGGGACGTTCTAGCAGCTCCACTGACTGACCTTTTCAATACCTCGTTGGAGTCGGGAGTGATGCCAAAGGACTGGAGAGAGGCTCATGTGGTGCCTTTACACAAAAGCAGAAGTAAGGATGTGGTTGAAAACTACAGGCCAGTTAGTTTAACTTCGGTGGTGAGTAAATTATTGGAAACGCTGCTGAAAGAGAAAATAGTGAGGTTTCTGGAGTCCAGCGGATTACAGGATCCAAAGCAGCATGGATTCACCAGAGGCAGATCTTGTCAGACAAATCTGATTGATTTCTTTGACTGGGTGACCAGGGAGTTGGACCGAGGGAGAGCCCTAGATGTGGTGTATTTATATTTCAGTAAAGCCTTTGACACTGTTCCTCACAGGCGACTTATAAACAAACTGAGCACCCTAGGGATGGACCCTAAAGTTACTGCTTGGGTTAGAAATTGCTCGGGTGGGAGGCGACAAAGAGTACAAGTAAATGGAGCTCACTCTGAGGAGAAGGATGTTACCAGTGGTGTGCCAAAGGGATCTGTCCTTGGTCCGATTCTTTTTAACATCTTTGTTAGTGATATAGCGGAAGGGCTTTCAGGTAAGGTTTGCCTCTTTGCGGATGATACCAAAATCTGCAATAGAGTAGACACCCAGGAAGGTGTAGATAACATGAGGAGAGATCTAGCTAAGCTTGAAGAATGGTCTAGAATTTGGCAGCTGGGATTTAATGTTAAAAAATGTAAGGTCATGCATTTGGGCTGCAGCCATCCAAGGGAGCAATATAGTATAGGGGGTGAAGTACTTTTGTCCACTAAAGAAGAGCGGGACCTAGGCGTGGTTGTGTCTGATGATCTTAAAGTAGCTAAACAGGTAGAAAAGGCAATGACAAAAGCTAAAAGGATGCTTGGGTGCATACGGAGAGGAATGGCTAGCAGAAAAAAGGAGGTGATAATGCCTCTGTATAAGTCTTTGGTGCGACCTCATTTGGAGTATAGTGTGCAATTCTGGAGACCGCACCTTCAAAAGGATGTGAACAGGATGGAGTCGGTGCAGAGGGTGGCTACTAAAATGATTAGTGGTCTTCATTATAAAGCATATGAGGACAGACTGAAGGATCTTAATATGTACACCTTATAGGAAAGGCAGGATAGAGGTGATATGATTGAGATGTTTAAATACCTCCGTGGCATATATGTTCAGGGAGAGAGCCTCTTTCAATTGAAAGCAAGTTCTGCTATGAGGGGACATGGGATGAGGGTGAAGGGGGATAGATTCAGGAGTGATATGCGGAAATATTTCTTTATGGAAAGAGTAGTGGATCCGTGGAATAGTCTCCCAGTGGAGGTGGTAGAGATGAGGACAGTAACTGAATTCAAAAAAACATGGGACAAACATAGAGGATCTCTAAAGGTAAAAAGGGGATTGTTGTAGTTGTTGATATGGAAGGACAGACTAGATAGGCCATGTGGTCTTTTTCTGTCATCATATTTCTATGTTTCTAGATTTCCGTGCAAACAATTCATGTAAATCTAAGTATTTTGGTCATATGTGTGTGAATCGTCATTTACGTACTATTATGAAAGTACAGGTGTTGGGTCAATTGCAAATACTTTCACTGTGGGCATGTACAGGGATGGAATTTGGGCAGAACGCATGTAAATTATAAAACGCTATAATGTGCATGCCTTCTTGAAAAATCTAGGTATCTGCATCTACACCAACCATAGGGCTGGCACAAGTACTCACACCTTGAATGCACATACGTCTTCAACCATTTACACCCCTATTGTGTAAAATAAGATAAGCATGTGCAGCAAAGTGTAAATCTAGCCACACCATATAAAATTACCCTCTTAATGTGTGCTCTGGGCAAATAGGTCTTATCGCATAAAATGTATATTGTGCATCAGCTTGTGGTAACCCGGTAGTAACTTTTAATAAATCTAACACATCAGAGAGTTTTTCAAAAGCTGTAATATACTGAAAATGTGTCCGATATCTGTTATATTAGGGTAAGATAGGAGCTATCACATATTATGCAGGGCTGCATTGTTCAATAGACGGCTGGAAACATTACAAATGACCGAGCTATTTTTTTGCCTTGTGAGTGATATGAGCACAAGCTCTTACTTAATCAATCACAGCTGTATGAGAAGAGGAAGAGAGAGATTTTCCCAAGATCCCAGACAGCATCAGAAGTGTGACTCAAAGAGTCCTGGTTTCAAGCCTTGATGCTCGTCCCGATGTATCCCTATGGGAAAAATTGTCAAGAGACTGGAACTGATTGGACTGTATCGATCATATAGTCTTTCTGGGCTCCTACAGAGCTTCCATGGGCTTCCTTCATTTCTTAGATTCAAGAGTTATAAACTTTCCTTTAAAACAGTGTAGGGCTGCAAGGGAAAGGATTTTGTGAGGCTACATTGTCAGCCACACACTTTTCTTTATGCAGAGCTCCTGCTGTCTTTTCTTGCCAACGCTCCTGAGTTCCACAGGCACAGGCAAAAAGCCTGTTAATAGCTCTGCGGTCTCTGTCATCATTCCATGCCTTCTTTTTATATACTTACTCAACATTTTTCTCGGTCTGTCAGCATCAACAGGTGTCAGCAAGCACTGTGCAAGGAGGTGTGAATCAAGGAGGGAGCACAATTTGCAGAAGCATGGTGCAGATGGCTCTTCTTAACCTTCATGAAGCCAATGTTAAAAATATAATACAGGAGAACAAAATTGTACAAACCCCATTATAACATGTCTGGAATATTTCAAGAAGTCACTTCTTCAGAGGTTCATTCCAAAGGCACAAAAACATTAGCAGTAGTGGCTGGAAAACAGAAGGAAAAGACTGTGGTCCGCTGAGAGCTGCAGAGTTGAATTCAGAATATTTGTCTTGGGGTGGGGCAAATCTGAATTATGAAGGGAATGGCACTTGGGTTGCAAATGTTATAGTAATTATATTGCATTTCTGACCAATTTAAATTCTATTGAAACATAGAAACATAGAAACATGACGACAGAAAAAGACCACATGGCCTATCTAGTCTGTCCTTCCATAACAACAAACTACAACAGTCCACTTTTTACCTTTAGAGATCCTCTGTGTTGGTCCCATGCTTTTTTTAATTCAGTTACTGTCCTCATCTCTACCACCTCCACTGGGAGACTATTCCACGGATCCACTACTCTTTCCGTAAAGAAATATTTCTGCATATCACTCCTGAATCTATCCCCCTTCACCCTCATCCCATGTCCCCTCGTAGCAGAACTTGCTTTCAATTGAAAGAGGCTCTCTCCCTGAACATTTATGCCATGGAGGTATTTAAACATCTCAATCATATCACCTCTATCCTGCCTTTCCTCTAAGGTGTACATATTAAGATCCTTAAGTCTGTCCTCATATGCTTTATAATGAAGACCACTAATCATTTTAGTAGCCACCCTCTGCACCAACTCCATCCTGTTCACATCCTTTTGAATGGACCTATTGGGTCCATTCTGAATTGTGGTGATCAGTGTTTTCTTTTTATATGTCAACCACTGTGGCTACAAATAAACCAGATATTCCACACTAGTATCTGGATTGAGGTTGGTGCTGAATATCTGGTTAGGTGACACAATCTCTAGAGCAGCAATATTCAGTGTCGTTTTACGGATCAGCTGTCCAGACAGCCATTAGGACAGGTTTTTCCTAAGTTAGCCTGTCCTAAGTTACAGGTCTCTTGGTGAATCATCTCTCTCCACTACAATCTGTCAAAAACTCAGCTGGACAACTTATCTCTTTCCATTGTCACCCTTTTAAACCCCCTTCGCAAGTCACAACAAGACTCCATAATCATTTCTGCAAACAGTTCAAGCTTCTCTTACTCACCTAACTCCTATTTCTCCTCTCTTATCTCTTCCTACACTGTCTTCATGAACTCTGCTCCTCACCCGAGTCAACTCTTATCTATGCTCTTCTCTTAACGTTGCAGAAATTTCTAGCTCAGTTTCTACTGACCAGAGGATATGGAGAACTGTTTATCTTGTTCTCAAATAATGACCTTAGGTCTACGTTTTCACTGGATGCATGAATATAGGCCTCTTCTGAGCTACCAAAAGCCTGAGGTAGGGTTGCCAACCGGCTGGTTTTCAGCCGGCTTGGCCGGTTTTTCCATGGCCAGGCCGGTTGTCAGCAGAGATACAAAATCGGCCCATGAAAAGCCGTTATTTTGCTCTGGCTGCAAGATCAGGAGCGGCCAGAGCAGAAAACCGGCTTTGCGATCACGGTCCCGGCCCACTGTGCAGCCGCTGCTCCTGCTTCTTACAGAGCAGCAGCTGCAATAAAGTTAATTTAAAAGAAAAGAAAACCTGTGAGGAGCCCTCCAATCCTGCCAAACTCCTTCTGCAGCGCCCGGGCTGGAAAGGAATTGATGTCAGAGGGGTTGGGCGCTGCAGAAGGAGTTTCCTAGGATCAGAGGGCTCCTCACAGGTTGCAAGGAGTGAAGCTGCACTGGAGGGGGGGGGTTAAGCTGCATTGAGGAGGGGGTTAAGCTGCACTGAAGGGGGGTTAAGCTACACTGGGGGAGGGGGAAGGTGAAGCTGTATGGGGGGGGGCTAAGCTGTACTGGGGAGGGAAGATGAAGCTGCACTGCGGGGGGGGGGGGGGGGGTGGAAGGCTCCACACTGGTTTAAATTTATTTTTAACGTAACTTTATTGCAGCCGCTGCCCTGTAAGAAGCAGGAGCAGCGGCTACAAGGGGAAAGATGTGGCAGAAGGGACTGACAGGTGGAAGGTGAGGGCTGGAAGAGAGCTGAAAGGTGGGGAGGAGGTGACTGAAAGGGAGCTGACAGAGGGGGTAAGGAGGGAGCTGACACCTGGGAATGGTACTGGTAAGTAACTGGGTAATGGGGAGAAGGCTGGAAGGGAGGGGGCACTGGGACTGGAAGGGAGCAGAAACATGGGGATGGCACTGGAAGGGGGATGGACAGAGGGGAGGGTAACTGGAAGGGAGATGACACGGGGAAGGCACTGGGAGTGGAAGTGAGCTGATACCTGGGATGGTGTTTGGACTACAAGGGGCTGGACAGTGAGGAAGGAGGGGGACTAGAAAGGAATGGACACCACTGGCAGTCCTGGGAACACAAGGGGATTGGCATTGGAATGTAATGGCAGGGGAGGACTGGAAAGGGGGCTGATGGAGGGGTACTGGGACTGGAAATAGACTGATGGAAGGAAGTGAAGAAAAGAAAAGAAGAGACAAGAAATGGCAGATGGACTATAGACCATAGAAAATGAGCTAAGAGAAGACAGGAAAACAGAAGCCTCAGATTGGAACCAGCATGATCAGAGAATAAAATGGTCAGACAACAAAGGTAGAAAAAAATATTTTATTTTCAATTTAATGATTGGACATTGTACTATCTCTATATCTTACACAGTATGGGGAACTGCATCTCTTATTTATCTGATACTGCACTGCATGCAGAGTCTGTCTTCTTGGGATTTCAGTTTAATTTTTGTCTATATATTTCTCTTTTTTTGTGCTCATTTATTGATGAAGACCTGTCTGTATTGTGTGTGTGTGTGTGTGTGTGTGTGTGTGTGTGTGTGTGTACAACCAATGCTGGGTATTCTGTCAGTATAGAATTTCTGTTTAAGAATGTGTAGAAAACTTGCTTGTTCAGTTTGCACATTGCCCTCTCTGCAATTTGTTTGGGGACAGGGGGTGGAGCAAGGGTGGAGTGGGGGAAGGGGAAGGGGTGGGGCAGGGGCATGGTTGGGGTGGGCATGGGTGGAGCGTGGCGGGTTTTTCTCTTTCAAAAAGTTGGCAACCCTAGCCTGAGGTTATCCCTTACTTATTCTGTATGAACAAGAACAACTATCAGACTGATATTTAAACTTCATATTCAGCTGTGGCATTTAAACTGAAACCGGCTATTCAGTGCCAGAAGCCGCATATCTTCCAGCAGCAAATACCCAGTTTCAGCACTGACTGGAGGCGCTATCTGGAGACCATAAGAACATAAAGATGCCGTACTGGGTCAGGCGATAGGTCCATCAAGTCCAGTGTCCTCTTTCCAATAGTGGCCAAATCCAGGTCACAAGTACCTGACATATCCCAAAAGCAGCCAGTTCCATGCTATTTATCCTCAGGGATAAGCAGTGGATATCCTCCAGTCCAATTTAATAATGGCTTATGAACTTTTCCTCAAGGAATTTCACTAAACTTTTTTAAACCAAGCTACACTACCTGCTTTTACCACATCTGCCGGAAATAAGTTTCAAAGCTTAATTATATGTTGGGAAAAAATATATTCTCCTATCTATTTTAAATATACTACTTTGTGGCTTCTTGGTGTGCCCCCTAGTCCTTGTACTTTTTGAAAGAGTAAATAATCGATTCGTGTTTACTTGTTCCCCTCTGCCTTGAATTCTCGAAGCTTAAGAGCCTTTACCTCTAGCTTATCCTCATATAAGAGTTGTTCCATTCCCTTTATTATTTTGGTCACCTTTCTCTGTAGCTTTTCTAATTCTGCTATATCTTTTTTGAGATGTGGAGACCAGAACAACACACAGTACTTAAGGTTTGGTCGCACCACAGAGCAATGCCTAACATTATTATATTCTTGGTTTTATTCTTTTCCTTTCCTAATGATTCCTAACATTCTGTTGGTTGCCACCACACACCAAGCAGAAGATTTCAATGCATGGTCTATAGTCACACCCAGATCCTTTCATGGGTGGTGATTCCTAGTATTTTGTATCTATAGGTTGGGTTATTCTTCCCTACATGCATCCCTTTGCATTTATCCACATTAAATTTCATTTGACATTTGGACGCCCAGTCTACAAGATCCTCCAGCAATTTCTCACAATCCACGTGCAATTTAACAACTTGAAACCATTACAAAGGGTTCAAAATGCTGCATCTAGATTGTTGGTAGGTGCAAAGTTATTGCTGTTGTTGTTAAGTTCTGTCGAGTTGGCGTCGACTCATGGCAACCCTCTGGATAGTTGTCCTAAACTGTGTTCAGTCTTCAGTCAGGAGGCTCATTGTTCACAGACTGATACCCATAGTTGCTGTTATTGTATCGATCCATCTCATTGATGGCCTTCCTATTTTGCGTTGACCTTCTACCTTGCCAAGCATGATGTCTTTCTCTAATGATCTCTCTCTTTGCATGATGTGTCCAAAGTATGAAAGTTGAAGTCTTGTCATCCTACATGAGCATTTTTCCCCCTCCTTGGAGGCTCTGCATTTTTTACCAAATAATACGCTTCTCACTGCCTTTTCGAATTCAGGTGGTACAAATAATGCTGAGTGCTGAAGCAACAGTTTTTGTTATATGATAAAAGACGAGGCATTATTTTAATACTGCATAGATGTTTCTAACATTGAATATGCTTTTTTTAATTTAAATTTTTATTCAACCATATCTTAACACATCATATACTTATTCAACCATCACCCAAACGTTTACATTGGGCAAAATAATAGCCACATTCCTTATTCCATCAAGGCTTTCTATAGAGATTATTAATTATTATTCTCTCTGTTAATTCCGTATCTCAATCACAATATCTACATTTACTAAACAATTCAATTCAAATCAGTTCAATCTATACGGTATCCCTCCATCCCTTACATGAATACGAATGCTCTTACATTACTATACCACTTAAATCCGATTTCAATTTACATATACTATGTTACCCATGCCCCATTGGCTATTAATGTATTTCAATTTAATGAAACTTAGCTTAATTCCCCCCTTATCCCCCCACCCCCTTCCTACCCCACTCCCTCTCTACTTCCTTTGCGCTTCATTACTCAATCATCATTCCCCATACCAACCCCATTCCCTCTTAAATTTAAGTAGCCTTTGTTTCCTATGGGCCTCGATTTCACACATACCACCATAACTGCTCCAACCGGTCTTATACCTCTGCTCTTGTGGGCACCACCACATTGAATATGTTTTTATTGATATAGATGGCTTTGTCCCTCATCAAAGCATCTGCCGAAACATGGGTTATTTTTATTTTTTTTATTTATGCATTTTATAAATAATACAAGCATAAAATGCTCAAATACACGGCAGCCCTATAACAACTTGTCCTCATTTCTGCTACATGCTCCATTATATTCCTATGAGCCGTGTGGCAAATAGCTCAAGCTAAATGCTAGTAAAAGGGGTTCTTAGAAGCAGCTACTACCAGATAGCCCATAGCAACTTACATAAATAAAACAAAAACATCAACTAAACAGATATATAATTGAAAATGACATAAAATTAAATACTACAGTATCTTAACCTCTTTGAGGGGTAAATGTAACCTCTACAGCTTCAGGTACAGACTTAGATTGTAAGCCCTCCGGAAAAGTGTGAGCTAATTACTAAAATAAATAAATAAATACAGCAATCGTGAATCCATCTGTGGAAAACCTTTCAACGGGCTTTACAAGTTTTTGTTTTCTGTAAGGTCTATAAGCATAAATAAATACTGGATCTTCATCTAAAACCAGTGGAGATTTGCTGGCCCAGTGTTTTTATCACTTCATTCCATACACATGACTGAACACATAAGTTAAATATTAACCTTGGCTTCATTTCAAGAGATAAATTCAGCTTTATTTATTTTCTTTCTTTAACTGTTCCTTGGCCTGCTTGGCACTCCCTTGACTGATAAAAATAAGAGGTTACCAAAAACTTAATCAGAAAATTAAATATTGCTCAAACCACCAAACTGCAAAACATTGAGGGACAAATTTCAGTAAGCTGCATAGGGGAAAAGTGTGCGAGTAATGTTGTAATGTACTTGCAGAGTTTGAAGTGAATTTTTTTTTATCAAGGTAGTTTCTTTTAGATTCACTTTGAAAATTCTCTTAACATAAAACTGCCTATTTGAAAAGCTAATTAGAGCACCATTGCAATACAAACCAAAAGGTCCCTCAAGTCCAGTATCCTGAAGATTAAAAAAAGAAAGAAAAGAAAAACAATACCCTCTACAAAGTAAAAGAAATGTCAACTTCTTGTAATACTCACAGTTCTAAAACTACAGGGAAGAAAAATGACCTCAGTACTGAGTGGCCACTTAACATAGTTAAGCATGATGTTTACTCCACATTTACCCCCACCCTAGTTTGATGTTCACCAGTGTTTAATGTAAACCGCCCCTGATCTCAGGAAGGAGCGGTATAAAAATGCACTGAAATAAATAAATAAATAAAACTGGCATACAGTCATAAAAAAACCCTCCGTCCCTCCATATAGGATTATTATTTTAAATGCAAATTGATTTGGTTGCAATGAACAATCAGGGGCATTGTTTACGAAATACTTTGGATCTGAATTCTGAGCCGGGAGAGCGAGGAAAAAGCGATATGAAAGGAGGTACATGAAGTTCTTCTGGCGGACTGTAAGCTGACGGCATATAAGCTCTTTGAAAAAGCCATAGTTGAAACAGCGAAACCAGCAGCCGGGGTCAGGTTGAGTGAACCGCCGAGTGAGAAGGAACGGTTAAGAAAAGTTGACAAAGTGACAAGAAGAGGGAAAAAGGAATGTGAAAATTCATTGAACTGCCCAATTGAGTGATAAGCTGCATTGTGAAGAAAATGTTCTGAAGCAGATTTTGCACTTTTAATGCAGGTTTTACATATAGATAAACGAACAAACGGATAAGTAGATTTTTGAACATTTTTTATTATTATTAATAAAAACGTTTTGGATAATAAAGTGTGTGGTGTGTGGCCCAATAGTGTTTTCCAAGCGTGTCCCGTTAATGGCAAGAGCGGATAGTTACCAAGAGCGTCAACAGCATGCACAGTTACCAAGAGCGTCAACAGCATGTCGTAACTATATTCTTTGCAGACGGCGTGAGTGCAACTAAAGCCACCTCAATGGGTGGCATTAGCTTCATACAGACTGCTCTCTGACTGCACTTTCTGCATTCTTAGTGCGGCATCTCCTGGGGGAATGCTGTGCACAGCCGCAACAAATACCACAAGGCTTTTGCAGCTAACGTGGCATTATTTGAACTAACATACCACATTAGTCACAAAAGTCTGATACGGTTTAGTAAACATGCCCCTAAGTGATGAATAACAAACGATCTTATTTTAGATTCTCTGTATTCTACACATCACACTCTCATACGTTTACGTCTGGCTGCATCAAGGATTGTCCTTCTATAGCACAAAGATGCTTAAGAGCATTATCATTCTTTAGAATCACAGTGCAAACCTCCTTTCTCATCTTTCCACTAACTCTGCTGCCCATTATAAAATCTCACTTACAAATTAGTCTGCATGATGAAAAATTAGTGGGACAGCTTGGGCGTAACACCAATTCTAAGTGTTCTTAAAAACAGGAGGCTAATCAGCAGTCCTCTATCAAACCTCTTTCATGTGCAACACATTAAATGCTAGTCTGTGAGTCTAAATAAGTATGTTCACGACTGAACAATCACTGGGCAGCTACACCTTATTGTGCGACAGTAGCTATAAAGCCATATGGTCTCAGGTTAGCCTCTTCTAATGTAAATCATCAATGAAAACACTCACAATCCCATTCACTGCTATGCTATTTATCTTTTGGGGCAGTTTCTCCAAATGGGCTAGTTTTGCGCCTACCATGACAATCATGAATCTCACTCTTTTCATTATGGGGACAAGCAACATTAATCACACTGGTCAACATTAAAATTGTTACTGACTTTAAAAGGCCCTAATCTGTAGTATCTTGGTGAGCTGAACACAAATATAACATTATCGTTTTGAAGATATTGCATGTAGTTCATTTTTGGCGTTTCACCGTGTAAATTTATCCAGTAGGACATCAACAACATCCCAAATAAGCCTTGAATGATGTAATATTCACATTGCATAATACCAGCATGCACACACCATCCAGGTGCAATGCAATACTACTGCCATCTCAGGTTAGTTCGGTCCCAGAGTCACATGAAAGCAGCATAAAGATAAGGTGCATCCATGGGGCAGCCTCGTCCTACCCAGTATACACTGTATCAGTAAAAGGTTTAGGTTTAAAATGAAAAATACCTGTAGCTGTGGTACCTAGGCTCCCACAAGCCTTGGTCCTGGGAAGGGATTGGCCTCAGTTCAGGTGAGGGTTAGCTGAGGGTCTACAGCACAAGACAGGCATGACATCCACCCTGGCACAACCAAAAGCCTTGGAAGCAGAGAAAAAGTCTCCACTAGGGGGTTTATCCCACTCGAAGAATGGGAAAGTCTTCCCGGGGGATGGGTATAAGGAGAGGCAGATAACATCTTCTCATAAAACAGAGGCTAAGGCTAGGCCAGTGCCTAGTCCCTTGTTCAGGATGGGGCAGAGACAGCAGGGTGGGAAAATATCCGCTAAGGAGGACGTCGACAAAACGTCAAAGTTTGTCCTCAGATTTGCACTCCTAATGCAAAGATTCCTAAGCGGGCTACAGAAATGGCAGCAGGTTTTGATTTATATAGTGCGGAGGAAATAATTATTCCCCATCAGGGAAGGGCCTTAGTAGAGACAGGGGTACAGGTGGAAATACCACCAGGCTGCTATGGTCGCATTGCCCACGTTCAGGCCTAGCATGGAAGTATTTTATAGATGTGGGGGCAGGCGTCATTGATTGCCCCTCTATAATCGGGGTCAAAGTGCTACTATTTAATTTTGCACGGGAGGATTTCAAGGTAAATATAGGGGACCGAATAGCCCAGATGATATGTGAGCGGGTAGGTTTTCCATCCCTGGAAGAGGTACCTGAATTAACTTCTACCATAAGAGGGTCTGGAGGATTTGGTTCTACGGATAAATCGGAGATAAAGAGTTTAACCGCAAGCTGTAAGGTAAAGGAGGAAGAGGATCTGGGCCTGCAATTGGCCGATTGTAGGGGAGATCCGGTCCCCAGGTTGGGGGAGGAACTTTCATGGTCCCAACAGCAGGAGTTATTAGAGCTCCTATGGAGTTTTCCGGATGTCTTAACGCCCATACCAGGCGAGACTCGGCTCGTGGCCCATGAAATAATTACCCCGCAGGGGGAAATAGTACGGCAGAGGCCTTACAGGTTACCCGAGGCAAAACGGCAGGAGGTAGTGGGTCAAGTGCAGGAAATGCTTAAAATGGGAATAATAGAAGAGTCTAGAAGTCCCTGGAATAGCCCCATAGTGCTTGTCCCCAAACCGGATGGAACGATGCGGTTTTGCATTGACTTTCGCAGAGTCAATGCCATCTCCCGGTTTGACACCTATCCGATGCCAAGGATAGAGGAACTTCTAGACCGACTGGGCCAGGCCACATACCTAACCACCCTTGATATGACCAAGGGCTATTGGCAGATTCCCCTCACCCGGGAATCTCGCCCTAAGACCGCGTTTAGCACCCCCATCGGTCTATTTCATTTCGCCGAATGCCCTTTGGTTTACATGGGGCGGCCGCGACTTGCCAAAGGTTGGTTGACATGGTCTTACAACCCCACCAACAGTACACGACCGCCTATATGGATTATATCATAATCCATAGCTCC
This sequence comes from Ichthyophis bannanicus, assembly GCA_033557465.1. Classification (NCBI taxonomy): domain Eukaryota; kingdom Metazoa; phylum Chordata; class Amphibia; order Gymnophiona; family Ichthyophiidae; genus Ichthyophis; species Ichthyophis bannanicus. The sequence goes on along the minus strand of CM066041.1, from coordinate 247,600,921 downwards.
AGTTGGGATCAACAATTGGTGCGCATTGAAGCAGTTTTAAGGGCATTGCGCGGTGCAGGCATCACCTTGAACCCTGCAAAATGTACGTTTGGGGGAAAGCAAGTGAAGTATTTGGGACATTTGGTGGGGCATGGTACAGTTAAGCCCTTGCTGGACAAAGTAGAGAGTGTAAGAACATTCCCTAAACCTTTAACAAAGAAACAGTTGCGCAGCTTTCTCGGATTAATCGGCTACTACCGTCGATTTATTCCGCATTTTGCGACAGAAAGTGCTGCCTTAATGGAAATGCTAAAGAAGAACGCCCCGGGGATTCCAATATATTCTAGTCATAGTGGACCAAGCCACCCGATTCCCTTGGGCGATTCCCCTTTGTAATATATCGGCCAGAAGTATAGCTTCTGAACTCGTGAAATTATTCTGTGAAGTGGGATTTCCCCGAGAAGTCCTAACAGATAGGGGTAGTAATTTTATGTCGCGATACCTGGCCCCAGTGTGGGACGCGTTTGGCATCCGACATGTCAGAACCGCCGCGTATCATCCCCAATCAAATGGCCTAGTTGAAAGGCAGAATCAAACCCTAAAGAAAATGTTAAGGAGAAGTCTGGAGGGTGACATGAAAGATTGGGATGTGATGCTTCTCTTTGTATTATATGCCTGTAGGGAAAGGAAGCAGACTTCTATGGGTATTGCCCCATATGAGTTACTGTACGGACGGACTCCGCAAGGTGTACTAGATATATTACGGGAGCAGTGGGTGGAGCCAGACATAGAAGAAGTAGGTATATCCCAATTCTTAAAGGATTTAAAAGGACGTTTACATCGCACCTCCCAAGTGGCAGAAGCGAATATCACAGCTAGCCAGTTCTGCCAAAAGACCTACTATGACCGGCGCGCAAAGCCCCGTCAGCTAGAGGTAGGTGAGAAGGTGATTGTAACGGTAGCCGGACCTAGTCCTAAATTTGAAAGTAAGTGGAAGGGGCCTTACAGGGTAATAAGACAGGTAGGTCCTGTATCATATTCCATGGAGAATAGAAGAGGGCACCAGCAGATCTACCATATTAATGTCTTGCGACCCTGGCACGAGCGAATGGCGTTGGCTTGGTTTGCCGCAATAGATGATAATTCAGATAGCAATCGGGTAGCCCATAACACCCTAGCAAGGATTATGGGCTGTGTGGGGGTTATTGCGCCAGCCCGTAATATCTTAAGGGGGGGGATGTGTAGTGACGAAACTGCTCCAGAGCCCATGGAAATAGAGAAAACACAAACATTTACCTCCAAGCAGAAGGGAAGTACAGGGAGCCGTGACTTTAAAACTTCAGCTAAAGAGAAAAAAAACATACCCAAAGCTGCTGTCTTCAGGCCACGCCCAGGCTCCATAGCAACTAGGGGAAGTAACGAGAGACAGCTGGGGGAGGAGTGGAAAGTTGTAGGGCAGCCCCACTCATTTAATCCCCAGAGAACAGGAAGTAGAGAGACCAGCAGGGAAACAGAAGCCGAGGAGATCCCGAGAGATACAGAAAGAAAGGATTCTTTCAGAGAGACCGGGAGAGAGAGGTGCTCCAGAGACAGCCTAAGGAAGGATTCCCCTCATAGCCAGCATCACAGTCCTGAACAAAGCCAGTGCTGTAGAGAGACTACAGCTGTCACTGGAAACAGAAGGTTTTATCCTAAGGAGGCTGCTGCCTATAAGCCAGGTACGGGGACAGTCCAGGAAGAGCCGTGTCGAAGAGCTTTATCTCAGGGAAGGCCGGTAAGAAGAACTGTTAATAGAATGGAGGTAAACCCTTTAGAAGCTTTAAACAGTCTGCTGCAAGATAAGGATCTCCAAAGCCCTGCTAACACCCCTGAGTCAAGAGGGAGGTCTCGCTGGGAAAGGGTATTTAAGTTATTGGAAGAAATCAAGCCCACACTATCCCAAGCTGTTGCCAGTCATGAGACTGCAGAGCCTGACTCTGAAAGCATGCAAGTAGATAATTATGATACTGAAAATGATTCCATAGAATGCAAAATGGATTGTTCTCTATGAGGGTAGAATGAAAAGCTATAGACTTTAAGCCTGAAGAAAACCCCGAAGTTATTATATTTGAATGTCTGCAGTTAAGAAGGATAAGAATGTTTGAAAATGAAGTTGCTGCTGTCTTAAAAAGCACATGAAACATTCAAAGGCTTGATTTGAATGTGTCTGGAGCAACTATCTGAAACATATAATAACCGAAGTAAAAAGGAAGCTTTAATGTGCATGTTGTGCAGTTGAAAAGCCACTGTTTATACCTAAAGTCAGCAAGGGACTGTTAAGTGGTATTTTGTCTGCTGAAGAAAGAAATTGCATTGCTGAAGGAAGCAAGTGTAACTAGTGACACTGTGAAAGTTTTTGTATAGAAGTTTTTTCTTTGAGGGGAGAAGTATCCCAGTTTATGTGTTGTGCTGAGCTTCTACGGAGGTTCCTTTGAGCAAAGGAAGAAAATAAATTCCTGTGTTGCCTTAAAAAAAAACACCTCGGCTCAATCTTTCATTTGTTCACAACTACAACTCATTGATCATCAACTACAACTCCCAGAAGCCCCGGCTCTGGGAACCCATGTAAAGGGACATTATAAGGCATACCCCCACCTATAGGCAACCGCCTTGGCAGCTGGGAGAGATACCACAGCATGCAGTGACCCAGATTTTCACTGGGATGCATTATCAACTCCACACAGAATAACCCAGGAAGAACTAAATGACCTGGTTCGTGATTTCGACTTTTCCAAGAACAAGGCAGAATTGCTGGGATCAAGACTCCAACAATGGAATCTTCTAGAAGAAGATGTCAACATTACTTCATATCGAAAGCGCCACCAGCAGTTGGAGCCTTTCTTCAGAAAGGAGAGTAATCTGGTATTCTGTTCCGATATTGAAAGCTTCATGAATGCCTTAAAAATCACTCATGACCCACAAGACTGGAGTGAAGGCTGTGCTTCTGAACAATGGAAACCGTCTTCCATCTATTCCAGTAGCGCATGCCGTCCACATGAAAGAGACATACGATAACTTAAAGCATCTACTGACTTCCATTAACTATAACAAGTACAGCTGGCACCTCTGTGGTGACTTGAAGGTAGTTGCCCTTTTAATGGGATGTATAAAATACATGTGTTTCTTATGTGAGTGGGATAGCTGAGCAAGGGATTGGCACTACTTGCGGAAGGAATGGAATCGCAGACAAAATGTAACAGTTGGAGAGAAGAATATCCAGCACCCAGCTCTGGTTGAGGCTCACAAAATCCTGCTACCACCCCTTCACATCAAACTAGGTTTGATGAAAAATGTTGTGAAAGCCATGGACCACACTTCGCCAGCTTTCCGATACCTGCCTGAAAAATTCCCTCCACTCAGCGAAGCAAAGATTAAAGAGAGAGTTTTTGTGGGTCCTCAGATTTGAGAGCTCTTCAAAGATGACCGGTTCAACAACTTGCTGCAGGGTGATGCGAAACAAGCATGAAATGGTTTTCGCCTAGTGTCAACAAACTTTCTCGGGAATGTTAGGGCAGAAAACTACAAGGAACTAGTAGAAGACATGCTGATGTAGTATCAGAAACCTGGCTGCAATATGTCTCTAAAGATCCATTTCCTTGATTCCCATCTCGATTTCTTTTCTGACAACTGTGGTATGGTTAGTGATGAACAGGGCGAACATTTTCACCAGGATATCGCAACGATGGAGCAAAGATACCAGGGAAAATGGTCCACTACAATGCTGGCTGACTACTGCTGGACACTCCCCAGAGAAGCTCCCGAATAGCTGTACAAGAGACAGGCGAAAAAATCTAAGAAGTAGTCTATGAATTGTTTTTTTACAGGTATTAACCGAAGGCCTATTATATTTACTATTGACATGCATTTCTTGATGTAAACATTAATTCTTGTAGATTACAAAAAAACTAGAGCCAACTTTGTAATTTCACTGTCATATTCGTGTTCAGCATATAAAAATTGATAAGAAATGACTATTTTTATTTCAGTAACATGACTTTTGTAAAGATTTGTTGACCAGTGATCAGTACACCGGATTATACTAAAACATCACACGTGATTTAAAACCTCTTACCGCAGCCCCTCCTCTCCAACCAATTAGAAGCGTCCCTATCCTCTACTCAACTGGAAATTCCCTGCCCCTGCAAAATACTAAGCACAGAACAATCTAATCGCGGCTCTGATCAAATCCTCACTATTGCTATCATGGCCGTTATCGTGCCTCTTCCTACTATATACAGGGTGGTCCAAAAAAAGTGAGAATATCTCATAGTATATAAGTTATTTAAAAATTCAAAAAGACAGATGTAAAATGAATGACAAATTGAAAAAACAAAGATGGCGACCGGAAATTGCCGAAATAAAGATGTTATATAGCTAAAAAAGGCAAATAAGTAAACTATTTAAGCTTTTAATTTACGAGATGTTCTCACTTTTTTTGGGCCACCCTGTATGTAAAGTAATGAAACCTACATGTTAAAGGCAAGCTGAATGCCCCACATGCATGCCAGCAACTATGTCCAATAGGAGCCTAGGCTAGCCAATAAGGGCCCGATATTCGAAGAGCATTTACACAGTTTACAGCCTAGTAAATCATGTAAATGCCTTAGATGGGGATATTCAGTGGCACAAACCCTCAACTATCTTTACGGCACAGTTGCTCACCGGGCAGCATGCAATATCGCTGCTGCCTGGTTAACTTTGGCAACTTCCAGGTTGTGCGGCGATACCTGGATGTTCAAAGCTGGGGCCACATATGACCCTGGCATTGAATATCCGTGTTTAAGGGTCGGCGGGTAGGGCTATGCGCCGATATGGCACATACCCTGCCCAGAAGAATATTGGGCCCTAAAGAACTGCCCTAAAATCCTCCCCACTCATCGTCCTTTATTAATAGGCCCACTGCCCTTTAAATTATCCTTGCTTTCTCTACCTCACTTCCTCCCCCCTAACACACGAAATCTATTTGCCGCAGGCTGCAATTGCACCCTTCCCTCCTCTTCTGCTCGCAGGGATCCAACCTACTGTGGGCAGATAGAAGGGGGTCTTGACCATGGGGGAAGAGGTGCAAGAAATCCCAGGTGCCAGATCCAAATTTCTGGTCACTGTGGCAAGCTGGCACCTAGGATTTGTCAAGAGCTGCAATACTGTATAATGGATACTGCAAGGAAGAAATATACCATGTGCCAAATTATTTGTTTTGAAGACCTTGTGAACTAAAGGTTTGATTTTGATTTAGCACCACCTAAGAAACACCGCCCTTTTGCAGCCCATACTCACAAGGTCTCAAGTATTCAAAACGGATTCATCATTTATTGTGCAATTCAACAATGTTATAGGAATTTTACCTCATGTATATAGCATATTTCATGTAAATAGTTCATGTATATAGTTCAGCCCCTGTTATCCAAGTTTATATTCCTGTTCGATGTAAAACCAAACAGAATGTGTGTATTGGTCACTTTGTTATACTGTAAACCGCGCTGATACCGAATAGTGCGGTATATAAGCAACTGTAATAAATAAATAATAAATAAAAATAATAAACTAGGTATGAAGAATGTTATAACTTGGAATTTGGAGGTAAATGCTTTGTCCTCATTGAAGAACCCCAATCGTGTCTGAAAAGATTAAGTCAGGGCTCAGTCTGTCATCTAGGGTTAGCCCCTTGTCCAGAGAAATACCTGGGAGTGAATTACAGACATAAAGAAAATAAACTTACTAAGTTCCAAAAAGCCTGACACAGCTAGCGAAAGAAAAGAGATTGACTGAAGAGGACAAAATACGCAGATTTGCAAAATGAAATGTATGAAGAAACACGTTCTGGAGTAGTTTCATAAAGTCATTCCCACATGTATATGACCACGTATGCATGTAAATGGCCTTTTATAAATCACTGATCAGCATAAAAGCAGACACTCAAGCATGATGATATGCATTTTGCCGATATGTATAGCTGGGGTGCTGTCTTGGCAGAACATAGTGGAGTTTGCACACAGACATGTAAATTATGAAATACCTTCATCTATGTGTGCCTATGTGTGTTTGTGTTTATCTACACTGGCTCTTAAGTATGTAGAAGTGATCATGGCTACATTCAAGACACATTCTCTGCCATGTATGCTGGTATTTTATAAAGGCAAGAAGTCTTTACACACTAGTGCCTACATGGGCACTTCTGTAGGTATTTTCCCATGGCGCCCTCTTATAACGTTGCCCTTTCAATGTCATTTGTGGACAAAAATAGCCTTAGAAGGTTCCACGTGACTGTGGCTGAACAGGAAGTCTTGTGCATGCCTGTGGAAAGCCTTCTAGGGCAGCTTTTCTAGCTAGGAAATGCTCTACGTTGTTCTCATTGGTTGACATCACTTGTTTAGCTAATCCATTCTGTTCATCTATAGAGAAACTCCTTAGGAAACAGAAAGGAAACCTGCGTCCCCCTGAGTGAAATCTCTTTGATGGTTATATGGTTAAGAGCCATAGTGTAACCACTGGGGACAGGGCTGGTCCCATAGCTGGTTCAAGGTGTTGGTGCCCTAGGCAGACCTCAAGCTGTACATCAAAATCTATTGTTTAACTTTGAATGCCCTGCTCTTTGCTGCCCCCCAGAAGTTGCCATTCTAAGGAGTTTGTTTACTAAAGGGCATTAAGTGAGCAAGTCTGCTGTTAAAGCCTGTTATGGGCACTCTTGTCCCTTAATGCTGCAAAAAAGCTGTATTAACAGGCATTAATAGCTCCTGCAGGGTTAAGGGTGCAGTAGGCGGAGAGTGGGCATTAACATGGCAGAGAGTGGGCGTTAACTACAGGTGTTCCCTTAACACCTGTTGCGCTAATGTGTGTTAAAGCCCTTTGATGCTGGGAACCCTAATGGCATGTAAAACCTTGCGGAAAGGGTGTATTTTGAGGAGAGAGAGCCTATTTAAATGTCTGCAATGTGATGCTCAGACAGGGGAGTCCAAGATAGTGATATTAGTGCTTCATTAGCAGCAACAGCATAGTGCCCAAGTATGAAAGGGCACCACGTTGATAGTTCAAATGGAGCAAAGGAGGTGGCACATTGGTCATGTAGTGGGGTTTGCTGGGGCACAAGGCAGACCAGGCAGCTGCCCAGGTGGCACATCTGTGATGTCTGTCATGATTCCACATCGACACTGGTAGCACACAGACATGCTGCTGCTGCAGAAAGGTGATGCCCCACATGGGATAGGCCAAGGTTTCCTGGAACCCAAGGCAGGGACCCTGGCCGGCCCCACCCTCACTTCTGTTAAAGCCAGCTCCGGAGGAAGAGAACGATTGTGCCAGCAACTGTAGTGCTACAAGGAGCTGCAAAATGCAGGTGCCCTGGGAAATACCACAACTGTGGCTGCCTGCCTCCCCCCAAGATATATTAGCTTCAGGCAGTGATGGGGGGATGACATATCCATATATGTGTGCCTCTGCCCCACCCATCTGGATGTCTAGGCATCTGCCAAAGATGCATGGTGGACCGGTCGGCACTGCACATCAACCCCACTGACAGTTTGCTGACATGGCAGCATGGTGTGGGAGTGTCAGCAGTGGGTGCAGCGGACAAGACCCATGTCATGGTCCTGTTTGCCGATTGCATCGCAACATATGCCCAGGTCTGCCTAATGGGTAACATGTCAGCCCCAGGCATTTCTTCACCCATATGGCAGCTCTGTGGCTCAACACACAAAGCTATTGTGTATATGAGTGGAAGGTAACAGGTTCAAGATCTTGCTGTAGATCATGTATTGCATGTTCTTGTGGATAAAATTTAGCCTAGAGTGCAGGTACAGAATCAGCATGTGCAAAACCCAAAGCATTGGCCAGCAAGAGTACAGACACCCATCAGCTACACGGACAGGATCCACTATCCACAGTTGGATGGAAAGGCAGGCTGATAGCACAGGCTCACTGAGTGAGCATTAACAATGTGCGTGAATGTCAGAGCATGCTACTAGTGCCTTCACCATGAGCACACGTTAACAATGCTTGATTTGATATGGAGACCAAAGTGGCAGGCAGGAATGCCACCAAACCCCACTTTTACTCAGCACAGTGATGTGAGTGTGTGTATGTCTCCCCAGAGTTCTGTGGCATTCTGCATTGCACTGTGCCTCGCATTGCCTAGACTGTTCCCAGCAAATGTGCATGATGGTGAGCAGAGGATTGTGGGTATGACCTTAAACAGAGCGGTTTGCCCAGGATGTGTCTGCATCTTTGGTAGGGTCAATGGCTGAGACTTCGTAGTGTCCATCTGTCATGTGCATGGCCTGGGTGGCCCCAACAGCTCATGCTGCAAGGGCACTTTCACTCTGACCGAACTGTGAGCATGGCATGGCTGTGTATCCACATAGTGCTACATACAGTCTAGTTTCAGTGATATGGGTGCACTCCCTGTTCTGGGAGCCCAATCACTGTGCCAAATGCTGGTTGGCCCAAGCCAGAGTATATATGGTTGCTCTCTGAACATGCATGGTGTGCTGACCAGTGGACAGGCCACAGTCGGTATGTGCATGGCTGAAACAGCCTTGTGGTAGTCAGCAGGTGCAGTCTGACTATACTGAATTGGTAATCCCACATGGTTGGGATAATGACTGGTCATGGTGAGATCAAGACTAGCAGCAGCCCCAGGCAAGCCTATAATCCCTCACTGCATTTGGCAGCCATGGCATCAGCTCCTGCAACAACTTGGCACTGACATGTGCTGTTCTAGGAGGGTCCCTGTCCAACAGGGGAAAGACACAGGGCCCAAATGTGATAGGTGCCTACAGCATGCTGTAATTGGGCAGGAAGCAAAGTGACTAGCATAACACACTGCAGACAATATCTTTCACACACTAACAGTGATGCGGATCTGCAGCAGAGACCACCTCTAGCAGTGCAAGCTCGAGCTGAGATGATGGATCAGTGAATTCTCCATTTGGTGATCATCTGCAGATTGCTGTTCTGCGTGTGCAGTGCATCATGGGTACCAGTGGGGCTAACCTATACAAGCACACGCAGTAGACATTTTAGGCAGGTACCTGCAGTCTTTTTGAATCCAGCCATTGCTGTACAGAAAGGTGTGGAGGAATATCCTACTGGTTAGTGCCATCTTTCTATCAGCAGAGGACAGGGGTTTGGTTCTCATGTTTTTTTTGTGACTGTGTGCTACTCAGTTCATTTTCATGCCTGTAACAGGTCAGGCTCTGCTGAGACTGCCACACACACATCCTTAGAGTTTGTCAAGTGTTCTGGCCACAGTTTGAGTCAGTAAACAGACTATTCACCATCATGCCCTTCTGAGAGCATGGCTTTATTGGCTCTACTGCAGCCCATTGCAGGGGGTCAAACGTGTTTACCCTGCAGATGTATGACAATTGCTTGGAGGTGTTCTGTAATGGTCATGACCCTGGGTTGGGACCAGAATGCCAGCGTTTGAGGCCCACTACCACTTGTTTTGCGACAATTTGGAATGTTTTACTGTGGTGTTTTATGTATGCCACAACCTTCATGGATTGCCCACACCTCCTTGTGACCTTGGGCAGGTCACCTAATCCTCCAGTGTCTCAGCTGACTGCAGGTTCTTACAGTCCCTGCTCTTCATCAGACTTTAGCATATTTTCAGTACAACGTAACCCAATGTGACTGCACTGATGCAGCAGTATACTAACAGGCAGTTACATGCATACAGCTGTAACCTACTTGTGCAACATGCGTCAGGTATGACATCATGACTGTGACTGTACAGCTTTGGCTCCATAATATCTCTGCATTACATACAGACACATCCTACCCCTCGGATAGCCACCTGCAAGTAGCAAATCATGTCCATACGTGCCCTTTTTGCCCAGTTTGAGCGACTCCTGTCCAGTTGTTGTACGCATTTTTATCTGGGTTGTTAAATGGTGGTTGGATTGCTGGGACAGGTGTGAGACCCACATGTCTGATATCAGGCCTTCCACATGGCACTGACACATATTTTTCCCACACAGTGCACATGTGTTGGGATGGCACCTCTGGTGCATAGGTGCTAACAGCCCATGCTACACTCTCCTCTGCCGCCATCCTTCCTTCAGCCCATCCATCTGGTGTGCAGTCATGTCATCTCCTGCAAGCTGCTACACCATGGCCTACACGGCTACTCTTTTCCGCATTTGAACGCTTCACTCACGCCTCTCCTATGCCTGATCTTCTCGTCGCCACTCCTGCTCCATCATCTTTTCAAAGCACACATCATGCTACTTCTGACTCTGCCGGGGGACACACCTTACCCCTCCTATGCATACATAATATTACAGCATTTTACATGGGCACCCCCTCCCCTCAGTGCATAGGTGCAGCTGCCTCTCACATGCTCGCCACACTTACTGGCTGGCACATCAGATGCCCACAGAGACACAGTGATTTCCCTTTTCAATTATAAGATAAACCAAAGGACACTTTTATTTAGAAAAGCAGGAGTCATATTTGGAATGAGTGCACGAATGTGGTTGTTAAATAAATAAAAATGAATAAAGGCCTAAAATTATATGCATATAAGGCATCACACATTTTGATTTGATTAGCTTATTACAAATGTCCAAAACCCCTAATTGACATTTGATGGTTTGTAATTTAAAATTCTGGTGTGTGACTAATTTATAGCTTTTCTGGGTGGTAAGCCCTTCTTTGTCTCCGTGCCTCCAGTTTCTCTCCTCAGCTTTCTTTTAGTTTCATTTGCCTTGGCTATCTCCATGACCCATTTATTTTAGGGCCTGAAGGCTGGAGAAAGTAGAGCAAGGCCGATGTCCCACTGTGCTCAGAACTTTTCAAAGGATCAGCCTCAGGTCTTGAAAACATACTCTCTGATTTCCAGTAACCACCTGCATGGCAGATATGACATACAGTAGGAAACTTAAGTCCCAGGGAAAAAGAAGTTATCACTGTGCATGATGTGTAGGCTTCGGACACAAGCTGGCTGTTATCTGTGCGCTACATATAACCAGATGTCCCTGATTTTCAGGGGTTGTCCCCAACTTTGAGGTAGTGTCCCTGATTCCATGGACTTCAACCACCGCCTGTCCCCAATTTCAGCGGACATAGAGGCAGAGGACATTGCTTCTCCTGCACTCCCCTCTAATACATCTGCTGGTAGGAAAAGAGGTAAAATTAACTTCTTTTCTGGAAAAAAGAGGAGGAATATTAGAAATAGAATATTTATCAATATATATAAAATAAAGTTTTAGCATGTATGCAAGTATGACGCTTATAACAAGAAGGGTTGCCATTGTCTTTTTAAATTTTTGAAATTATTAAGTGCTACTTGGACTAGTCATTTCAAAATATATGGGGGAAAAATTGCCTGAGGAAGGAGAACCACTGTCCCTCGCAGTCCAGTGCCCAGGTGTCCCAGATCTGCTCTCCAAAAATCTGGTAACCGTAGCTACAAACTACTGTAGAGCAGCTACTAGTAGCAACTGCATGCTTTGGACTGGGGACCAAACACGTTCTACCTGTGAGAACATTGGGACATTAACATGTGGCCTGATGCTTTAAAATATGATCTTAAAGAGGCCAGCACCAACCAGTAACTCCCATCAGCCCCAATAGAGGTTCCCCCAAAGATCACCTGTGAGTGCGATAGACCATTCCTCCCCTTCTCTGAAGACATCGCCCAATCCCTTCAGGTGCTGGCCTATCACTAGTGGATTTCGTGCACCATTTTGAACTTGGAGCCTATATTGGCAGGAACAAAAGGGTCTGCTAGTGGTCAGATGCTCTCGGCTAGGAAATATGACAGCAGCTTTGAGTTGGTGTTATTTTCTCTAAAATAACCGCAAGCTGCGTTATTCGTGTATCGTGGAAATCACTAACCTTCAAAACAGTTACCACAGGTTAGTGACTAGCAGTAAACTAAGCTGCATAAAATGTCGGATTTTACCCCCCTTAATGCACTTTAGAACATTTTTCTATGCATTAACCACATTAATGGACATTAATTAATTAGTGGGTTAGCATGTTGTAAATCAATTTAGCACATACTAAATTTAAGACACCCTAATGAACCAAATATGTAGACGGATGCACAGCTCTCAAAACAAAGCTTTTAATCCTTTGAGTATTTTTTTCAAGCTTTTGAAGTTGTCTTTTAGCTTTTCTACCTCTCTAGCATGCTTATTGTGTTGCAGATTTTCATGTTTCCTGGAAATATCTACATTTTTCCATTTAATCCTTCCCCAGTGTCACAAAAACCTCTTCTTTTTAAACCACATTACCTATGATCCTGTAAACCCCTGGCTTCAAGGTCTTCCACCACTGACATTAAGCAGTTTTCCACTACCTTGTTGTTTCCACCTGGTGCAGTGGTACTACGTTTCTTCTTCAATGTCAAGTGATGAGATGAACAGAGTCAGCATCTTTTAGCTCCTTCGGTATCTGTGCTCTCATCAGGTTCATAGCCTTACATACCTTCAATTGTGCAGAACGTTGAATATTAGCTCTTCGGTAAATGGTAATGTATTCACTTCACAGTTCCTTCTGTCCTTGAGCTTTGTTCATCCCCCTCTCCTGGTGTGAATATCAAGCAAAAGTATTTGACCTATTTTAAAAGGGCCCCCAGAGCTGGGGAAATCTGCTTCAGAAGACACAGGAGCAGCTGCAAGTGGCCCATTGGGTAGAATTTTTGTTATTACCATGAGACCATAACAGAAATTTGCAGAAGGAAGGGAAGGGGGGGGGGGGGCAAAAGAACACATGAGGCTGTAACTTGCCCTGAGGTCAATAGAGTCCACGAGTCCTACTGGACTATTAGAGCTGAATGACTGGAATTGCTTCCCCAAAGATAGGATTCATGCATAGGGTAGGATTAAGGCACAAGTAAACTAGGCATGTGCCTAGGCCCAGAGTGTCTCAGATGTGTAATTCAATGTGTCTAAGGTGCATTTCCACCCTGAGAAGTCAGCTGCTGGCAGAAAAACAGGGAGAGGGGACGGGGGACTACAGCTACTCTTGCTGGCAGAAGTCTAGCTATTCTCCCCAGCTCCTGTTTAGGTTTGCCAACTTTGGAGCCTATCAGGATTGGGCACCTTTCAGGGATTCGCCTCAAAATCATAGATCTTTCCTGGGGTGGGCGTAGCATTCCCTCCAAATGGCAGACCAATCACTATCACCTATCACTTTCACTGCTGCTGCCTGCCACAATGCGCTCCTGAAGGGTTTTCCTTGTCCAGTAGCCTTTCATGTCTGTTTCCTGTTGCTATGGGGGTGTATGTGGAAGAGCCTTTAGTGGGGCTCGGAGTAAGACTTGACCGACAATGCAGTGTCCAGTTACACTGACCAGTCAAAAACCGGGGAGTTGCTTACCCTCCCCTTGTGCATGGAGGAGTAAAGGAACTGCACTTCTTAGCTGACACTTCCCCATCTGCTGGTTTTCCTCTGTAGTCAGAACCACTCTGGGCCCTGCTTTGTGGCTGTTTTAAAATGCATTAAGACTGTGATGGAGGGCACAGGGGACCCAAGGTGCTTGTTTATCTAGGACCCACCAAAGGATTAATCCTGTCCTGCACTTGACCGGATTCAGAACTGAAGGCCCTCCATATAATGATGCAAAGCAATGTCCGAGATGGAAAAATCCTGCTCCCTATTTCTTCCTCTCTCTTTTTTCCTATTTTCCCTCCCTACAAAAACTAATCAAGTTCTGAAAGTTCTTCACAAACAGATATTAATATATCTTACCTATATTTAGGTTCCAAGGGGCAAATGAAAGGCCTCAAAATTATGAGAAATGCAAATCCTTTATCCACCAGCCCCAGCTGTCGATATGTTAAGAATGTCAGTATGCAAATAACAGTATAAAACTGCCAAACCTTGCAGGTCTTAACAGATGAAGGGCAACAGTTTGGTCTTGATGAGGGCCGCAAGAATTAGCTCCTTCTGCTGATGCAGCTTTCGGAACACTTAAGTAAGTTAGCGAGGAGATAAGAAATAGGAGGGTGGGGGGAAGAGGAGGGTAATGGGGAGTACTAAGAAGGTTCAAACTTGATTTAAAGCCCACAGCTGCCATTCTGCAAATGATGTTCCCTTGATCACAAACTGTCATCCTGCGGACTGAAAAGAGAAAATTGAGTCAGCTGTGAGAAAGGGAGATGACAGCAAAGGCATTGAGCACAGCACACCATCTCAGTCTCAAAGTCTGCTCTTTTTCCCCAAAATAAAAGGCAACATAAAGAGGGAAACATAAGCTGATGCGTAGAAATGCTGCTGTCTGCTGGTCCCTCGTGATAAGGAGTGACACTAATCATATTTGGACACAATAAGGCAGAATTGTGATGGGTTTTTAGTGCAATGCATGCTCAAAGTTAAGAGCAAAAACTGCTTGTCTCTAACATCCTCCCAGTTTAAACTGGAGCTCATGGGGCACAAGTCTGAAGGGGGGGGGGGGATTGGGGGGGCTAATGTCATCACTGGACCTAAGAAGCCTGATGAAAGTGAATTCCTGTATGCTGCTGGTCGGTGGAAGGAGCAGGTTCACCAGTCACACAGGGCGCATTACTAGTTTAGTACAGTCCTGATTTATTGTATTGATGGTATATGCTCTTACTAATTGACGTTGTTTAGTGTGTGGCTTCCAAAGCCTGTTCTGGGGACCCAGGGCTGGCCCAAGGGTTTCTGCCACTCTAGGCAGAAGCCCACCCCGAGCCATGACCCCCTCCCGTGCATCGAGCTGCGCCCCCATGCTGAGCCATGCTACCATTGTTGTGGCAGTGGGGTCAGAGGGGTAAAGCTCGGCTTCATGGCAGGACATGTGCGTTGGCACACATAGCCTGCCGCTTCTGACCCCCCTCTGATATAATTTCAAGGGTTCAGAAGTGGCAGGCGATGTGGGCCAACGCACATGGTCTGCTGCTGAGTCTAGCCATCCACCCCTATGGTCAGAATCAGCAGCAGTGTGACGTGGCTCAGTACAGGGGGGAAGGGCGGCACGGCTTGGTGCACGGGGGAGCGGCAGGCCATGTGTCCTGAAGTACATGGTCTGCCACTCTAGGCAGCCACTTAGCCTGCCTAATGGATGGGCCAGTCCTTTGGAGACCCCAGCGCTACTCAGATTTATAGGATATCCACAATGAGTAGCCGTGAGTTACATTTGCACATCGCAGAGGAAGTGCAAGCAGATCTTTCTCTTGCCTATTCTTTGAAAATATCCTGAAAACCTGACTGACTGTGGGGCCCCCAGGACAGGTGTTGGAAGCCCTGGTTTAATGCATCATTTTCGCCCACGGGATAGGTGATCAATCATTTGTATACACATAAAAGAATAAACTCACAGAAAGAAACAAATGTAAGTTGTCAGAGAGACATATGCGTGCATTCTGCTACTTGATCCTGAATGGAAATCTAAGGTAGAAAAAAACCTTTCTCACCGATCCCCAGACAACTTGGAAATGCAGTGACTTCCTCCCTTTCTGGGAATTCTTCTTCCCAGTCTCCAGTCCAGGACTTCCCAGGACCTCTTCTTTCCTGTCCAACAGTGAGGAACTTGTTCCTCTGACCAGCAGGGCATTCCAACATCTTCCTTTCTCCCACCTCACACCCTGGAATTCTCTCCTTTGGCCTGCCATACATCTCAGAGCAGTTCCACACTCCAAACTCCACGAACCCAAGGGAAACATCTTCAGCAGATAACACTTTAATATACAAAATTAGTCCGACAAATACAACAAAACAAGCCATACAACCTTGATCCTAGCAACCTAGCTATATTTGCTATGCATATGCCTTTCGAATAAAAACATGTTTATTCTTTTCCTAAAATCAAACATGTCTTGCAAATTTCTTAGA
This sequence comes from Ichthyophis bannanicus, assembly GCA_033557465.1. Taxonomy (NCBI): domain Eukaryota; kingdom Metazoa; phylum Chordata; class Amphibia; order Gymnophiona; family Ichthyophiidae; genus Ichthyophis; species Ichthyophis bannanicus. The sequence continues at coordinate 247,585,102 of CM066041.1, read as the reverse complement.
TCGTTTAGCAAAGCATCCCAGGACTTAGGTCCTGAAAAGGAGAATGTTTTGTGCGTAACTGTATTAAACGCAGTTTGAAAGGATAGAACTGCAAGTCAAGCTTGATTTTGAGAACATAAGATTCTAACCAGTTCATATAAGATCAAAGGAAATTTCAGCTAAAGAAACGTGAAGGTATATTTTAGAAAGGACGCCCAAGTGGAATTGGGGGCGTCCAGGTGAAAATGTTCCTGAAAAGGCCGGTCACGTCCAAGTTTGGGCACAATTTCAGAAACATGGACATACACAATATGGACATTGCTAGGGATGCCTACATAGATATCTCTGCAATTGTATTGTAGAAGGGACACATCGCCGCCTGCAGGTGGAGACATTCAGCAGTGTGAAAATTGCACCACAAGTTTCCCTATTTCCTACCAGATCTCTTTACAGTTATGGACAGTATTAGGGAGTTCTATTTCCTGTACACCCTTCTGATGTTTTCCTGGAAGAATGAACGCTTTCCTGGTGCCTATTCATGCCCTGGAGCAGGTCTAGACTTGGACACAGGTGGAGATGTGTCCAGAATTTCTGGAACTGAGTGTGCATGTTTATGTTTGAGGGAACTACATGGATGCCCTCGCGTTGGGAATGCTTCCATACCTGCTTGGTAAAACAGCTCCAGGAATATTTCTGTAATTTGGACGTCTGCATACCTGTTTTCAGACATCCATCTAATTTAAGCGACTGAAAGATGTAAATCTAGTCTGCCAATTTATGGACAACCAGTGAAGCAACATCAGACACGGTGTAATATGTTCCTATATCTTGGAAGCCTTTTACAGAAGATGTGGAAAGACCGAACTACATAGAATTTCAGAAATCAACCAGTGCCATCAATTACTGCACTACAAAAATCATCTAATTCAAGAAGATACTTTAACCTTTTAAGTGAGTGAAGTCTAAAAGAAGATTTCATCATCTATTTTATTTGATATTTAAAGATCGGTGCACTATCAAGTACAAAAGCTATATAATGAATCTTTTGGTGCAGTCTAATTTGTAGCCCTCCAAATGTTATAGATTCAGGCAAATCAGAAATGCACTTCCTAAGCATTACCATCAACTCTGCTTTCCCTAGATTCAACATGAGCCCATTATGAGCAAGCCTGAAGGAAACCTTAGACATCCCGAACTCCAATTTAGCAAATCTAAAAGAAACATTATTATCCCAAGGTAAAAACAAAATTAAATTGTCTGCATCCATCCGATACACTATGCTCAGCTCCATGCACTCACCCATCATAAAAAAGGGTTCCATGTTCCTGTGAAGCTGCATGGGAGTCCTCCCCCAGGCTGCCACCAGTAGGGGGCAATGCTGCAATATCACAGGAACCTTGAGAGAGTGGACAGAAAGATTAAAAAGTAAAATGGACAGTGCGGAGACTAGTCTACCCAATTTTATTCCTGGAGCAATGCCAGAGTTCATCTCTGGCTTTTCCCTCTCACTTCTTCACAACTAAGGATCCATTGTGCTTATCCCATGCTTGAATTTTATGTCTGGTTTTGCTTTCATTGTCTTCACTTCAATGCTCTTTCATGTATACATCTCGTCCTCTGTAAATAAATATTTTCTAATGTTACTGAGTCCTATCAAAGTTCAGGTCTGCGATTCTTCCCATCCATGGCATAGATTCCAGTGGTGCACGACCTACTACGTACAAATATTTCTGCAGAGATTAGCACAGCAGGATGTACCAAACCGAGACACCAAATTAAAACAGTGAGCTAATGATGCCTGATGGATATTTGGCGAATCTGAACTCTGCTCCCTTATAACTCCACTCATTTACTAGAAAATCAGTTTGGCTGACTGCCCTGCTCCATGACTGCTGGGAATGTTAAATACCAGATTAAAGGATGATTTCTCCTCCTAAGCAATAATATTTGATGACTTGGACATTTATGCTGCTAATATTTTCTCCAGTTTCTCCCCATGTATGCAGCACAATCTATTTTTCCTTATTATCGGAAACTAAAGCTGCTTTATTTTAAGGATGGTCTGTAGCCAGAGTTGTATATATTTAAGGTGATTCATGCAATTTAAACGATCCCTTGGAATTTTGACAGCAATTGGATAAAGCTCAAACCATTTTTTCTTCTGTATTTTTTTAACCTTTAATTTGATTTAATATGATTATTTCCTTAGCTCTGCAACATCATTCTAATTTGAATTTTAAAAAATCAATTTTCATTCATTTCGATTTGGCTAACATGACTACCATGTTATTCATCCGATTATCAGACGTTGATTTGATTTTGTTGCAATCAAGCGCAGGTCAGGAAGGTTAAATGGAAGCCATACTGCAAGCCAGCAGTTCATCATAACTAGAAACAAATGAGTTATGCAGCCAAAGTGCTGCCTCCCAAGGTGGAGGCAGGGAAGTGCTGATGGAATAAATGCATGATATGCACTTGGATGTGGTCTACATATGAACAGCTGAAACATAAAATGGATAGGAAAATAAAATTTAAAAAACGTGTGCTTGTAATGAAAATGTTTGCATTTTTTTAAATAAAGTCCCTGTTTCAGGTACTCAAACCCCCTGTAACACTGACTGGGGGGAATCTAAAGTTATGTGACATCACAAGCCAAGCTGGGTCAGGCCTTGCTAGTACCTAGACAAAGAGCCCCCAGGGAAAACTGGGTACTGTGGGCTGCAAAGGACAACAGCGGCAGAAACACACCTAGAGTGAGCTGCGGTCATGTACACTTGCTTAGGACTAGGCATAAATGTTCACATGTAAAGTACTACATATTTGACAAACAATGGGCCAGATATTCAGAAGAGTCACATTTCTAACTCTGAGAATTATGCTCCTAAATTGGCCTTTTTGAAAATTTACTAGGGCCGCGTGCTTAAAGGTATACTAAAACTTTCACTAAACTCAGAAATTAAAGAGCATAAAAGTGGGTGGCAGAAGAGGCAGATTTAGCACTGCTTTTCAGCATTAGGATCATAAATCCAGGCAAATTAATTGAAGGCCTAACTTTATAAGCATAGCTTTTGGAACAAAAAGTTATAAGCAGCGAAAATCAGCCATTATCCATATAATTTCTGTATTCCGCTTTGCATGCAGAAATGACAGGAGTAAGTTTATGAACATTACAAACTTTATAACTTTTTCTTAAAAGGTCATGCCAAAGGTTTCAGTGTTCAGAGTTGAACACATAGCCTGGCTGAATACCTGCATAAAGTTGTATAGATGAATTATTCATAGAACTTTATACTTTCAGCGACCGGCTCCATATTTGCCTGGCTATGAATAGAAACACACATCCCCTCTCTCACATATAGATGTGAACAAAATCTATGTGGTCTATTTTCTAAAGGGAACATATCTTTAACACAGTTTAGTATCCCCCTCTGATGTGGTATTTACTCAGAGGCATTGGGACCCTTTGACTAAACGCTGCTAAAGGTCAGCAAGCGTTTAAGCGATTGTTAACTGACTGCAGTGAACCATAACGCACGGGCAGGCCAGCCAATGACTGCTGAAATGCATGCCAATTAATACTTGCACACTACTGTGGACAGCGAATGTGTAGAGGTGGAGAATGGGTATGGCCTGCAGAGTAGCACACAAATGTACGTAGTTATCATGTCATGTAGTGTGGGTTCACCTGACGGCACCTCTATAGGTGGTCTTAGGTGCCGCCATGTTACTTTGCTGCTCGTTAGCGTACCCCACGCGCATTAGCAGCCAGGAACATACAGGTCAAGCCCCCAACAGCTATACTATATGTATAATTTCTCACCATACTATATGTATAATTTCTCACCATACTCCATGAATAATTACTCTGTAATTAATTACCCCTGTTACCTCCAGGTTATCTCGTCCATGTTCAATGTAAAAACTCAATTGTCGTGTGACATTGCAGTATGTTTTTTGTTCAATTGTAAACCGCACTGATTTTAATAGCGCGGTATATAAGAGAAGTAAATAAATAAATAAACGTGGAGCATTTGCATTGGTAATACACGTTACGTACAAATTCTTAGTGGCATTTAGTAAAAGGCCCAGAAAGCCCTTAGAGAATTCCATGTTAGTAGTTACCAGCAGCAGTGGTACTGTACAGGCATTGCTGACTGAAGTTTACGCACCTACCCTCCAATCCAGGTGAGCATGCCCCATCACTAAAGCGAGCATCCTCTCCAAGATTTCCCCAGCAGAGATTCCCCTTCCACTGGAAACCCCACACTATCCTACAACACTGTTCCCCACTTTAAAGCTAAAACTCAACCCCCCTTGGTTTGCAATATCCAAGTCTCTCCCCCACCCCACCCCAACTTCTTTCTGTATACTGAGAGAAGCCCCCAGGATCCTCCAGATAGAAGTAATCTCGAAAATTAAAAATGGTGCCAGCTGTACCACTTTAAGGTCTTTAATATTAATAAGTAGCTTTGTATGCATTAGCATGCTGCACAACTCATTAATGTTTTATACACTGCCTTGAATTTTTCCACATTACCAGTGACAGATGTTAATGTATTATTGCAAAAATGCAATGTGCGCCTGCAAGTCAGTGCTAACGCCTGGTGACCCAGCAGGTCTTGGGTTTTCTTGTCAGTGTGACCAGAAGCAGATTGCAGGCCTTTCTTCTGAAGCAATGGAGTGCGTAGTGGAAATCAAACCCTGGCCTTTTTGCTTGTCAAGCCAGTGCTCAAACCACAAGGCTATTCCTGCACTTGAACAATACTATGAGTGACATTTACTGCTCATTAGCACATTGGCACACCTTACAGTGGTGATTCTCCATTAGGTCACACCGACCTGGCACCTTTATGAACTTGTTTCGTTTTCCCCAATGCAGTTGATGTGGAGGGTGAGTCTGCTGCTATCCCTGACCCTGTACTTTCTGTTTTTAATTACCACGGGTCCCTATGCATGTCATTCTTTTGTGATTTATTTTCCAAAGCACACGCCTGTGAATGACTTTCCTACATACAAGCACTATGGAACTAGGGTTGCCAACTTTTTCACCGAGAAAAACCCGACACCTGTGGCTCGCCATGCCCCACCCATTCCCCGCCCCTAGCCACACCCCTGCCCCGTCCCCAGTCCCACCCATGCTGCACCCCAGCCCCACCCACAAAAATTACCGAGGATAAGTGTAGGCTAACTCCCTTGGTCAGATAATAATTAAAATGGGAACCCCAAAAGCCAAACATGAAATGTACAACACTAGAGAAATAAAACTATAAAGTAATTTCCTCTTGCATTAAAAAAACCCGCAAAGATGTTAGCAATACACACTTCCCAGACCAGACATATTCCAGTTAATAAATTCAAAATAAAAAGTATTTTTCTACCTTCTGTTTGGGAATTTTATTTTTCAGTTGCAATTGCTCCAGTCACTTTCTTCTGGTTTCTTCGTGTCTTCTGCGAGCTATCCATTTGTCCTTTCTTCTCTTTTAGATGTTTTCCATTCTCTCTCTATATCTGCTTTAACATACTGATCATTTCCCTTTTGCTCTTTCCCCCATTTCTTTCCTTATTCCTTTATCATCCACTCAAATTTCACCCTTCCATTCTCAATCCCCTCTCACTCCCCCAATACCCAGCCCATCGTAGACTTTTCTTCCACACAAAATATCTTTTCCCCTCTCCATTCTCATTCCCCATCACCATCCCCTTCTAGTCCTCCCCCCAAATCAGCTCTCTTATAGTTCTAGACCCACCCAGCATCCACTCCCTTCTAGTCCCATTCTCCCATGCCGCCACATCAGCCCATTTCCAGTCCTGTTCTAGCCCATCACCCATTTGCAGTCCAAGCTCCCCCATCAGCCCATTTCTAGTCCTAGTCCAGCTCCTCATCAGCCCATTTCCAGTCCTAGCCTCACATATGCTCTTTTCCAGTTCAATTCTAGCCTCCCATCAGCCAATTTCCACTCCAAGCTCCCCCATCAGCCAATTTCCAATCCTAGCCCCCTCGTCAGCCCACTTCCAGTCCTATTCCAGCCCCCATCAGCCCATTTCCAGTCCTATTCCAGCTCTTCATCAGCCCATTTCCAGTCCTAGCCCCCCCATCACAGCCTCTTTCCAGTCCTAGGCCTCCCCCACCATCACAGCCCATTTGCAGTCCTACTCCCCCCTACCATCACAGCCCATTTGCAGTTCTAGCCCCCCCATCACAGCCCTTCCAGTCCGTCCGTCCCCCCAACCATCACAGCCCATTTGCAGTCCTAGCCCCCCTAATCACAGCCTATTTCCAGTCCAAGTTTCCCCTCCCCCCACCATAGCCCAATTCCAGTCCAGGCCCCCCCCCCCCCAATAGCCCAATTCCATTGCACCCCCCCCCCATAGCCCATTTCCAGTCCAGGTCCCCTCCCATAGCCCAATTCCAGTCCAGGCCCCCTCATAGCCCATTTCCAGTCCAGGTTTCCCCCCCCCCCCCCATAGCCTATTTCCAGTCCAGGCCCCCCCCCCATAGCCCATTTCCTGTCCAGGTCCCCTCCAATAGCCCACTTCCTGTCCATATCCACCCCCCATAGCCTATTTCCATTCCTGGTTCCACCCCCCCCCCCCCGATAGCCCAATTCCAGTCTTGGTTCCCCCCCTATAGCACATTTCCAGTGCAGGTACACCCCCCCCATAGCCCAATTCCAGTCCAGTCCCCCCCCCCAATAGCCTATTTCCAGTCCAGTTCCCCCCCCCCCATTTCCAGTCCAGGTACACCCCATCACAGCCCATCCAGTCCTTGGCCTCGTTCCCCCCCATCAAAGCCCATTTGTAGTCCTAGCCTCCCCCCCCCACCCCCCCCGACCAGCCCCGCGGCTGTCTGAGGTGCTTCAGAGGGAGCCGGGGCAGCCTGCGCGAATGCTGGGAAAGGTTATAGGGCATTGCCATTAACCTTTCCCAGCAATCGCGGCTTCAGAGAAACAGCCGCCAGCGTGAAGGAAAAAGATCTTCACGCTGACGGTTGTACAGATGGAGCCGGGGCCTCGCGCAGGCTGCCCCGGCTCCCTCTGAAGCACCTCAGACAGCTGCGGGGCTGGTCGGGGGGGGGGGGGGAGGCTAGGACTACAAATGGGCTTTTCAAGGGCCGGTTTTACTTCTCTGCTGGCAGCCGGCCTGGCCATGGAAAAAACGGCCAGGCCGGCTGAATACCGGCCGGTTGGCAACCCTATATGGAACCCTGCAATGACTTCTAGCCTGGCTTGAATGAAGACAATATATAAGAGCGTTAATTTATTATCAGGGTAAATCAGCATCTATCCTGGTAAATGGTTTTGAATATTTACCCTCAAAGGACATCAGCTCCCTAAATGGTGGGTCAAGCTTTTCACGTTCTCCCTGAGTATGGATCGTTCTGCAGCTAGGAGAACCTTCCTCCAGGGCCGGCGGGTACACTTCTGTCCAGGCCCTGTCCACAGGTATTCTCCTGTGAAAAGCCTGACCTGATTACACACATACGGTTTTCCTGTAACATAAGGTTACCAGACATTTTGCAGGCAAATCTGGGAGACTTATTAGGGGGAGGGAGGGGCGAGGAAGGAACTGACACTTTGGTTTCAGGTTGGAGCAGTAAGGTCTGGAGTAGGGAAGAGGAGTCCATTTGACAGAGAAATAGAAGCAGTGATGCATTTCTCCCATACTGTGCAAAATATGATGAATGTAAATGCTAAAAACTGCCCTCTTCAAATCACTAAATTGAAAATAATGTTTTTTCTAACCCCCAGGTCCCCACTGCTGGAACTGGGAACAGGAAACTGCCAAACAAGTGGGATGTAGGGATACAGCTCTAAAATTGGGGACAATCCCTGAAAATCGAGAGCATCTGGTAACCTTACTGTAATGTGATCAGATAGCTTGGATCCTTCATACAGGATCATACAAGCCATCCTTCCACAGCCCCCTCCCCCTTCCCACCCCATTTATGGATGACGTTAGGCAGTGACAGAAGCACAACTTTTCATACTTTCCCAAAAAAAGAAATCTGCCTTTACATTTTCTTTCCCTTAGCAATAAAAAACCTCAAAGGAATATCTGAGAGTTAGTCATGCAGAGGACAGTGCTGTTTAAGCAGCAACCTGCTTCTTTCGTTTCCTGAGGGCATTCCCATTTCCAAAACAAATCCGAGGCAGAAAAGGTCCAGGATTTAGCAGCCAATGGAAAAGTTCAAGGGGCAGGAGCTAGGACCACGTTTACCCACGGACAAAAGGAGCGGCTGCCCTGCTGCCCATAGGTAAAAGCATCCCTTGAGCCCCTCTCAGGGCGTGAAGCGGTCGCAGCATATTTAAAGTTGGACCGTGGCAGTGGAATTACCTTCCCTTCTGGTGCCACACTGCTGTTCGCTCTTCTATCCCCCTCCAATTCCACTTTAACAGGAAGTAGAATCGGAGGGAGGCAGAACAGCGCCGTGGCACTCAAGAGAAGGTAACTCTGGTGCTGTGGCGCCTTTTTTAATGTATTGCCGCACCTGCCCTCAACTGTGGAAACTTAATGTGAAAACTCAGAGGACATCTACTGGCTAGCTCTTTGTTAGGCTTAGTGCCCTAACTGTTTTTTTTGTTATTGCAACTGCTTTTAATTCCAGTATATTGGGTTGTTGGTTTATTACCCTTTAATGAAGACAATGTCAAGGACTGTATATGATTGCGGGGTACTTCTAGCTATGGAGATTTGTTATGCTTTTTGCACCTCACAGTACTTTGCTCGAGGCCTCTGTCCTCTCTTCCCTGTGCTTTTGGCCCTTTGCGAGACCCTTGTGAATGGGGGTTGCTCTCCTGCACCCTTGGAGTCATAATTGGAAATACGCCACGTACTGTGGGGCTTAGGGTCTGGGTTGGTCATCTCATGAGAGGCCTTGCGCACAAGTTTCTCCACACTGATGTGATCAGGGGATATGCTGCTCACTGGGGTCCTTGTGGGGGGGGGGAGGGTTTCGGGAGGCCATCGCGGGTGTACGAGACAAGCTCTCTCGGGGCCACTCCCATGCCCTAGCCAGGCTGTGGAGCTGCATTGGGGTGAAAGCGAAGTTGAGGGGGGGAATGATTGTGAGGGTGTCACTGGGACAACACAATAGGGGAGATTGGTAAATGCACCCTGGGGACAAGAGGACATGTATGGGGAAGATGATTGGAAGAAGAACATTGCTTACGGATGCATGAATGAATGCAGGAAGGGAGGGAGTGAAGGAATATTTGGGGGAAGGGTATGTATGGATAGGAAGATAGACCTTGAATATTAATAGGCCGCCCCAGATGGGTAGCGGGGCTTGACGGAGAGGTTAACAAATTATTGTAAAAGCGGAGGAATAGTGGAAGGTATGGAAGGTACACACGACAAGAGGCTGGACCTCATCACCATACTGACCTCTATTGTATGGTGGGCTCCCATAGGGAGCATTGGTTACAAAGGATAGAGAGGCTGGAGGGGAGAGGATGGGATAGGGTAGCGAGCTATAATAGATTGGGTTGGGATGATTGCAGGGGGGTATGGGGGGTTAGGGGGAGCAGTGGAATCAATGGCGGCAGCACACACACTCGGGCACCAAGAAGTGGAGCATTGTGACCCCACAAATGTTACCGGAGGGGGGGTCTTAGGCTGGGGAGGCCCTCTCGATGCACAGAGACAAACTTTTCTACGCGACAATTTTTATCATCCAGAGATCACATGAATAAATAAGGCTCAAGGATGATCTCATCGAATGTATGTAGCATTGGGTGTCCGGTAAAACGCCACGAAGTGTTGCGGACCTTAAGGGACCGACAAGCAGATATAGCTGTACTACAAAAGACCCATATGACAACAGAGGTGCACACTAAACTACAAAGGTGGTGGGTGGGAGTGAGTTACGGAGCATCTCCCAGCGCCAAATCTGCGGCAGATGTCATCTTGGTCCGTAAGTCAGTGGACCTACAGGTAGAGCAGACCGTCTGTGACCCCAGGGGGCGATTCGTCCTACTCAAGGGATGATCATGTGGTGTGCCCGTTATGCTGGGAAGTATCTATGGCCCTAATCAATATGATTGTACTTTTTTTGATGTGCTGGTGCAACATCTGACCATAGGTGGCGAACATGAGATTGTCTTAGGGGGGGATTACAATTATGTCCTTGACCCCGAGGAAGATAGATCAAGTAGTAGGATGGGTGCCGACTCATACCAAAGACGCAGACTGTTAAGTCTATGTGAACTATGTGACTTACTAGATGTTTGGTGGGTTCCCCCCTCTCAACTTGCAGCCTTCTTTAGCAACAAGATTCTGGACCTAAAAAAATCTCTGCCTCACTGCCCTCCAACCATCTCCTCTCCTCCCCTGTCTCTCCCCCTCCTACGTCTCAGCTCTCCCATACCTGGGCATCTTTTCATTCCATCTCCACCTTGGAACTCATGAGACTAATATCCTCCTCCAAAAAAAACTTTCCGCCCACTCGACCCTATCCCTTCTTCTTGGTTACTCACCCCCTCCCTTGCTCTCCTCCCCCATATCCTCACCATGATTAATGCCAGTCTCTCCACAGGTGTTTTCCCCCACCCCTGGAAGCATGCCCTTATCTGCCCCATCCTGAAGAAGCCCACACTCGATCCCCAGATTCCTGCTCACTATCACCCAATTTCCAATCTTTCCTTCCTCTCCAAGATACTCGAGAAGACTGTCTTTGCACAACTGTCACAGCACCTTGACTCTACCCATTTTCTCCATCCCCGTCAGTCAGGCTTCTCAAAAGGTCACAGTGTGGAGACTGTCCTCTTGGGCGTCCTTAACGAACTCCATGTAGCTCATGACCGTGGTGACCTCTCGGTGGCGGTATCCCTAGATCTCTCGGCGGCATTTGACTTAGTTGATCACTCTCTTCTTCTCTCTCGTTTACGTGAAGCTGGTCTCTGTAGTACAGTTTATCATTGGTTCCACTCTTTTCTTTCTTCCCGCTCCTGCACAGTGGTTTCATCTTATGCCCCACCAACTCCCTCCGATTCTTTTCCACTGCCCTGTGGTGTCCACCAGGGATCTGTCTTGGCACCTCTCCTTTTCAACATATTCCTGGCACCACTGGCATTTCTAGTTCAGCAGTCTGGGATCTCTGCTTTTTACTATGCCGACAATCTGCTCCTTCTTCATCACACTTCCCCCCTTCATTCTGATCTTGCCCCACTCAACTCCTGTCTTTCGGCTCACTTTAAATTGTCTGCATTTAAATCTAACGAAAACATTAGCCATCTGGTTCACTCATGGTAGCCCTCCCCCTTTGATCACCCCCTCCTTTTCAGACTCAACTATTCCTCTTGTTTCGAGCTTCCGCTATCTAGGTGTAATTTTCGACTCTGATCTTTCTTTTCGTGCTCACATCTCCCACATTACAAAAACCTCCTTTTTCTTTCTTCGCCAGATACGGGCTATTCGTCCTTTTCTTACCCCTGAAGCTCTCACCACCCTTCTTCTTTCTTTAGTCATGTCACGCGTCGATTTCTGCAACTCGGTCCTCGCTGGGCTTCCTCTTTCACAACTACATCGCCTCCAACGCATTCAAAACATTGCCGCACGCCTTATTTTTCACTCCTCACTCCGCGATCATGTCACCCCTCTCTTTCTTCACCTTCACTGGTTCCCCTTCAATTTCGCATACGTTACAAAGTCCTCACGATGGCTCACCAAGTCCTATACAACCACACACCCCAATATCTGGCACTTCCATACTCCCACTTGCTCACTTCGATCACTACACATTAACCGCCTTCACCTCCCCTCTCCATCACGTGCCCACTTACAATATACACGCTCCTCTGCTTTCCTTTTTGTTGGCCCTGATTATTGGAACTCCCTACCCATTTCCCTCAGACTCGAACATTATCCCACCTTCAAAAGAGATTTAAAAACGCACCTTTTCTCCACTGCTTTTGACCTCCCCTCCCCTTTTGTGTGAAGCTCCCCTTTCCCCCTCTCTCTCACTCCTCTCTCTCCTTAGTCACGAATATTTAAATGTCTTGAGTGCTTTCCTATCATACCCTGTAACTTCTTTTCCTTTTCCGGCACATTGGCCTCTCCTGTATATTGATTGATTTTGTAAACCACCGTGCTCTAATTGGAACAGCGGTATATCAAACTAATAAACATAAACATAACATTCTCTACCCTGGGGAAAGGGACTATACCCGCCTCTCCAGAGCACACAAATCATGGTCCAGGATAGACTATTTTTTGGTATCTCAGGAATTCTTGAGTAAGGTCTGGGGAGCTCAGATTCGTATGGGTCAGATTTCTGACCACATTATGGTCTGGGTGAATGTTGGGATGCCCCTCTCGCCAGTGGGTGGAGGACGTTGGCAGTTTCCATTTCACCTTAAAGGGGATACAGATTTCAACAGTTTTTTATAGGAACAATGGACATTCTATGAGGACACTAATGGGAGACATAAGGACAACCCCTCCCTCTTTTCAGAAACGGCTAAAGCCTACCTGCGAGGTGTGATTATTGGATACCTCAGTCGTTGCCAAAAAGAGGCTAATTATAAGTTGGTCAGCTGGGGAAAACAACTCCAAGTCCTTAGGAAATGGAACACCATGAAGCTTACATGGCCTTACAGAGCCAACTGAATACACTCATTCACGTCCGCATGAAAAGAACCATGTTACACTACAGACATGCCTTGTATCGATTTGGGAGCTGCTCTGGTCGCCTCCTTTTGCCTCTTATTCAAAATGGGGTGGGGGGTGCCCGATCAATAGTGGCAATAAAGAGAGTGGACGGAGAGGTTAGTACCTCACAACATGAGGTGAAAGAAGCCTTTTTGTCTTATTATCATCAGCTATACACAGTGGAGGGCTGTGATGAACCTAGTGCTAGGACATATCTCCAGATATGTAATTTACTGCAGTTAGACCAGGCCCAACGAGATCTATTGAACGCCCCCATAGCCCCAAGGGAGGTTCAACAGGTAATCAAGAATTTACATGCACTGCGTGCCCCAGGTCCTGATGGGCAGAGCACAGAATTCTATCAAATGTTGAGCGATAAGATCAGTGTACCGTTAACAGACATGTACCAGCATCTGGCCTCACTACAAAAGGTACCCTATTGCAACAATGAGGCTCTGATAATGCCTATTCCTAAACAAGGTAAAGATCCACTCCTCCCGGAGTCTTATTGCCCTATTTCCTTACTTAATGTGGTCCATAAGATTATGGCTAAGGTAATGGCAGAACACCTCTCACCTTTGCTGCCTCAGCTAATTCACACATCTCAGAATGGATTTGTCTGGGGCTGGCAGGCGATAGGGAACATGTGACAAATCTTGGCCTCTCAACATTACTGGGTGGCCACAGGGCTTCCTTCATTGCTGATAAGCTTTGATGCTGAGAAAGCATTTGACAGGGTGGGATGGTGGTACATGTTTCTAGCTCTGGAAGAATTTGGGTTTGACGGTTGTTTTATTCAGATACTCCGAGCACTATACAGCCCCTGGGTTAACGGGCTGAGAACAAATACTTTATATATGCAGGGGGACGCGACAAGGCTGCCCCCGTCTCCCCTCTTGTTTCTGCTCACGTTGGAACTGTTGCTGAACTGCATTCGTGCAAACCCACAGATTTGCAGGATCCATATGGGGACGCATGAATTCAAAATTTCTGCCTATGCTGATGACCTGCTGGTCCATATCACAGAACTGAGGAGAGCCTTACCCATTCGTATTAGAGGAATTTTGTAATTATGGTAACTTGTCGGGATATAGGCTTAACCTAGAGAAATCAGAGGCCCTGCCCATGCAGGCTTTGCTTCGTACTTCCTGGGGGGGGGGGGGGGGTTGTTTTCCCATTACGTTGGGCAGATCATTCCTTCCATTTTTGGGGGATAACAATAGCTGCCTCCCCAGCAGACCTGTACAAATATAATGTGTCGCCTTTGTTGACTTCGACTATACAGAGACTGGAGCGATGGAGAGACCCTCACTTTCCTTGGGAGGATCATTGCTCTATTCAAAATGGTAGTATTCCCCTGCTGGCTATTGTGATAAGGAAGCTTATCATAGCTCAGGTAGGAGCTATAGAAAAGATGATGTGACTCTGAACAAGCAACCTGTCAGTTCTGGTAGAAGCAAGAAAACAGAGTTTTCACATAAAAGACTACCAGTCCCAGAATGCACCAGGTTTCCAGCAGCCATGAGAGAGGCTGAAGTGAGAAAATGTGTGTGCAATCAAGAGAGCTATGAGGTAATCCCTAAGCACTCATCTCAAAGGGCAGGGCCTGATTCAACACAGCTGCGCTGTGTTAGGGAGCAGCACACATTAGAACAGGATAAGAATAGAGCTTATTCTTCAGATAACAGTTTCAGCAAAAGCTTCAGGAAGAGATACAGAGACAGAGACAGCAACGGCTAGAAGCTCAAGCACCAGTATCACCTGGAGAAACAGAAGCCAAGCCAAGCAGATAGAGAGAGAAGGAAACTCTCTGGAAGGAAGAGAAGAAAGGCCATTGGAAGGTCTGGGAGATTCCAAGGCAGTACCCATACTGGGAGGTATTCCAAATGCCAGCAGAGTCCATTGGACTGGATTCAGCCAGAGGAATGGAGTGGCAGAGATAGGAATCACCAGTGGCTACCTGGAAGAGAGAAGACTGCATGTGGAAGGGACTTTCAGACCAAGGCCAGAAGGTATGTGAGAGGAGATCCAGTGTCCAGGGATCAAGATTGGAAGGCTGGACATCAGAATTGGATTACATACTGGCCAGGCTATACAGAGAGGAATTATGATGGCAGGAGAGGCTCAGGTATGAACACTGATCCAGACCCTATCTATAATAGAGAATGGCAGCAAGGGAATAAGCATTCTCATGATAGTGCCTTAATGAAAGACTCGTCTGTGCCAATGTATGATAGTGACCCTATGCTGATTGATGAAGGGGGAGATACAGCAGATGAAAGTATTACTTACATGGACTGTTCTCTATCTAAATGCTATTGCTAGCTTTCTGTGAGCAAACACATCAGCCATCACAAAGAAACCTAACTTTGTTCTTTATTTCCACTGCAAACAGCTCTTAAAGCAGGATTTGGGTTCACACAGTAGCAGCCAGCCAGCTAAAGGCTTACAGCTGGTCAATTGATAGTAATTAAAGCTGCACCTGATTGTGTGTGTGAGCAAGGGAGAATCACTGCTGGGATCTGCGTGGAAAATAAGCAGAAGTTAACCTAACAAGCAAAGTTTATTTGTTTTCTTTGTGCCTTGGTATTTGGTAATTATTTGCTAAGAAAACATTAGCTAATTGCCTGATAAGCTGAAGGTTGTTTTCTGGTTTACTTTGTGACTTTTTGTTATTCATTTAAACACTGCAAGCAAGTAACCTCATTTATATTGCTAACAAGCATACTTGTGCTGGGTGAATTAAACCCCATCAATAAAAAGTATTTTATTGGCCTTACCACTTGGTTTCACAACTCAATTATTGTCATCAGCTGTGTTTGGGAGTGAATGAACTACAATACCCACAATACCTTGCAAGAATCATATGAATATATGCATCGTCAAGATTGTGTAAGTTCTCACCCTAGGCAGCCGTCTGACACTATATATGCTGCAACTCTTGCCCATATGGCTCCTGAGGAAAGACTTAGCTCGTCTGGACTGCTGTTTGTCCTGCTTTCTTTGGCAGGGCCGGCAGGCATGTATAGCATTGCATACTCTTAAGGGTTCTTGGTGTCAAGGGGGCATGGGAGTACCTGACTCCAGGGCTTACAATTTGGCTTGTCACCTCTGCCACCTTGAAGGACTACAAAAAGGAACTGCTACTTCTGGAGAGAGATCTGGGAATTACAACAGCCTTATTAATAGCCACAAGGAGCAATATCATACCAACCTCATCTTAAAGTCAAGCAACAAGCCAAGAGAACTCTTTGAGATAGTCAGGTCCCTCACAAAAGATACAGCGCAAAAGGATGAAGACAAGATTCACCCTCAAGCATTTCCAGATTACCTCCTGGCCAAAAACAACTCTTCCTTGAGAATCCAAGACCCCACCAACATTTCCATTCCTTCACTGATCACAGGAACTACCCCACCAGAGAAGTGGAGTGAATTCCACATCCCCACAACTGAGCAGATTACACGCACAATCACTGAGCTAAACTCCAGCACAGCTCCATCAGATCCCTACCCGGTGGCATGGATAAAATCAACAAAGGAAGAGCTGGTCAAAAATATCCACAGGATAATAGGCACCTCCCTAGTCCAAGGCTACATGCCCACTGCCCTCAAAGAAGCAACTATCCGACCAATCCCAAAAACCACATCACCGGACCCCAACAGATCCCTCAGCCAACAGACCTATCTCCAGCCTCCCTTTTCTAACCAAAATTATTGAGAAGACTGTGCAGAGACAGCTCCAGAACCACCTGGACACATATGCCCTGCTAGGCCCTCATCAACATGGCTTTCACCCTAACCACAGTGTGGAGACCCTACTCATCTACTTATTCGGCACCCTACTCAGAGGAATTAACAACATTAAGACTGGTTTCCTGTTAGTGTTCATCGACATCTCCTCTGCATGTGACACAGTATCCCACAGCATCCTCTTGAATAGACTAACTGACATTGGTCTATACAAAACTACTCATAAATGGTTTCAGTCATACCTTAATGACAGACAACAAAAGGTCAAAGTAGGATCACAAACCTTCGCTCCATTTCACACAACTCAAGGGGTCCCTCAAGGATCTTCCCTGTCTGCCCTTCTTTTTAGCTAATACATACAGCCAGTTTTCAATATCTTCAAAAAGCACAAGTTATAATACGCTATCTATGCAGACGATATCATGGATTACACCCCAATCAGCCTAGACTCTCCAGCCATACCACCATGTCCAGTTGTCTCCAGGAGATAAACATCTGGCTTTCCAACAACAATCTGTACATAAATATGAAAAAGACAGAAGCACTAATTATCACATGGAATACCTCCTCCATCCTCCCTACTTCAATCAAGATAGCAGACACCACAATCCCAATAAAGGATGAAGTTCGATACCTTGGTGTAACACTTGACCACCATCTAAGCTTGCAACCACATATCAACAGAACCACTAGGAATGCATTATACAAGCTTGCCACCATTCGAAGACTCAAACCCCTCCTCAACCAACTTCATTTTTGATCAGTATGTCAAGCCATTATAACTCTCATTCTAGACTACTGCAAAGTCCTTTATCAAGGACTTCCAAAGCAAGCTACACGATCATTACAACTGGTCCAAAGTACCGCCACTAGAATCATCACTGGATCAAATAAGCAAGATCATATAATGCCCCTCTTACACCAACTCCATTGGCTTCCAATCACCACCCATGCTACACATATGGCTGTAGAGTTCAGCAGAGAGGTACACAAAGAATTCCAGTTAAAAAAAAGTTGATAGTGCCTCACTTCTTTACTTCTGAAATAACTGAGTAACTGAACAAATAGGAACTGACTGTAAGATGCATTAATAATAGTTTTACAGCACTTGGGTCCATACACGTACAACTGCAATGAGTCTTTTTTCTCTGCAAGCCTGATTGATTAAAACTTAGTGTGAAAAGAAGACATGCACCTGGGGTCTCAGCGGGAAGCCTACTACTACTACTGCTTACATAGAAACATAGAAATATGACGACAGAAAAAGACCACATGACCTATCTAGTCTGTCCATCCATAACAACTACAACAGTCCCCTTGTTACCTTTAGAGATCCTCTGTGTTTGTCCCATGCTTTTTTGAATTCAGTTATGTCCTCATCTCTACCACCTCTACTGGGAGACTATTCCACGGATCCACTACTCTTTCCATAAAGAAATATTTCCGCATATCACTCCTGAATCTCCCTTCATCCTCATCCCATGTCCCCTCGTAGCAGAACTTGCTTTCAATTGAAAGAGGCTCTCTCCCTGAACATTTATGCCACAGAGGTATTTAAACATCTCAATCATATCACCTCTATCCCGCCTTTCCTCTAAGGTGTACATTTTAAGATCCTTAAGTCTGTCCTCATATGCTTTATAATGAAGCCCACTAATCATTTTAGTAGCCACCCTCTGCACCGACTCCATCCTGTTCACATCCTTTTGAAGGTGCGGACTCCAGAATTGCACACTATACTCCAAATGAGGTCGCACCAAAGACTTATACAGAGGCATTATCACCTCCTTTTTTCTGCTAGCCATTCCTCTCCGTATGCATCCAAGCATCCTTCTAGCTTTGGCCGTCGCCTTTTCTACCTGTTTAGCTACTTTAAGATCATCAGATACAACCACGCCTAGGTCCCGCTCTTCTTTAGTGGACAAAAGTACTTCACCCCCTATACTGTATTGCTCCCTTGGATTGCTGTAGCCCAAATGCATGACGTTACATTTTTTAACATTAAATCCCAGCTGCCAAATTCTAGACCATTCTTCAAGCTTAGCTAGATCCCTCCTCATGTTATTTACACCTTCCTGGGTGTCTACTCTATTGCAGATTTTGGTATCATCTGCAAAGAGGCAAACCTTACCCGACAGCCCTTCCGCTATATCACTAACAAAGATGTTAAAAAGAATCGGACCAAGGACAGATCCTGGGGCACACCACTGGTAACATCCTTCTCCTCAGAGTGAGCTCCATTTACTTGTACTCTTTGTCGCCTCCCACCCAACCAATTTCTAACCCAAGCAGTAACTTTAGGGTCCATCCCTAGGGTGCTCAGTTTGTTTATAAGTCGCCTGTGAGGAACAGTGTCAAAGGCTTTACTGAAATCTAAATACACCACATCTAGAGCTCTCCCTCGGTCCAACTCCCTGGTCACCCAGTCAAAGAAATCAATCAGATTTGTCTGACAAGACCTGCCTCTGGTGAATCCATGCTGCCTCGGATCCTGTAATCCACTGGACTCCAGAAACCTCACTATTTTCTCTTTCAGCAGTGTTTCCAATCTATTGTTCCCTTGGATTGCTGCAGCCCAAATGCATGACCATACATTTTTAACATTAAATCCCAGCTGCCAAATTCTAGATCATTCTTCAAGCTTAGCTAGATCCCTCCTCATGCTTATCATTTGTATAGCGCTACAAGGCATATACAGCACTGTACATGTTAGACAGTCCCTGTTCACAATAGAGCTCACAATTTATTTAATTTATTTATTTAGTTAGTTCTATACACTGTGTTTCCGAGGATCAATGTGGTTTACAAAGAAAATAAATTTAACATTACATGGAACAATATTACATTATAATAAGGTAAATATCATTATATCGTATGTTGCGGCACTTTATAAGCCAGCTATACACAGATGATATAATGATATTTGCTCCATTCCACACCACTGCTCTTGACTACTTCAACCTAACTGCCTGCTTCAAAGAAATAGTCTGTTGGCTGCAACACCACAATCTTGCAGTTAACTTCAGCAAGACTGAGATCCTCCTTGTGACCAAGGACCCCAATTTCACACCACCTCCCTCCATCAACATTGAAGACACAAAACTACATGTCAAGTCACACGTTAAATACCTTGGTGTCATTCTGGATCACCAACTGAACTTCCAACCACATATAAAGAACACCACTAAGAATATCTACTTCAAGCTTAGAACCCTCTGTGACCTTTGCCCCCTCCTCTCAGTTTGCCCCCTCCTCTCAGTTTGCCAGCTTCCATTACCCTCCTACTCAATTACTGCAACTCCATCCTTCAAGGACTTCCCAAAACTACCACCACCCCACTACAGCTAGCCCAGAACACAGCAGCATGCACCATTGCTGGAGCCTCCAGACACACCCACATCACTCCCATATTGAAATTTCTCCATTGGCTTCCCATAGCATCAAAAATCAAACACAAAGCTCTCACTATTATCTATAAGGCACTTATCAACACCACATACGAGCACCTCCAAAAGCTCATCAGATGCACAAACTCCAACCGACCACGCAGACAAAGGCCGCTCAACCTTCTTTATCTGCCACCTCAAGTACATAAGAGCACACAACATGCCTGAATGAGAGCCTTTGAACTTTACGCTCCCACCCTCTGGAACACTCTACCTCCTACACTACAGAGCATCCAATCACACCAAGTTTTCAAAAGACACCTCAAGACATACCTCTTTGAAGAGCACTACATCACATCCCCTCCAACTGATTCCCAGCAGGAATACATGCTACTCTCGCAGATCATCCCCCTTTCCCCCCCTCCCAATCAGCTACTTGTTATCTTGCCCTACAAGATCTAAAGGGGCAGGAGGAAGGGGGTGTAGGGGAGGGGAAAGGTATATGTAGATTGAGTTCAAATTAGGTTCTTTCTGGCTGTAGGTTAATCAGGGTAGGTCAGGTCATCTCATTGAAATGTTCCTTGAACAGGTAGGTTTTTACTATTATTCATTATTATGGTGTTCACTCTTCTGCCCCCCAGTACCTTTCATCTCTCATCTCTCCTTACACCCCCTCTCGGTTGCTTCGCTCTTCTAACAGTCTTCGTTTATCTGTGCCCTTTACTTGTACTGCCAATTCCAGACTTCGCTCCTTCCAACTGGCAGCACCCTTTGCTTGGACTAGTCTTCCTATCTCTGTGCGCCAGGCATCCTCCCTGGCCATTTTCAAGTCCAGACTAAAATCCCACCTCTTCACTATTGCTTTCCGTTCCTGTCTTACCCTATCTTGATCTCTCTATCAACATTTGCTTACTTTGTCCTGTAAATTTTTGTTATTTGTATTATGTAACTTATTTTCTTTTCTGTCTTATTAGATTTTGAGCTCTGATGAGCAGGGACTGTCTCTCTTCTATGTTTGTACAGCGCTTCGTATGTTGCGGCGCTTTATAAGTCTTTAATAATAATAATAATAATAATTTTTAGCAACCTGGAATGTTGCAAGGTCATGAGGGTCTCTGATGTGGTTGGATAGAGAATTCCAGAGGTGACGGGCATTTAGGGAAAATACCCGGATGCAGGTTGTCCGATTTAGCTTTTGGTCAAATGGTAGGACTAGAAGGTTTGTTGTATGACTTCTTTGGCGGTTTTCTGGGTTTTTTGTTATTATGGATTGCAAATATTGAGAGGACAACTGAGGGATTATTTTGAATGTTGTCATCAATGTTGTCATCAATCAAATGTTTATAGTTGATTCGTCTGAGTAGGGGTAGCCAATCTAGCTCTTTTAAGATGGGTGTGATATGCTTGTACTAAGGTGCACACATAAGAATTCGCACAGTTGCATGTGGGCAAGCTGTAGTGAATGCAAGGAGCTCTTCGGGATACCTTGTAGAATGGTGTTACAGAAATCAAAGTGTGGCAGTACCATGGCTTGGAAGACTGTTCTAAAGTCATATGGCGCAAGTAGGGGCTGTAAGTGTTGGAGGGTCCTTATCTTGTTGTAGATACATTCAATTACTTTGTTTATCTGCAGTTGAAGTGTGAGGTGTTGATTAATGGTAACCCCAAGGTATCTTACACAGTCTCTCCCTCCCTTCTTGGTGCCCCCATTCCACTGGTGTCATCTATGTGCTACCTTGGGATGATCCTGGATTCAGCTCTGACATCTCTCCCATCGTTCCCACTTTTATCTCTGCCAAATTTGTGCTGTCTGAGATATCCTGCCATCCACCGCCCTTGCTACTCTTCTGCTTTCCTTGATTATTTCAAGAATCAATTATTGTAACGTTATCTTTGCAGGTCTCCAACAACATCAGCTCCACCGCCTTCAACTGATTCAAAATGCTGCAGCAAGGATCCTTTCACATACCTCTCGGTTTTCTCATATTACACCCCACCTCATCAACTTGCATTGACTGCCTGTTTCGCACTGTATCACTTACAAGATCCTGATACTTACACATAAGGCTCTTCACACCCACACCCCTGGTTGATTCTTTGCAATTCCATTCTGTGCCATGGAGTCTCCATTCCATTCACAACCACCGTTTGCACCTGCCGTCCCCAGTCCATACCCATCTAGAACAAACATGCCATGCTGCCTTTTTCTTCCTGGCCCCTTACACTCTGGAATTCTCTCCCACTCACTCTCCGTCAAGAGCAGTCTTATCCCAGATTTAAGGCCCTCCTCAAAACACACCATTTCTGTCGCTCCCCACCAAGACACTGATCCATATCACCTCATCTATAAATCCACCTACGAAGCAGAGCAACAATCAACTCATCCAATCTCCACCACACCTCTAAGACCAGCTCCACCTACATCACACAAACTATCCTCTTTCATAGACCACTGAAGAAGATTACATACAAATAGATGTTACAATATCTGAGCACAGGACCGAGAATACACTTGGTCAGCTGCCTCCCCCTCCACAATAGGACGAAAAAGAAGTCTGACCAAAGATCTACATAGGCCCTGCCCTCACCCGCTGTCCTTAGCCCCTCCCCACGAAATCTCCATAGAAACAACAACCTCAGAGATTGAGGTGGAAGACATCACACATCAAGCAGTCTACATTACCCTTGCTGCACCCTGAAAACGCACCAATTCCTCACCAGGCTACAGCAAAGATGCACAGAGCCATCCCAAATCAACAAATCTGGGTCCTCCTCATCATCATTGGCGTACTATGCTGACCTATTAAAGCAGCATATCACCACTACATCCACATCAGTATTGCAGGCTCATCCACTATACATACCACTCCACCCACCAAATTAGCAATCTACCTATAGGCTACCTATAGAAGAGCTTCCAGACTAATAATAATTCAAGCATCTCCTCACGCTACACCCCATTATACCCAATCTATCCCTAGTTCCCCATCAACATATGTCTGATTAACGCTCGCTCCATTCGCAATAAGAGAAACACAATTATAGACCATATGCAATTCCACCAATCTGACATCTTATGCATCACAGAGTCGTGGCTTAAGAGCACAGACCAAGTTATTCTAAATCAAATTACTCCATACACACACACGTCATATAACTGTCCGCACACCCACAAGAGAGGAGGTGGAGTTCTAATCCTAGCCTGACCTCAAGTTTAAGACCTCCAGCTCCGACTTCCGGTTTGGCAAATGAGCTGATCGGACGGGTACTGATCAGCTCCGGGTAATCTACCCCTCAAAACAGCAATATTCTCCCACTATAGGTGGAATCTCCTAACATTATTTAATATATGTGCTAAAGAACTCAGCGGGCTTGTAGCGGTGTACCAGCGGCGAGGCAAGTGGCCCAATGGCAACGAAAACCCTGAGAAGAGAGAAGCCACGAGTCCCAGAGGCCAAAATGGCGGAGAGCGCACTTAGTAGCCCAGGTTCTGGTGGTACTCAGGGGCTGGTGGCAGAGGTATCTGCGGCGGTGGTGCAAGCCCTGGACACCCGATTTCAGGAACTGTCGGAGCAGCTGCACAATGTCGGCCAGCACGTCACAGATTTTGTAGGACGAGTTGAACAGGTGGAGACACGTGTGTCCGACACAGAAGACACCCAGAACTCGTTGCAAACTAGAGTGGAAGCCCTAGAAATGCTGGTTAAACAATATGGAGAAAAGATTGATGACCTGGAAAACCGAGGGCGGCGTAAAAATCTGAGATTTGTTGGGATCCCAGAGACTGTGGCGGATGGCGCCCTATATGACTTTCTGCTTGCCTGGATCGCTAAATTGATGGGCAACAAGGAAAACACCTCCACAAGGCTGGAACGGGTGCACAGATTAGGCCCAAAGAGGGAACAAGCACGAAGTCCGCGTGCAGTTATAGCACATTTCTTAGACTACCGGCAGAAAGAAGAAGTGCATAAGACTGCCCGGAGCCGTAAATGGCAGAACTCTGATGCGGAGAGAATACTGGTCTTTCAGGACTACTCGGTATTAGTCAGCCAACAACGGCGGGCCTACTCCACTGTGTGCACGCAGCTCAGGCAAAAGGGGGTGCATTTTTCCCTACTGTACCCAGCTCGATTGCGGGTGGACTTCTAAGGTCGGCCTAAATACCTGCTTTCACCCGAAGCGGCTGCTTCTTTTTTGAAAACTCTAAACAATCCTGCGGGCTCCGGCCCTTGACACTGTTGATGGAAGTCTTGACGACATATTGGTATTGAAGGGGGAACCCTGGTGGTGGGGGGACAGTTTCGAAGGACTGGGGCTGATTCTTACCCCTCTGTTACTGTGTATGCACTGCTATTTCCCCCCTCCCCTCTTCCCCTCTGTTCTCTGTTTGTTTTGAATTTGTATGGGTAACTGTATCTGTGGGGTTGGGGAACCGGGCAGGCGTTAGCGGGGGTTTGGATCTGAGTGCTATGTTTTTTTTCAGTTACTAATTGCAATGTCTTGCAATAGTGTTACTCTATAGCAATTAAATAGCAACATTGTTCTGGTTACATTTTCACTTTGCTCCCTAGATTGCAGGATGGTTACAGTTACTTGTTTAATGTGGGAGGGAGAGGGGAGGTGATTGGGCTGGGTTAGGTGTCAGATACGTGGGTTAGGGTGGAGTGCATCTAAATGTGGGTTGGGGAGAGGGGTTGGGTTGGCTTCCGGTGGGTTTGTTGGTCCCTGACCCAACGCCCTATAGTAGTAGTCAGGACGCGTAACTTGTTGTGCTCTGGGGAGCGGGAATCGCAGGCTTTAACATCCAACAACCTCTCTCTTGAGTACTATTAAAACGTTGCGGTGGTATCCGTGGAGGGGATAGTTCTAGAACACGGGATGGGAGGGAAGGAGATGAATGTTAGGGATGGAGGGCGGTCTGGCCAGGCCGCTGATTGCTGCTAGATAAGAATAGCTCAGATCGTCTTTACCATCCCTCCATTCATGGGAATCTCCCCTGGGGCTGGGCGGCCAGATGGGATGAGGCAGAGAACATAGGAATTCGAGGTCCGGCTGTAGATAGGGGGTTGGTTAACCATGGACTATGGCCTTAATAGGATATATATAATGCGGTTCGGAGGAGCTTATTGCGGGGGCCTGTGGTTTAAGCAATTGGAATAGGCAAGATGGAATGGGGAGGAGCACTTTGGGATACATGAAAATAGGGGGAGGTTTTAAGGGCGGGTGTGGGGAGTTGAGAGGGTGAGTGGGTAACTGAAGATTGAACACTATGGAGGAGACTATGAAGACTGGGATAGGGGTAGCCCCGATTGTCAAAGGAAGGTTGTCCGACCACCCGGACGGACTAGCAGAGGAGGGAGAGGGAGGGGAATGACGGGGGGTGGGGGTGGGGAAGGGGAGGATATGGGAGGGGGGAATAGTCGTTACTCTGGGATTTCACAATTGGCAGCAGGGTCCTAGATGGAGGGATGATCCAGGAGGGCTCCAGGCTTGGGGGGGGGGTCCTTCTTATGCGAATGGGAATGTATCTTTGCTGGAACCTTGACACTGCCTTGTCGCTCTGAAGGTCATCTCCTGGAATGTTTGTGGATTGGGGAGCCCTATTAAGAGATACAAAATATTGCAAGCCCTGGCCAGACATCAGTGTGATATTGCAATGCTCCAAGAAACCCATCAGACGGCAGAGGAACATGGGGTTCTCCAGCTAAAGGGGTTAAAGGGGGCATGGCCATTTTGGTCCACAAGCGTATTCGCTTTGTGGCGGGAACGATTCGGTCGGATGAAGATGGGAGGTCCCTTCTGATCTCAGGCCTCTTAGAGGGGAGGCCGGTGATTCTTGGGAATCTGTATGGTCCTAACGTGTTTGACTTCGGCTTTTATAGTGGTGTGGCTTCAGCTATCGAGCAACTTCCGGATTGCCCACTGATTCTTGGGGGGGATTTCAACGGGGTTCTTGATGTAGACCTCGATACATCTAGGGGGGGGGGGAGGTGAGGGAGAGGGCTCTGACATCTCGAATGCTGCAACGTTTTTGTAAGAGACTGGGCTTGATTGATCCCTGGCGACTGATACACCCCTTAGAAAAGGACTATACCCATCAATCTAGGGCACATGGCACTAGCGTGCATATTGACTATCTTTTACTGTCGGCCGCTTTATTTGCCTCTGTGGGGGAAGCCCAGATTGGTCCCTTGGAAGTCTCGGACCACGCCCTGGTCTGGGTAGAATTGCAGTGGGGCGAAGTGGCCCCACGAGCACGACTCTGGCGGTTTCCTTTGGGACTCTATCATGATCTACAGTTTCATCATTTTATCCGCCAGAGGTGGAAGGCGTTTATCAGTGATCATCAAGCTCATATGGATAATCCTGAATTGGTGTGGGAGACGGCAAAGGTGGTTCTTAGGGGGGATATCATAGGATTTGCTGCTCGGAAGCGTAGAGTACTGGCTGAGCGCATTATTACACTCGAGCGACGGGTGACCAAGCTCCGTCGCAGTTGTACTCACGCGCCATCGCCTGCACTTAAGAAACAGTTATGGGAAGCCCAGGTGGACCTTAATGAGTTATTGCATCAGCGGGCCAAGAAATCGGTTCTTTATTATAGATATCGGTTGCATTGCTATGGTGAGAAGCCTGGGAAGCTGCTAGCGCGCTGCTTGCGGGGTCGGCGAGGCTCATCCTTGGTGGTGGCACTTAGGGATGATAAGGGTGGGGTGCATAAAAGGAGTGAGGACATTGTAATGGTTTTTCGCAGTTTCTTTCAATCTTTGTATAGAGCAGAACTGGGTCCCGCTGAGACAATGTCTGCCTATCTGAATGGATTGGAATTGCCCCGGCTCACTGAGGAACAGAGGGTGGCGTTGGATCAGCCTATCACCTCGCAGGAGATACAATCAGCTATCTCGGTAGCCAGTTGTTGTAAAACGCCGGGGCCGGACGGGCTCGGTGCAGAGTTTTACAAACTCCTTAGTGAATGTGTGAGTCCGCTGCTGCGGGAGGTCTTTAGTGAGAGGGCGGAGCATGGGGCCTTCCGCTGGGGGCGGAATCATGCCCACATTACCTTGATTCCAAAACCGGGTAAGGACCCGATGTTGGCTGCCTCATATCGCCCTATATCCCTTCTTAACTTTGATTTAAAATTGCTCGCGAAGGTTCTGGCTGTTAGGCTGGCTGGAGTGTTGGGACACTTAGTTCATGAGGCACAAGTGGGCTTCGTTAAAGGACGTTACGCGGTTCGAAATCTCCGGAAAATTCTGGCATCTTTGGAATGGGTACATACCCGACAGCAGGCCTCACTTCTTGTCAGTTTCGATGCGGAAAAGGTCTTCGATAGGGTTAATTGGCACTATCTGTGGAGCCTCTTGCCATACTATGGTTTGGGTACTGCCTTTTGTCAACTGGTGCAGAGTCTATATGTCTCACCGATGGCGGGTATTTTGTGTAATGGGGTGCTTTCCGAAGCTTTTGAGTTGGAGAGGGGCACGCGCCAGGGTTGTCCTCTCTCCCCCTTGTTGTTTGTTCTTTCGTTAGATCCCCTGATTCGGGCTATCGAGCGCTCGGGGGAGATACGGGGAGTGCGGATGGGACAGCAGGAGTTTACCATTTCAGCCTTTTCAGATGATTTGTTAGTTCACCTGACCCACCCGGTGGATTCCTTGCAGTCTCTACTGGGGGAATTTACGCGATTTGGGGCCTTTGCAGGCCTTCGCATTAATAAGGACAAGTCGGAAGCATTGGATGTCTTGGGGCTCTTACGCAATACATGGGGGGGAGGGTTCCCTCTTAGGTGGGCGGATGAAGATTTCGTATATTTGGGTATCGTATTGCCCAGACGGCCTCAAGCGTTATATGGTTGTAATTTGGATCGCTTCTCGAAGCGTCTGTCCACACAATTAAAAGCATGGGAATCTCTGCCACTGTCGCTCTCCGGGAGAATAGCGGCCGTACAAATGGTTATTTTACCACGACTTTTGTATTGGTTGCAGACCCTACCAGTCTGGTTGTTGGGTCGAGATCTGCGTCGACTGGAGGCCTCTCTTAAAACGTTCTTATGGAAAGGGAAAAGAGCGCGTATACCTTGGGTTCGGTTGGTAGGGAAGTGGCGTGAAGGGGGTATGGGGTTGCCGGATTTGAAGATGTATGCCCTGGCCTGTCAGGCTCGACATTAGGGGGATTGGTTGGGAGGAACAGATGTATATACACCTAGGGCATTGGAGGAGTGCCTAGTAGCCCCGTTCACTTTGCTGGGGGTCCTGCACGAGCCGAAAAGTAAGTTACCGGGTGGTATTCTGCGGAGTGCGCTGGTAGATTCTGTCAAGCGAACCTGGCAACAGCTCAAGTATTGGAACGAATCGTGGAGGGTATCTAGTTGGCTGCCTTTGCAAGGGAATGTCAACTTCTCCCCCGGGTCGGAGACGGGGACGTTTCGGGATTGGGGGCAGCGAGGTATACGGAACGTGGGGCACTTGGTAGATTCAGTGGGAAGATGTAAATCTTTCCTGACACTGAGTCGGGAGTATGACCTGCCTACCAGACATTGTTTTGCATATATGCAGGCCTCTCACTATGTGTCCTCTTTGCCACAGGGAGCGCTGAAAATTGAACGCTCCGCTCAAGTATTAGAATTTTTCAGCTTGGGGGAAGACTGTCCACCATCGATCTCTACTTTGAAGCGTCGCCTGGATAGTTTCAGGGTAACCCCCAATTATAGGGGAATTGAGATGACTTGGGAGGCTGAATTAGGGAGGGAAGTGGCTCCGGGGCTGGTTGAGACGGCTTTGAAACGGATAGTTCGTGTGGCACAAGGGTCTCGCTGGAGGGAGGTTCAGTTTAAATGTGTGACCAGAGCTCATTTCTCGCCGCGGAGGACACTTCGCAGTCAATTACTGACAGATGGCAGCTGTCCACGTTGCTCGGAATCTTTGGCCACTCTACTGCATATGTGGTGGGGATGTCGGAGATTGCGTTCCTACTGGGCTAAGATATGCACCTTTCTGAGTGGGTTATTGCAGCAGCAACTGAGATGGACTGGCCTCTTTGTAGTGCTGGATCTGATGGGACCTCCCTGCCCAGCAAAGAGAGGGGAAAGGTTATTAATGAGGAAGGCCTGTCTGGTGGGGAAGGGGCCGATTCTCCGCCTATGGAGAGACCATCAACCGCCTACCTTTGCCGAATGGCGGAATAGTTTCCACCACCTGATGTTAACAGAGCAATGGTTGGCTTGGGGCAGTGTCAAGCGTTGGACAATGTTTATGTCAATATGGGAACCCTATATCCAACAGCTAGGGGTTCGTAGCCGTAATGAGATCCTCCAACTGGGGACTTGAAGCAATAGCATTGTGCCATGGAGGAGGTGGGAGTGAATAGTAGTTGCTGCCGATTGATGTTTGTATGATTTTATAGCATTGTTAGAGGAGTGGGCAGAGGGAGGGGGGAGGGGGGAGGGGAAGGGTGGGAGGGTGGGTGAGGGTCGGGATAAAATGATATAACCCACCTGTTGTATTTCTCTATGCTGATTCCCGGTGGGGATAAGAGTACACCCCCCGGGATGATTTTGTTCGATGTTCTTATTACTGCTTGTTGGTGGAAATTAAATAAAGTCTATAAAAAAAAAAGACCTCCAGCTCCTCAAGCTCCAAGAGCTGCGATATAATCACTATCAAAAAGAAACAGATAGCTATCTGTCTAACATACAGATCCCCTAGCGCGGTAACTGAAGATACATCCATACTACTAGAGTCAAAATGTGCAGCCAGTTCTCCTCACAAACCACTGATCTTACTAGGGGATCTAAACCTCACCTCAGCATTCAAAAAGAAGGAAACAACTTTCCACCAAGCTATGAAAACTCTTCAACTACACCAAATAACACCGCAACTTACACACTACTTAGGATGCACCCCAGACCTTGTATTTGCTACTAAAAGCCTCCTAGAACAAGAGAACATAGCCAGTCCGCTAGTCACGCCAATTCCCTGGTCAGGCTACCATGCAATACTTTTTTAAGATCCAGCTTCCAACTACACGTTAACATCAGAAGAATCCCAGCCCAAGAAGAAGATATAAAGGTTTCGAAAGAGACAAATTCCTCAATGAGGTCCTACACAACCTCCCCCAAGACTGAAATAATCTCGATGAGAATATCGACGCATAGAAGACCACCATCAGCACAGCTGCTAGAGCATCTAACAGAGACAACGCAAATCACAAGAATAGCAGAATAAAGCCAGCCCCATGGTACTCTGGAGCTGTAAGAGCATCTAAAAGAAACCTACGCCATAAGGAGCGGCAATGGAAGCGTGACCGCTCTGAAAACATATTAAAAGAATACCAAATAATGCAACAGAATTACAACAGCGTTATTAATAGCCACAAGGAGCAATATCATACCAACCTCATCTTAAAGGCTAGCAACAAGCCAAGAGAACTCTTTGAGATAGTCAGGTCCCTCACAAAAGATACAGCACAAAAGGATGAAGACAAGATTCACCCTCAAGCATTTGCAGATTACCTCCTGGCCAAAAACAACTCTTCCTCGAGAACCCAAGACCCCACCAACACTTCCATTCCTTCACTGATCACAGGAACTACCCCACCAGAGAAGTGGAGTGAATTCCACATCCCCACAACTAAGCAGATTACACACACAATCACTGAGCTAAACTCCAGCATAGTTCCATCAGATTCCTGCCCGGTGGCATGGATAAAATCAACAAAGGAAGAGCTGGTCAAAAATATCCACAGGATAATAGGCGCCTCCCTAGTCCAAGGTTACACGCCCACTGCCCTCAAAGAAGCAACTATCCGACCAATCCCGAAAACCACATAACCGGACCCCACAGATCCCTCAGCCTACAGACCTATCTCCAGCCTCCCTTTTCTAACCACAATTATTGAGAAGACTGTGCAGAGACAGCTCCAGGACCACCTGGACACATATGCCCTGCTAGACCCTCATCAACATGGCTTTCACCCTATCCACAGTGTGGAGACCCTACTCATCTACTTATTCGACATCCTACTCAGAGGAATTAACAACATTAAGACTGGTTTCCTGTTAGTGTTCATCGACATCTCCTCTGCATTTGACACAGTATCCCACAGCATACTCTTGAATAGATTAACTGACATTGGTCTATACAAAACTACTCATAAATGGTTTCAATCCTAATTTCATGACAAACAACAAAAGGTCACAAACCTCCGCTCCATTTCACACAACTCAAGGTGTCCCTCAAGTATCTTCCCTGTCTGCCCTTCTTTTTTAGTTTATACATACAGCCAGTTTGCAGTATCTTCAAAAAGCACAAGTTATAATACACTATCTATGCAGATTT
Source organism: Ichthyophis bannanicus (assembly GCA_033557465.1). Lineage (NCBI taxonomy): Eukaryota > Metazoa > Chordata > Amphibia > Gymnophiona > Ichthyophiidae > Ichthyophis > Ichthyophis bannanicus. The sequence continues at coordinate 247,554,003 of CM066041.1, read as the reverse complement.
ATTTATTTATTTATTTAATATTTCTTATATACTCCGCTATTTATCATCAGTGCGGTTCACAGTGTAAGGATAGTGTATTGTAACTTGTGCTTTTTGAAGATATTGCAAACTGGCTGTATGTATAAGCAAATTCTTTGCTTCGGTCTTTACTGAGGAAGATGTAGGGATGTTACCCAAGACTGAAGTGGTATTTAAAGGTGATACTGCAGAGGAATTGAGAGAAATATCGCTACACCGGGAAGATATATTACAATTATTTGATAAACTGAATAGTAGCAAATCACCTGGACCGGATGGTATACATCCAAGAGTGTTGAAAGAACTGAAATATGAGATTGCAGACCTGCTATTGGTAATCTGTGAACTTTCATTAAAATCATCTGTAATACCTGAAGATTGGAGGGTCACCAATGTAACACCAATCTTTAAAAAGGGTTCCAGGGATGACCCGGGAAATTACAGACCGGTGAGTCTGACGTCAGTACCGGGGAAAATGGTAGAAACCATCATAAAGAACAAAATTACACAGCATGTAGATAGTCATGGCCTAATGGGAGACAGCCAACATGGCTTTAGACAAGGAAGATCTTGTCTTACTAATCTGATATGTTTTTTTGAAGGTGTACATAAACAGGTAGACAAAGGTGAGTCGGTTGATATAGTGTATCTGGACTTTCAGAAAGCTTTTGATAAGGTCCCTCATCAGAGACTTTTGGCGAAACTAAAAAGTCATGGGATAGGAGGCAGTGTACTATTGTGGATCGGGAACTGGTTAAAAGATAGAAAGCGGAGGGTAGGGCTAAATGGCCAATATTCCCAATGGAAAAAGGTGAATAGTGGAGTACCCCAGGGATCTGTACTGGGTCCGCTACTTTTTGACATATTCATAAATGACCTGGAAAAGGGAATAAACGAGTGAGGTTATCAAATTTGCAGATGATACAAAACTGTTTAAAGTTGTTAAAACCCAAGAGGATTGTGGAAAACTGCAGGAGGATCTGGATAAATTGGAAGACTGGGCATCCAAATGGCAGATGAAATTTAATGTGGACAAGTGCAAAGTTATGCACCTAGGAAAGAACAACCCACACTATAGTTACACAATGCAAGGTTCCACATTGGGAACCACCACCCAGGAAAAAGATTTAGGAGTCATCGTGGATAACATGTTAAAACCCTCTGCCCAGTGTGCAGCGGCGGCCAAGAAAGCAAATAGAATGCTAGGTAGGGATGGAAAATAAAACAAAGGATATTATAATGCCTCTGTATCGTTCCATGGTACGACCGCACCTTGAATATTGTGTGCAGTTCTGGTCACCATATCTTAAAAAGGACATAGCATTATTAGAAAACGTACAGTGAAGAGCCACCAAAATGGTGAAGGGGATGGAAGGCTACTCCTATGAAGAGAGGCTACAAAGGTTGGGGCTCTTCAACCTGGAAAAGAGACGGCTGAGGGGAGATATGATAGAGGTCTATAAATTAATGAATGGAGTGGAGCAGGTAAACGTGGATCAATTGTTTACGCTATCAGAATATAGAAAAGACTAGGGGACATGCAATGAAGCTACAGGGTAAACTATTTAAGACAAATAAGAGAAAATATTTTTTCACTCAACGTGTAATCAAACTCTGGAATTTGTTGCCACAGGATGTGGTAAGGGCTGTTAGTGTAGCTGCGTTTAAAAAAGGTTTGGACAAGTTCCTGGAGGCAAGGTCCATAAACCACTATTAAAAAGGGACCCAGGATAATCAATGCTTGACCCAGTACAAGCATTGTGGAACCTATGTCTTTTGGTAGGGTTGCCAACTTTTTCACCGAGAAAAACCCGACACCTGTGGCTCGCCATGCTCCACCCATTCTCCGCCCCTAGTCCCACCCCTGCCCCGCCCCGCCCCAGCCCCACCCACAAAAATTACCGAGGATACGTGTAGGCTAACTTCCTTGGTCAGATAATAATTAAACTGGGAACCCCAAAATCCAAACATGAAATGTACAACACTGGAGAAATAAAACTATAAAGTAATGTCCTCTTGCACTAAACAAAAACGCAAAGATGTTAGCAATACACACTTCCCAGACCAGACATATTCCAGTTAATAAATTCAAAATAAAAAGTATTTTTCTACCTTCTGTTTGGGCGTTTTATTTTTCAGTTGCAATTGCTCCAGTCACTTTCTTCTGGTTTCTTCGTGTCTTCTGCGAGCTATCCATTTGTCCTTTCTTCTCTTTTAGATGTTTTCCATTCTCTCTCTATTTCTGCTTTAACATACTGATTGTTTCCCTTTTGCTCTTTCCCCCAATTCTTTCCTTATTCCTTTATTTCTCAAGCCCCTCTTACTCTCCCAATACCGGCCCATCATAGACTTTTCTTCCACACAAAATATTTTTTCCCCTCTCCATTCTCATTCCCCATCCATTCTAGTCCTCCCCCCAAATCAATTCCCTTATAGTTCTAGGCCCACCCAGCATCCACTCCCTTCTAGTCCCATTCTCCCATGCCCCACATCAGCCCATTTCCAGTCCTATTCCAGCTCTTCATCAGCCCATTTCCAGTGCTAGCCCTCACATCACAGGCCATTTCCAGTCCTAGCTCCCCCCCCCAATCACAGCCCATTTCCAGTCCAAGTCCCCCATCACAGCCAATTTCCAGTCCTAGGCCCCCCCCCCCTACCATCACAGCCCATTTGCAGTCCGAGTCCCCCCGCACCATCAGCCCATTTGCAGTCCGAGTCCCCCCGCACCATCACAGCCCATTTGCAGTCCTAGTCCCCCTAATCACAGCCTATTTCCAGTCCAAGATCCCCCTTCCTCCACCATAGCCCATTTCCAGTCCAAGCCCCCCCCCCCATAGCCCTTTTCCAGTCCAGGTCCCTCCACCCCCATCACAACCCATTTCCAGTCCATGCCCCCCCCCCCATAACCCTTTTACAGTCCAGGTCCCCCCCCCATCACAGCCTATTTCCAGTCCAAGTTTCCCCCCCCCCCCATAGCCCTTTCTGGTCCAGGTCCCCTCCATCCCCATCACAACCCATTTCCAGTCCATGTCCCCCCCCATAACCCTTTTACAGTCCAGGTCCCCCCCCCATCACAGCCTATTTCCAGTCCAAGTCCCCCCCCCTTAGCCTTTTTCCAGTCCAAGTCCCCCCCTTTAGCCCTTTTCCAGTCCAAGTCCCCCCCCCCTTAGCCCTTTTCCAGTCCAAGTCCCCCCCTTAGCCCTTTTCCAGTCCCAGTCCCCCCCCCTTAGCCCTTTTCCAGTCCAAGTCCCCCCTTAGCCCTTTTCCAGTCCACGTCCCCCCCTTAGCCCTTTTCCAGTCCAAGTTCCCCCCCCCCCTTAGCCCTTTTCCAGTCCAAGTCCCCCCCCCTTAGTCGTTATCCAGTCCAAGTCCCCCCCCCCTTAGCCCTTTTCCAGTCCAGGTCCCCCCCATCACAGCCAATGCAGTCCTTGCCCCCCCCCCCCCCGACCAGCATCGCGGCTGTCTGAGGCTTCAGAGGGAGCCGGGGAAGCCCGCGCGAGGCCCCGGCTCCCTCTGTACAGCCACCAGCGTGAAGAGCCTTTACCTTCACGCTGGCGGCTGTTCCTGTGAAGCCGCGAATGCTGGGAAAGGTTAAAGGGCAACCTTTAACCTTTCCCAGCATTCGCAGCTTCACAGGAACAGCCGCCAGCGTGAAGGTAAAGGCTCTTCACGCTGGTGGCTGTTCAGAGGGAGCCGGGGCCTCGCGCGGGCTTCCCCGGCTCCCTCTGAAGCGGAGAAAAGCCGGTTTTTTTGCTCTGGCCGCTCCCGATCTTGCGGCCAGAGCAAAAAAACCGGCTTTTAAAGGGCCGGTTTTGCCTCTGCGCCGGCAGCCGGCCTGGCTGTGGAAAAACCGGTCAGGCCGGCTGAAAACCGGCCAGTTGGCAACCCTAGTCTTTTGGGGATACTGCTAGGTACGTATGACCTAGATTGGCCACTGTTGGAAACAGGATACTGGGCTTGATGGACCTCGGTCTGACCCAGTATGGCATATCTTATGTTCTTATGTAACAATAAAACACATAGGTCAGATGACTGGCCTTCGTTTACAGATAACAGGGAGATAAAATGGTGGTAAACAGGGGAACTAATTACAATCATTAGAATACCTGATATGATTTATGTTAGCTTTGTACATTCATATGGATAGGTATGGGGTTAAGAGGGTAAGTATGGGAGGGTGGGAGGTAAGTCTGGAAGCTTAAAGTGAGTGATAAAGAGATGTTGTTTGAGGGCCTTTCTGAATTGTTTAAGGTCCTTAATTGCTCTAATGCGAGGGGGGAGTTTATTCCAGCATCTGGGGGAAAAATTAAAAAAAGCTCTGTTCATTGTTGATTGATTAGACTTTACAGCATTTTTTGGTAAAATTAGCATATCAATGGCAGAAGCTCTTTTAGGCCTGCAGCTCTCGGTGTGTGTGATGAGGTCTGAGATGGTTGAAGGAGATAGTTTGTTGAAGGCCTTGAAGGTGAGGAGGGCTTTAAAAAGAATCCTAGAGCTTATTGGAAGCCAATGAAGATCTTTTAGAATAGGGGAGATGTGGTCACTCTTTGAGGCTCCGTGGAGGATCCTAGCTGCTGCATTCATGGCCAACTGAAGTGGGTTGATGGTGTTTTTCGGTAGGCCATGTAGTATAATATTAGCATAATCGAAATGCGGTGTGACTAAGGTTTGTAAGATGGTTCTAAAGTCATCAGGTTCCAACATTGGTTTCAATTGTCTCAGGGTTTTTATCTTAAAATATATGGATTTAACGGTGTGCTTTATATGTTCCTTGAAGTCAAGGTGCTGATCCAATATAACTCTGAGGTAGCGTATATTGGTTTTAATTGGGAGATCAGCATCTCTGACTTTTAAATTGGTTGGGGGAGAGAAATTTTTATTTCTTGTAATTATTAGGACTTCTGTCTTTTTGAAATTAATACGGAGGTTCTGAGTAAGAAGCCAATCCGTTATTGAATTAAAACAATTGATTAATACTGTGTAGTTGGGCATGCAATAGATATGGGAGAGAATAGGAGCACATCGTCTGTATACATAAGGCAGGATATGCCAAAGGAGCGTGTGATGTCACAGATTGGCTGTAAGTAGATATTGAATAGAAGTGCTGACAGGGAGGAACCTTGAGGTACACCCATTGTATGCAGAAAGGGGTCAGATGTAGAATTACCAATATGTATGTGTTGCATATGACATGATATGATGGCTTACACCCCAATCAGCCTAGACTCTCCAGACTATACCACCATGTCCAATTGTCTCCAGGAGATAACTATCTGGCTTTCCAACAACAATCTGTACGTAAATATGAAAAAGACAGAAGCACTAATCATCACACGGAATACCTCCTGCATCCTCCCTACTTCAATCAAGATAGCAGACACCACAATCCCAATAAAGGATGAAGTTCGATATCTTGGTGTAACACTTCACCGCCATCTAAGCTTACAAACACATATCAACAGAACCGCTAGGAATGCATTATACAAGCTTGCCACCATTCGACCACTCAAACTCCTCCTCAACCAACTTCATTTTTGATCAAGAATGTCAAGCCATTATAACTCCCATTCTAGACTACTGCAACACCCTTTATCAAGGACTTCCAAAGCAAGCTACACGATCATTACAACTGGTCCAAAATACCGCCGCTAGAATCATCACTGGATCAAATAAGCAAGATCATATAATGCCCCTCTTACACCAACTCCATTGGCTTCAAATCACCGCCTGTGCTAAATACAAATCTGCTTTGACCATCTTTAAAGTCAGAAATAGCATGTCAGCTGAAGCCCTAGAGCAGCGATGGCGAACCTATGGCACGCGTGCCAGCTGTGGCACGCGAAGGCCTTGCAGCTGGCACGCGTGAAGGTCCGCAAAAAAAGAAAAAGCGGGCTCTGGCTGCTACCGCGGACGCGGCAGCATGCAGTGTCCCGCGGGGCCCCCTCCGCCCGCTAAGCCCCTCTGCAAGGGCTTTCAGATTCGCGAGGGAGACAGCGTCTCCCTCGCGTCTCTGTTAAGCCCGTAGGGGTTAATGGGAAATTTCCCATCAGCCCCTGTAGACGCGAGGGACTGATGGGAAATGTCCCATTAGCCCCTGCGGGCTGAACAAGAGACGCGGGGGAGACGCTGTCTCCCTCGCGAATCGGAACGCCCTCGCAGAGGGGCTTAGGGGGCGGAGGGCGCCCCGCGGGCCCCTGCACGCGGCCGCGTCCGCGGCAGCAGCCAGAGCCCGCTTTTGCGGTTTGTCAAGTTGCCGGGGGGGGGGTGTTAGGACTGCTAATGGGCTAGGGGGGGGGTTTAGGACTGCTAATGGGGGGGGGTTTGGACTGCTAATGGGCTCGGGGGGGGTTAGGACTGCTAATGGGCTAGGAGGGGGGTTAGGACTGCTAATGGGCTAGGGGGGGGGGGTTAGGACTGCTAATGGGCTGGGGGGGGGGTTAGGACTGCTAATGGGCTAGGGGGGGGGGGGTTAGGACTGCTAATGGGGTAGGAGGGGGGGGTTAGGACTGCTAATGGGCTAGGGGGGGTTAGGACTGCTAATGGGCTGTGGGCTGATGGGGGCTGTCTGGAAATGGGGTGATGGGGGGTTAGGACTGCTAATGGGCTGGGGGGTTTGGACTGCTAATGGGCTGGGGGGGGTTAGGACTGCTAATGGGCTAGGAGGGGGTTAGGACTGCTAATGGGCTAGGGGGGGTTAGGACTGCTAATGGGCTGGGGGCGGATGGGTTCTGACTTGAAATGGGCTGATGGCGGGTAAGGACTGGTAATGGCCTATGGGGGGGGTTAGGACTGTTAAGGGGCTAGAGAGGGGGGGGGTTAGGACTGCTAATGGGCTAGGGGGGGGTTAGGACTGCTAATGGGCGCGGAGGGGGGGTGAGGACTGCAAATGGGCTGGGGGGGGTGCGGACTGCTAATGGGCTCGGGGGGGGTTAGGACTGCTAATGGGCTAGGAGGGGGGGGGGGTTAGGACTGCTAATGGGCTAGGGGGGGTTAGGACTGCTAATGGGCTGTGGGCTGATGGGGGCTGTCTGGAAATGGGGTGATGGGGGTTAGGACTGGTAATGGGCTATGGGGGGGGGTTAGGACTGCTAATGGGCTAGGGGGGGGGTTAGGACTGCTAATGGGCTAGGGGGGGGGTTATTACTAATAAATTGCTGATGGGGAGGGGTTATGACTTGAGGTGGGCTGTTGGGTGGGGTTAGGACTGGAAATGGGCTGATGGGGGTTAACACTGGAGGTGGTCTGATGGGGTTAGGACTGGTAATGGGCTATGGGGGGGGTTTAGGACTGATAATGGGCTATGGGGGGGCTGGGACAAGAAATGGGCTGATGGGGAGGGGTTAGGACTTGAGGTGGGCTGATGGGGTTAGGACTGGTAATGGACTGTGGGCTGATGGGGGGGTTAGGACTGGCAATGGGCTATGGGGGGCTGACTGGAAGTGGGGGGTTAGGACTGGAAATGGGTTTATAGGGGGGGGCTTAAACTGAAAATGGGGTGATGGGGGGTTAGGACTGGAAGTGGGTTGATGAGGGGGGATAGGACTGGTATTGGGTTGGGGGGCTGCTAGGACTGGAAATGGGCTGATGCAGGGACTAGAAGGGAATGGATGCTGGGTGAGGCTGGAACTAGAAGGGAGCTGGTGTTGGGGGAGGATTAGAATGGGATGGGGCTGGGAGAGTAAAATGGAGAGGGGAAAAATATTTTGTGTGGGAGGGATAAAAAATCTACAATTGGCCGGGTATTGGGAGAGTAAGTGGGGATTGAGGATGGAGGGGTAAATTTTGAGTAGATGAAATAGGAATGAGGAAAGAGCCAAAGGAGAAAGATTAGTATGTTAAAGCAGATGTAGAGAGAGAATGGAAAAAAAAAACAAGAAGACAGAAGAAAGGACAAATGGACAGCAGATGGAGAGTTAGCAGAAGACACGAAGAAACCAGAAGAAAGTGGCTGGAACAATTGCAACTGAAAAAAAATGCACAAAAGGTAGAAAAATATCTCTTTATTTTGAATTTATTAACTGGAATATGTCAGCTCTGGGAAATGTGCATCATTAATTTTTGCGCTTTGTTTAGTACAAGAGGAAATTAATATATAGTTTTATTTCTACAGTGTTGTTGTATATTCCAAGTTTGGCTTTTGGGGTTCCCAGTTTAATTATTGTCTTCCTGTTTCTAAATTGTGATTCCTTGTTTGGTGATGGTCTGTTCTGCATGTGTAACTGAGCTGAGGTATTCTGTTTATATAATTCCTATTTGACATTGCCACTTGTTCTTTCCCCAGTAGGTCATGTATTGTTGTTCTCTGAGATGTATTGGTTTAATATTTGCAGTGTTGCCTTTTGATAGGTAGAGTATGGTGCTTTGTGAGTCCTGGTAGTGCTGTTAGGATACGGCGGGTTTGCTATGGGTTCTAAATGGGCAGCGTTTGTAGTAGTTCCTAATGTGCCTGGCGGTTGGTACTGGATTATAGTAATGTAGAAACCTTTTAGTCTTTCTTTATCCATATACTCATTAAGAGGCATGTTTACTAAAAGTTAGTGTATGGTAACATTATGCAAATATTTATGCAAATGAAGCACCTTATGCAAATGGGGCTTTAATTGACGTGCTGGCACTTTGAGGAAATTCTTTGGTTTTGTGCGGCAGTTTGGGCACTCGGGCTCAAAAAGGTTAGCCATCACTGCCCTAGAGGAACTGCCTTGCACCAGTCCCAACAACAGATCAAGGAGACAGAGCACTATTGATACAATTCCAATACTCTGTTCATACAGAAGAGCAAATGAATCCACCACTAGGAAAGCATTCTCTCTTGCCGCACCCGCCATCTGGAATTCTCTGCCTGGGACTTTCAGGATCACCACAGATATGAAGGATTTGAAAGCAACTAAAAAACTACCTTTTTGCTGATCATTTCAAGTAATCCACCTAACACCATATTAGCTAGACCTCTACTATATTCTATTTGTATGCAGTTTCATTTGTATATAAGTTACGCTGCAAAGTACTCCTGCATTACACTCTACCCTGTGTTCCATAATAAGTTCTCTGTTAATGTGTGAGTATAAACATAGAAACATAGAAAAATGACGACAGAAAAAGACCACATAGCCTATCTAGTCTGTCCTTCCATATCAACAACTACAACAGTCCCCTTTTTTCTTTTAGAGATCCTCTGTATTTGTCCCATGCTTTTTTGAATTCATATACTGTTCTCATCTCTACCACCTCCACTGGGAGACTATTCCACGGATCCACCACTCTTTCCATAAAGAAATATTTCTGCATATCACTCCTGAATCTATCCCCATTCACCCTCATCCCATGTCCCCTCATAACAGAACTTGCTTTCAATCGAAAGAGGCTCTCCCCCTGTGCATTTATGCCATGAAGGTATTTAAACATCTCAATCATATCACCTCTATCCCGCCTTTCCTCTAAGGTGTGCATATTAAGATCCTTAAGTCTGTCCTCATATGCTTTTATAATGAAGACCACAAACCATTTTAGTAGCCACCCTCTGTACTGACTCCGTCCTCTTTATATCCTTTTGAAGGTGCGGTCTCCAGAATTGCACACTATACTCCAAATGAGGTCGCAACAAAGACTTATACCGAGGCACTATCGCCTCCTTTCTTCTGCTGGCTATTCCTCTCCCTATGTACCCAAGCATCCTTCTAGCTTTTGCTCTCACCTTTTCTACCTGTTTAGCTACTTTAAGATCATCAGACACAACCACGCCTAGGTCCCGCTCTTCTTTAGTGGACAAAAGTACTTCATGCCCTATACTATATTGCTGCCTTGGATTGCTGCAACTCAAATGCATGACCTTACATTTTTTAACATTAAATCCCAGCTTCCAAATTCTAGACCATTCTTCAAGCTTAGCTAGATCCCTCCTCATGTTATCTACACTTGGGTGTCTACTCTATTGCAGATTTTGGTATAATCTGCAAAGAGGCAAACCTTACCCGACAGCCCTTCCGCTATATCACTAACAAAGATGTTAAAAAGAATCGGACCAAGGACCGATCCCTGGGGCACACCACTGGTAACATCCTTCTCCTCAGAGTGAGCTCCATTTACCTGCACTCTTTGTCGCCTCCCACTCAACCAATTTCTAACCCAAGCAGTAATTTTAGGGTCCATCCCTAGGGTGCTCAGTTTGTTTATAAGTCGCCTGTGAGGAACGGTGTTTATTTATTTATTTTATTTAACATTTCTTATGTGAGTGGAGGAGTGGCCTAGTGGTTGGGGCAAGGTACTTCGGGCCGGAAGGTCGGGGGTTCAAATCCCACTAGAGGACAGCAACCTTGGGCTGGAAGGACTGGGGTTTCTAGTCCCACAGGTGCTCCTTGTGGTCTTGGGCAAGCCACTTAACCCTCCATAGCCCATGTTCCCTGTAAAATAGTTCTCTGTGTGCTGTGCTTTCCTGTCTAATCAATGTGTTTATACCTCAAAAATTTCCTGTCATGATTTGACAATTTCCAATCTGTAATCAAACCGCTGCTGATCGCTGGAAGTAGCGGTATACAAATGTATACTAAATAAAATAAATAAATACTGTGCTCTTTGTTATCAGTGCGGTTTACATTGAAACAGTATAACACTTGGTCAAGTAAATTTGGCCGTCGTTTACATAGAACAGGGATTTAACATGGAGGTAAACTTTGGGGAAACTATATACATACTAATACATTAGATATTAGAGATAAATGCAATCATGTGGCAGTGGTTTGAGATTGTGAGGGTGGGAGAGGGTGACGGGGAGAGATATCTAGGTGTGTAAAGTACATGAGAAAAAAGTGGTGTTTGATGGCTTTTCTGAATAGCTTTAAAGGCTTTACTGAAATCTAAATACACCACATCTAGGACTCTCCCTCAGTCCAACTCCCTGGTCACCCAGTCAAAGAAATCAATCAGATTTATCTGACAATACCTGCCTCTGGTGAATCCATGCTGCCTCGGATCCTGTAATCCGCTGGACTCCAGAAACCTCACTATTTTCTCTTTCAGCAGCGTTTCCAATAATTTACTCACCGCCGAAGTTAAACTAACCGGCCTGTAGTTTTCAACCACATCCTTACTTCCGCTTTTGTGTAAAGGCACCACATGAGCCTCTCTCCAGTCCTTTGGCACCACTCCTGACTCCAACGAGACTTTGAAAAGGCCAGTGAGTGGAGCTACTAGAACGTCCCCAAGTTCCCTCAGTATTTTAGGGTGTATCCCATCCGGTCCCATTACTTTGTCTACTTTAAGCTGAGCTAGTTTCTCACGAACACAGTCTTCTGAAAATTGTTCAAGATGTCCCTCACTTCTGTTCCTGTTTGTGGGAGTTTTCTGAGGTCCTGCTCCTGGTTCTTCATCTGTGAGCACAGAACAGAAATATTTGTTAAGCAATTCCGCTTTATCCTTATCAGCTTCTACATATTCCTCCCCTGCACCCTTGAGTCTGACAATACCACTTTTGCCCTTCCTCTTCTCACTAACATATCTGAAAAATGTCTTATCCCCCCATTTTATTGCATTGGCAATTTCCTCCTCTTTTTGAATCTTTGCCTTCCTGACTACTTTGCTAGCTTCTCTAACTTTTTCCAAATATAGATGCCTGTCTTCCTCTCTCTGTGATCTCTTGTATTTCATGAAGGCCTCCCTCTTTTCCTTCACTTTTTCAGCTACTTCTTTCAAAAGCCAGAGTAGTCTCCTTTTCCTTTTATCTTTATTTACCATTTTAACAAAAAGGTTGGTTGTCCTTAAAATATCCCCTTTCAGTTTTGCACACTGTTTTTCTACATCCCCCAGCTGTTCCCATCCCATTAACGACTCCCTGAGGTATTGGTCCATCTTGGCAAAGTTAGTCTTCCTAAAGTCTAAGATCCTGACCTTTGAATGCATTCCAACAGCCCTAGTCCTAATACTGATCCACACCATCTGGTGATCACTGGATGCAGAATGATCTCCCACTACAACATCAGAAACACTTTCACCATTGTTAAGCACCAAGTCCAGTATGGCCCCTTCACGTTTGGGGTCTATTACCTATTGCCTGAATAGTTCTCCCTGTAGAGAATCCAGGATATCCTTAGTTCTAGATGATACTGCAGCAGGAATGTGCAAATCAACATCTGGCATATTGAAATCTCCTATCAGTAGCACTTCCCCTTTCTTAGCAATGCTGCGTATGTCTTCAATTAACTCTCTGTTCACCTCTTCCTCTGGTGAGGGAGGTCTGTATATCACACCAACGCAAATAGATTTCTCTTTCCCTCTTTCTGGTTTAACCCACAATGCCTCCTCTCTCCCTTTTAAGCTCTGTAATTCCAAAGCTTTAATAGTAGTTTTTACATATAGTGCCATTCCTCCTCCCCTTCTTCCAACCCTGTCCTTTCTGAATAAAGTATAGCTAGGTATAGTTACATCCCAATCATGGTTTTCTGTGAACCATGTTTCTGTAACTGCCACTAAATCCAAGTCAGCCACTCCCACCAAAGCTTCAACATCAGGGATCTTATTTCCCATGCTACGGGCATTTATACACACTGTTTTCCATATGTTACCCCTGTTACCCATTTCCATAAAGGTATTTAATGTATTACTTACCTGGGGGCTTTCACTTACCTGTGGACTTTCTTCACCCGTCCCCAACAAATCTAGTTTAAAGCCCTCTTCAGTAGATTAGCCAGTCTACTACCGAAGACGCGTTGACCTTTCTTAGACAGATGGATGCCATCTCTGCTCTGCTACCCTTGGAACAGCATCCCATTGTCTAGGAAACCAAAATACACATCCATAAGCGATTTGTGTGCACTCTTAATTTTTAGACAATCAAACGAATGCTCAAATGAGTCTGAAATGCACATCCTAGTACATACTTCTGTCGACACTGAATACAGGGAAATGTTCATCCCAGAGAATTTACTCAGATAACTGCTCAGTTATTCAGGAAAACTCCTTTGGAAATTGTCATCATATTGTTCTGTCTATATCCTTTCAGAGACCCCAAAAAAAGCTCACTGTCATTTTCATGATGATTTTTTAATTTGTAAAGCAGTGCAACATTTAAATCTTTCTAGATCTATACCTCAGACACACCATCTGAAAAATCATAAGAACATAACATAAGATATGCCATACTGGGTCAGAAAAGCTCCATCAAGCCCAGTATCCTGTTTCCAACAGTGGCCAATCTAGGTCGTTCGTACCTAGCAGTTTCCCCAAAAGACACAGGTTCCACAATGCTTGTACTGGGTCAAGCATTGATATCCTGGGTCCCTTCTTAATAATGGTTTATGGACCTTTCCTCCAGGAACTTGTCCAAACCTTTTTTAAACCCAGCTACACTAACAGCTTTTACAACATCCTCCAGTAACAAATTCCAGAGTTTGATTACACGTTGAGTGAAAAAATATTTTCTTGTATTAGTCTTAAATAGTTTACCCTGTAGCTTCATTGCATGTCCCCTAGTCTTTCTATATTCTGATAATGTAAACAATCTATCTACGTTTACCCGTTCCACTCTGTTCATTAATTTATAGACTTCTATCATATCTCCCCTCAGCCGTCTCTTTTCCAAGTTAAAGAGCCCTAACCTTTTTAGCCTTTCGTCATAGGGGTATCCTTCCATCCCCTTTACCATTTTGGTGGCTCTTCTCTGAACCTTTTCTAATATCGCTATATCCTTTTTAAGATACGGCGACCAGAATTGCACACAATATTCAAGTTGCGGTCTTACCATGGAATGATATAGAGGCATTATAATATCTTTTGTTTTATTTTACATTCCTTTCCTTATAATACCTAGCATTCTGTTTGCTCTCTTGGCCACCATTGCACACTGGGCCAAGGGTTTTAACATGTTATCCACAATGACGCCTAAATCTTTTTCCAGGGTGGTGGTTCCTAATGTGGAACCTTGCATCGTGTAACCATAGTTTGGGTTGTTCTTCCCTAGGTGCATAAGTTTGCAATTGTCCACATTAAATTTCATCTGCCATTTTGATGCCCAGTCTTCCAATTTATCAAGATCCTCTTGCAATTTTCCACAATCCTCTTGGGTTTTAACAACTTTAAATATTTTTGTGTCATCTGCAAATCTGATAACCTCTTTCCAATCTCACTCTTTGCGATTGCCCACCCTTGGCACCTCTGCTCCTGTAAAAGAAAAAGCAAAAGGATAGAAGAGAAAGGGAACACAAAACCGTACGTTTGGGCTTTTCGATTCTGTTTTATTGTTTTGAGTTGTCTTTTAGTTCTGATTCTCCTCTCCTGCTTGGAAGATAATGGAATGCGAAGCACTTAGCTCCTCAGAATTCTGGGTTTAGGAGATGGGGGTATGGTGTAATTTCCCTGAAGGTTTCCCCTTCACATGGGGCGCAATTTTATAGCAGGTAGGTGTGTCCAGGATCATGCTTTGGGCTGTGCGAACAGTGGCAGCGCACAGGGTGCAATGACGGAAGGGGTGCTGATGTCATCACTAGGCTTCCAAGAACCCAAGAGAAGAGCGAGATCCTGTGCCCAGCTTGGTGGAAGGGTGGTGCCAGATTTGCAAGTCACACAGGGTACATTTCTAGCTTGATATGATCCTGGGTGTGTCATCAGAATGGAGAGCACTGCCCTACCATCGATATTCTATTGAACACCCCCCCACCCCCTCCACACACACACACCCATTGCAAGTTTTATTGCAAGAATGGAAGTGAAAAGGCAATCATGATCATTTACTTTAGTTATAAACTTAAGGCTCACTGTCTAGAACTGGTAAACAAAATGCGAGAAAAACTCAGAAACCGTTACACAATAGTGATTACTTCTCATTCTAATGAGTAGCACCAACCAAATCAGAATATTCTAATACTGTACCTACCTGTGAGCAAACTACTCATTTGGACCTGGGATTTTGAGGAGTGAGTGAGAGGGACATTATGCTTAATCCTTGGGTGTTAAAAACCACTTCAGAAAGCCAAAAATGTGTAGTTTAGAACTCAACTTCTTAACTGACTCCTCTTGCGTATGTAGTTTTACAAAATCTGACACCCGTGAATATGCTGGCATTCATTTTGGTAAAATGGTTGTTTCCACAGTATGTGCAAATATATACTTGTATTTTACAGAACTCTCCGCGTTCAGAGAACCTTTTGTTAAACAGCTAGGAAACTGTGAATATCTAAATTTAGATGTTTCTTTTCTGACCTTAGATGTCCTGTGAAAAATGGGGTTTTATTTCTAAGTCCATCAAATTATTCTCATAAATTGACTGGTTACGGAAGGAAGCTACTTTAATCCCTGCACAAACTGAAGGGACAAAAGCAGATAATCTGCCAATTTGGGAAATGAAAGATCAGCTTTCAAATAATCCACATAGCTGAAAAGTATATGAGTGGTTTTAGAGCATGCGCTTCAATTTTCAAAGGGGCATGTTTACTAAAAAGGATGGTGGTCAGGCCACAAGACCAGCACAAAGGCCTTTGCCAATTTCAGGGAGCATTTGCGTCCATCCTGCTATTTTGGCATGTTGTTAATGCTTGGCACGCAAAAACTGGCAGATGGGTGTACTTAACATCACCCTCACCACAATCACCACAATCGCTGTTAGTACATCCCATCATGCCTCCGCTTACCACAATATACTGTCAATGCCCAAGTTCTACCCCGACTCGCCCTATATCTGCGCATTCCATGCTATCCTGATAGCATGGGAGTTTTAGCATAGGACCCCTTCCTAACTTTTAGCTTGGCATAATTACAGTGCGCTAAACCCCAAGCTAGGGGTTAGCGCAGTTTAGTAAACCTGCCAAAGAAAGAATCTAGACTGCATATATAATGCATGCTAAAAGCTCTCATATACTGTTCACCTGATTTTTTTTTTTTTGCAGGTGATCTAGAAAAGTAAAATAACGCATATATTTCTGAAAATATCATATGTGCATGCCTTTTTCTTTTTTAAAAAGAAGAACGTCCCTGGAAAGTTGTGATGTGCACAGGCCAGACATTTTGGGTTCATGCCCAGCTTGTTTGGCTTTTTCCTCAGATTTTTGTACACGTTTGATTTGTTTCATGCATTTATTTTAAAAGCTTTTTTAACGTGTTAAAACGTAACGTGCACAAATAATTCGTACACCCATTACATTTCTAGACTAACGCATGTTAAATTGATTTTGCATGCACTAACATTTTTGAGGCATGTTAACAAACCAGATGTATGTTAATGAATGCACGTTTGTACTGGAAATGCCTCTCGCAGTACGTTGAAAAAGGGTTTCTCAGCCCAGTCTGCCTTTCATGATATTTACAGAGAATATGCATGAGCTACATTTGAATACAGTGGAGGAACTACATGCATATTCTACTACTATCTCATGCATATTCAGTGCCTGAAAATGTAACTAGCTTGGTGCAATGGCATAAATTTTGCCCAAGAAGCCCCTGCAATGCAGACGGTGATGGGGCCCACATACCTGCAGTAAAGCAGCGTAGCAAACTTCCGTTAGAATGTTTGCCATGCTGCCTCTGCTCTTGTAAGTTTCCAGCAAGCCCAGCAGCTGTTACCAACTGGAACAAAGTCTCACAATAACAGCCACTCTGCGAGACTTCAACCCGGGGGATAACAGCCACTCTGCAAGACTTTGACCCAGGGGATAACAGCCACTCTCCGAGACTTCAACCCAGGGGATAACAGCCACTCTCCCAGACCTCAACCCGGGGGATAACAGCCACTCTGCAAGACTTTGACCCAGGGGATAACAGCCACTCTCTGAGACTTCAACCCAGGGGATAACAGCCACTCTCCGAGACCTCAACCCGAGGGATAACAGCCACTCTGCAAGACTTTGACCTAGGGCAGGGGTCGGCAACCCGCGGCTCCGGAGCCGCATGCGGCTCTTTCTCACCTTTGCCGCGGCTCCGGAGCACACTGCCCGCCCGGTATTTATGGCGTTATGGGCTCCCTCCCTTCTTCTGCAGCCGCGGTTCCCTGCCTCTTAGGGAACCGCGGCTGTGCTTTTAAAATCATCTCGGAGCCCTTCCTGTCTTGACGGGCTCCGTGCAGCATTGTCCCGCCTCCAAAGGAAGTGGTAAACAACTTCCTTTAGAGGCGGGACAATGCTGCACGGAGCCCGTCAAGACAGGAAGGGCTCCGAGATGATTTTAAAAGCACAGCCGCGGTTCCCTAAGAGGCAGAGAGCCGCGGCTGCAGAAGAAGGGCGGGAGCTGACAGGGAGGGAGCAGATATGGATGGATGGAGGGGGCTGACATGGAGGGAGGGAGCTGATATGGATGGATGGATGGAGGAAGGGAGGGAGGGAGGGAGGGGGGCTGACATGGAGGGAGGGAGCTGATATGGATGGAGGGAGGGGGGCTGACATGGAGGGAGGGAGCAGATATGGATGGATGGAGGGAAGGGGGCTGACATGGAGGGAGGGAGCTGATATGGATGGATGGAGGGAGGGGGCTGACATGGAGGGAGGGAGCAGATTTGGATGGATGGATGGAGGGCGGGGGGCTGACATGGAGGGAGGGAGCAGATATGGATGGATGGAGGGAGGCTGGCAGACAGGGAGGGAGGGGGGCTGCTGACATGGAGGGAGGGAGCAGATATGGATGGATGGAGGGAGGGGGGCTGACATGGAGGGAGGGGGGCTGACATGGATGGATGGAGGGGGCTGACATGGAGGGAGGGAGGGAGGGAGGGGGGCTGACATGGAGGGAGGGAGCAGATATGGATGGATGGAGGGAGGGGGGCTGACATGGAGGGAGGGGCTGACATGGAGGGAGGGAGCAGATATGGAGGGAGGGAGGGAGGGAGGGGGGCTGACATGGAGGGAGGGAGCAGATATGGAGGGAGGGAGCTGATATGGATGGATGGAGGGAGGGGGGCTGACATGGATGGATGGAGGGAGGGGGGCTGACATGGAGGGAGGGGGGCTGACATGGAGGGAGGGAGCAGATATGGATGGATGGAGGGAGGGGGGCTGACATGGAGGGAGGGGGGCTGACATGGAGGGAGGGAGCGGATATGGTTGGAGGGCGGGAGGGGGGCTGACATGGAGGGAGCGGGGCTGACATGGAGGGAGGGAGCGGATATGGAGGGAGGGAGGGAGGGGGGCTGACATGGAGGGAGGGAGCTGATATGGATGGATGGAGGGAGGGGGCTGACATGGAGGGATGGAGGGGGCTGACATGGAGGGAGGGGGCTGACATGGAGGGAGGGGGGCTGACGTGGAGGGATGGAGGGAGGGGGGCTGACATGGAGGGAGGGGCTGACATGGAGGGAGGGAGCAGATATGGATGGAGGGAGGGAGGGGGCTGACATGGAGGGAGGGAGCAGATATGCAGGGAGGGAGCTGAAGTGGAAGGATCGAGAGAGGGGGGCTGAAATGGAGGGATGGAGGGGGCTGACATGGAGGGAGGGGGCTAACATGGAGGGAGGGAGCTGATATGGATGGATGGAGGGAGGGGGCTGACATGGAGGGAGGGAGCTGATATGGATGGAGGGAGGGGGGCTGACATGGAGGGATGGAGGGGGCTGACATGGATGGAGGGAGGGGGGCTGACATGGAGGGGGCTGACATGGAGGGAGGGAGCTGATATGGATGGAGGGAGGGAGGGAGGGGGCTGACATGGAGGGATGGAGCACTGGTAATGGGGTTGAGGGGACGAGCACTGGAAATGAGCTGATTAGGGGAGGCTAGGACTGGTAATGAGCTGATGGGGGGGTAGGACTGGTATTGGGCTGATTAGGGGAGGCTAGCACTGGTAATGGGGTTGAGGGGGGATTAGCACTGGAAGGTACTGGGAGTGAGGACTGGAAAGGGGCTGATATTGGGGAGGGTTACTGGGACTGGAAATAGGCTGATGGAAAGAAGTGAAGAAAACGAAAGAAGAGATAAGAAATGGCAGATGGACCATAGACCACAGAAAGAGAGCTAAGAGAAGACAGGAAAGCAGAAGCCTCAGATCGGGACCAGCATGATCAAAGAATAAATTGGTCAGACAACAAAGGTAGAAAAAATAATTTTATTTCATATTAGTGATTTGACTACAAAATCATCATAATTTTGAAATCAAATATTGTTGTTGTTGTGATATTTTCTGGCGTTTTTTTTTTTGGTGTGAAGGAAGAGGGGTAGTCTTATACGGCGAGTATAGGCCAAACACCTATATTTTAACAGGAAAAGTAGGGGGTCGTATATAGCATTAAGGTAAGAAACAATATATGCAGTGTTAGATTTGTTTTAAATGTCGCAATGGTTTTGCGGCTCCCAGTTTTTTTTTTCCCTTCGGAAACGGGTCCAAGTGGCTCTTTACGTCTTAAAGGTTGCAGACCCCTGACCTAGGGGATAACAGCCACTCTCCGAGACCTCAACCCGGGGGATAACAGCCACTCTCTGAGACCTCAACCAGGGGGATAACAGCCACTCTGCAAGACTTTGACCCAGGGGATAACAGCCACTCTCCGAGACCTCAACCCAGGGGATAACAACCACTCTCCGAGACTTCGACCCGGGGGATAACAGCCACTCTGCAAGACTTTGACCCAGGGGATAACAGCCACTCTGCAAGACTTCAACCCGGGGGATAACAGCCACTCTGCAAGACTTCGACCCGGGGGATAACAGCCACTCTGCAAGACTTCAACCTGGGGGATAACAGCCACTCTCCGAGACCTCAACCCGGGGGATAATAGCCGCTCTGCAAGACTTCAACCTGGGGGATAACAGCCACTCTGCAAGACTTCGACCCAGGGGATAACAGCCACTCTCCGAGACTTCAACCCGGGGGATAACAGCCACTCTGCAAGACTTTGACCCAGCGGATAACAGCCACTCTCCGAGACTTCAACCCGGGGGATAACAGCCACTCTCCGAGACCTCAACTTGGTGGATAACAGCCACTCTGCAAGACTTTGACCCAGGGGATAACAGCCACTCTGCGAGACTTCAACCTGGGGGATATCAGCCACTGGGTCTGCTGTGAATTTACAAGAATGAAGGCAGCACAGCAAACATGTTAAAGTAAGTTTGACACTGCTGCACAAGACGGTGATCACAGCAACAATGGAGGGACTGCACAAAGGACTGTGACAATGGACCCTCAGCAAAATGTTGTTTCGGAGTCCCTCATTGGAACTTACATCACTGCTGGATGAGGTCCGAGGACTGGATTGAGACCAGTTGAGCTAAATGCATGTATAATATGAAAGCTCAAATGTGCTTTTCATTGGTCAGAGGGGATGATTTTCAGACAGGGCAAGCTAGGCGTGTCAATCCATTGTAATGTGCCTACATTACTTTGAAAATTGTCCTCCCATTTAAATGGGTATATTATTCACAATGGGCTGGTACAAGGGTATTGGGCATCTTAGATGAACCTTCATCCTTGTGCTCTTCCCCCCTCCCCCCCCCCCAATTAACAATCTGGTCCCTAACCCCTCCCCATGATGTTGATTATTACATTCAACAATCCTAATCACTCTTAACAGTATCTTTTCCAAAAGCTTCTGTAAAAATGCATAAATGGACAACATAATTTTAAATATTAAACTATGTTATATAATAATATATGGTACACGATGAAGGCAATTTTCAAAAGTAATTTAAGCAGCTTAACTGCCCACCCTCCCTGCAGATAAAAACGTGCACTGATGGTTTTTGAGTTTGTGTGGCTGTCATGATCTATCTATTTGGCTTCCACTGCAGCAGCACTTTGTCACCTCCCAGAGAAATGGTTCTCTAGATAACCCCACAGACTAGGGGAGGAGTGGTCTAGTGATTAGGGCAGACTGTTTCCAGCCAGGGGTTCAAATCCCAATAGAGGATAAACTTGGGTTTCTAGCCCTACAGACATTCCCTGTAGCATTGGATAAGCTACTTAACCCTCCTTTCCCTCAGATACAAAAAAGTAGATTGCAAGCCCTTCAGGGACAAGGGAAATATATGCATATACAGTACCTGAGTGTGCACAGCTTTATATAAGCCTAGCTAAATAAATAAATACCTAATGGTTACCCCAGTCCTGGAAACATACAAGTAAAATCTGGCACAAAGCTTATGTCTTCTTTTGAAATAAAATTCCATTTGTCCCTGCTTTTGCCCACCTGACTGGGTCCAGAAACACCACAAAAAAAAGAAAGAAAATAATTTTTGATGCATGGAAGACTAAGCACTGTGTGTTCGAGATCACAACATTATTCATGGCAGGAATTAAATAGAGAGTGATTTGTATATTTTCAGATACTCACGGAAGAGGTATTCATATTAAACATCTGTGAGACAATAGGAAGTTTCTGAATACAGTGATTAGATTGGGAAGTGGTTAGTGAGGGCTTAAGGGATGGGCGAGCATTCAGCCACAAATTCACCAGCTTATCCATGAGGCGCATCCCGTCAGTCTGGTTTCCAGGCTGTCCTCGATGAGTAGGCATGCAATGCATTTGCATTTATTAGAATGTATTCAGATACATCTCATGTGTATTCATTATGGATAGCCAGGAAGCAAGACTAGCTGAGAGTGTCTCAGAGAAAGGTTTGCATATTAGAGCATCAAACAGATCCAAAAGTTTATTTTAGAAGAGTCTCTTCCAGGATTAGCAATGGGCGGAAACTGGTTCAGTCAGTTACAAATGTGTCTTGATGAGCACATCAAGATGTGTAATTCTGGTCGCCGTATCTTAAGAAGGATATATAGTAGTAGAATTAGAAAAGGTACAGAGAAGAGCCACCAAAATGGTAAAGGGGATTGAAGGATATCCCTGTGAGGGAAGGCTTAAAAGGTTAGGGCTCTTCAACTTGGAAAAGAGACGGCTGAGGGGAGATAGGATAGAAGTCTATAAATTAATGAATGGAGTAAACGTTGATAGGTTATTTACGCCATCAAAAAGTAGAGAGAATAGGGGACATGCAATGAAACTACAATGTAACCCATTTAAGAGAAAATATTTTTCACTCAATGCATAATCAAACTCTGGAATTTGTTACTGGAGGATGTAGTAAAAGCTGTCAGTGTAGCTGGGTTTACAAGTTCCTCAAGGAAAGGTCCATAAACCATTATTAAAGAGGACTTGGGAAATCCACTGCTTACCTCTGGACAATCATTATGGAACCTGTGTACCTTTTCGGGAAACTGCTAGGTACTTGTGGCCTGGATTGGCTGCTGTTAGAAACAGGATACTGGGCTTGATACTGACCCAGTATGGCATTTCTTATATTCTTATGTACATACAGGTAAGTTTGCGACTCCACCAGACTAGAGGCAAACACAGTTAAGATTGACTCTATTCTAGTTTTGGGATACCCAAAATATGTCCATCAATTGTGTCTACAGACCATATGTATTTAAACATATCTAATGTATATACCTCCAATCCAACTTTATATCTGAGACAGTGGGGAGTTGAGCAACTTACCCAACATTACAAGGAGGAGTAACAGGATTTAAGCCTAGCTTTTAATTCACTGCTCTAACCATTAGGCTGTTCCTATCTTCTAAGCTGGGTGATAACAGGCAACTCATGATCAGTTAATATTTTGCTGCAGCATGGAAAAGGTTGCCAGGAGTTGGGTTTGAACCCAAAAGATAATAAGTCTATTGGTTCTTATAGAAACATAGAAAAATGACGACAGAAAAAGCCCACATGGCCAATCTAGTCTGTCCTTCCATATCAACAACTACGACAGTCCCCTTTTTTCCTTTAGAGATCCTCTGTGTTTGTCCCATGCTTTTTTTTTTTTTAAATATTTTATTTGGCATTACATACCTGGAAATTTTCACATCACTTTGTCTCCACATACACAATAGAGTGTACCAAACATATCACTATCAATAACAAACCAACTCTCTAATCACCTACTTGGCCTACACCGTGACATCAACATGTCCTGCTTATGCATTTATACCAAATAATACGCAAAATACACATTTCTTCTTACCCAAACATAATTACCCCCGTATCGTACCAAAATCTTTTTATAACTTAAGTTCCCCTTTAATGCGTGTTCCTCCAACCATCTCATACAACCTTGAATATTGAACAATATCACCCAACTTTTCCCTCTTCAAATAGCCTACTGAACCCGTGCCCATATCCCCCCTTATTCCCCCCCCTCCTACCCCCACTCCTTAACTGCCCCTTTAAGCTTTTGAACCCAGGAATTGTTAAACATGTAAGCCCATTCTTTCCCCCTTTTTACGGTAGCTCTTCTTTCCCCCTTTTTACGGTAGCTCCACCCATACCCACTCCTGTCCCAGCCTTCCACTCCCCCCCCCACTTAACCAATTCCATACCCCCCCCCCCCCCACTGTCTTTCCACCTTTTCCACATTACCTTTTTTTAACCCTGTTATCCTATGCATTTGATACAGTTCCACCAGTCGCCTAGCATAATTTTCTAGAGGCGGCAATAAGCAATTCTTCCAGTGCAAGGCAATTTCGCATCTTTATTTATTTATTTATTTTATTACAATTTCTTATATATCGCACTATTCGGTATCAGCGCGGTTTACATTATAACAAGATGACCAATGCAACAAGCTGTTTGGTTTTACATAGAACATTATACCGCTATTATACATTGCCACACTATGCTCCATTTGCCTTCCTTCCCCTCTCCCTTCTTAAGCAACAGACACAGCTCTGGTGTCAGTACCAGACTTGTTCCTGTAATTTTCCTAACACTATCCCCAATTGTCTCCCAATACTGATGTACTGCCGGGCATGTCCACCACATGTGCAACCAGGTTCCTGTCTCTCCACACAACCTTCAACAATCATCCGACTTACAGACCCCCACTTTAAACAATCGTTCCGGTGTCAGATACCATCTGGTCAACACTTTCCACCCATTCTCTCTAAGGGAGGTAGCTATTGAGGATTTTGCTATTTCTATAGCTATCCGCTCCCACTCCTCAGTCTCCCAGGTCACCCCCAGCTCCTTCTCCCATGCCTGCATATAGCTGAGTTTCTCCTCCCCCCTCATAATTAAGCCTTTATAAATTCTTGAGATAACCCCCTTCCTCTCCATGGAACCTAAACAGCTACCTTCAAACCACCCCGGCTCCTTAACAATATCCTGCCAATGCATTCTCTGCCTGACATATGATCCAATCTGGAGATAAGGGAATCTGTCGCCATCCCGCAATAGATATAAATCCCTAATCCCTTCAAAATCTCTTACCCCTTCTCTGGCAATTATCTGAGACACTTGGCTTAACCTCTGCTGTGCCCACCTTTGCAGCACTACTAAATCCGGTCCCATTCGCTCATCACAGCACGCCAGCAGTGACATTGTGCGTGCACAACTCTTATCCCCTAGCATCCACTTCCGGTGTTGTTGCCACATATTCAAAGTATGGCCTACCATTGGATTCTCCCCACGCCTGCCCGTTCCTCCCCACACCATTCTCTCCAACTCTCCTGGTCTCAGACCCATTTCTTCCATCATTACCCAATGTTTCATCTGTTCCCGCAGCCAAGAATAAACCGCTTTCAACTGTGCCGCTTGATAGTACTTCAAAAAATTAGGCACCCCCATATCTCCCTCCACCCTAGGAGCCTGTAACATCCGTGCCACCACTCTGGGACGCTTATTCCCCCATATAAACCCCTCTACTTCTTTTTGCACTCTTTTTAGCGCCTTTGCAGGTATCTCAATTGGCAACACTTGAAAATAGAAAAGGCACTGGGGGAGCAACATCATTTTAATCACCACCATCCTCCCCATCCAAGATATATAGCCCCTCTTCCAGGCCTCTAACTGTATTTCTACTTGCCCGAAAAGCTTCTTATAATTCAAATCATATAGTTCCTCCAAGTCCCTTCCCAACTGAACTCCCAAGTATCTGATTGATCGTTTTGCCCACCGAAATTGGAATTGATGTTGCAGACTCCTTTGCAACTCTATCCCGCCTGTCAGATTTAAGATTTTGGATTTACTCCAATTTATTCTAAAGCCTGCCAAGTCCCCATACTCCTGCACCTCCCTCATAATTGCGGGCAACGTCACACTAGGCCTAGTAATCGTAAGTAAAATGTCATCCGCAAACATTGCCATTTTGTATTCCCTCTGCCCCACCCTTACCCCCTTAATATCTTGGCCCCTCCGTATCTTCCCTGCTAATGGTTCCAAGGATAATGCGAATAACAGCGGCGATAGGGGGCATCCCTGTCTGGTTCCCCGTCCCAGGGGAAAAAATTTTGAATATCCCCCATTAACTCTCACGCACGCTTTAGGTCCCGAATATAACGCCTTCACCCATTCCACAAAGCCCTTTCCAAACCCCATGTATTCCATCACTGCGAACAGAAATTTTCATGACACTTGATCAAATGCTTTTTCTGCGTCAAGCGAGAGAAGTATCGCCTGATCTGACTCTCGTTTTGCTGTCCATATTACATTCAATATTTTCCTAATATTATCAGACACCTGCCTAACCGGTATAAAACCCGCTTGATCTTCATGAACTAATTTACCCAGAATTCTATTAAGTCTCCCCGCTAATACTTTGGCCAGCAACATCGCATTTATATTTAGCAGCAAGATAGGCCTGTATGACGCGCACTCTAGAGGATCCTTCCCCTCTTTGTGGATCAGCGTTACTCCTGCCCACCCCATCGTCTCCACTAACCGTTCCCCCTCCTTTGGCAAATTGAACAAGCGCATCAAGGGTGTCAACAACACTCCTTTAAATTTTTTATAAAAGCTAGCTGTCAGCCCATCAAGCCCTGGGGCCTTCCCTGGCTTCAAGTCCTTGATTGCCTGCTCCACTTCCACTACCAATATTTCTCTATCCAATTCACTCCTCCCCCCTTCCTCCAGGTGTTTGAGGCCTGCTGCCTCCAAATATTCCCACCTATCTGGTTTTGCCTCATATAACCTCTGATAGTATTCCACAAACTCATCTCTTATCTTCTGCTCATCCCTCTCTACCTCTCCCCTACAGCTAAGCTGTGTTATCTGTGTCAAATTCCTCTTCTGCTTTAATCTCCGTGCCATATACCTTCCCACCCTATTTCCCCCTTCGAAAAATTCCTGCCTCAATAATTGCAACCAAAAATGAATCCTTTCAGCCTCCAACCCATTAAGCTTAGCCCTGGTCTCCAAAACCTCTCCCCTATATTTCCCGCTGATGTCCTTGGCATCCGCCTCTTCCAACCTAACCAACTGCTGCCTCAGTTGAAGTTCCTTTCCCTCCCTTTCCCTCTTTATTCTCGTCCCCCATTTTATCAAGATACCCTGCACCACTGCCTTAAAAGCATCCCATACCACCCCCGCCTTCACCTCTCCATTCGCATTCCTTGCAAAATATTCTGGTATCACCTCCTCTAGCTCCTTCACCACCCTAGTATCTTCCAGTAGGGCCTCATTCAATTTCCAATATTGTGTCCCCTTATTTTCTCTCCTACAACTCAGACGCACAATCACCGGTGCATGATCAGACCACGTGATCGGCTCCATTTCCCTCCCCCCCCCCACCCAAATGGTATCCAAATGGTATCCAACCTGGACTAAGTGCCATGCACCGCTGAATAGAACAACACTGGCGCCTACCAGGGTTGATCAATCGCCACGCATCAATCGACGCCACGCCACCCCCTTTACGAACTTCTTTTTTTTTTTTGAAACTTTTATTTTCATTTTACAACAAACAAACGAAACAACAAACCAAAGGAGACAAATACAAATATACACATAAGGAAAGCAACCCCAATTACCCCCCACCCCTAAGCTTCTTCTCTGGAACTGAGGAGTATCATCAAAGAGGCGTATACATATAGCAGTGATTGTACATCCAAACAAACAAAAGAGTATCAGCAATATAGACTGATCATGTGAAATAGATTTAAACGGTCAGATGGAAGCATTTAGCATTTTAGCATTTTAAACATAATCGTGGAGTATCCTCCATTCAGACAAATGATAGAGGGTCTGAACGGAGAAGCCAACAGATGAGGTATTTGTTCATATTTACTGTATAGACTGACAGGATGCCACCATTCATTGAAATTAAGAGGGGACCTATTTTCCCCCAGTATTTTCCAGTAATATTGTAGTACCGGGCATTCAAACATAATATAAGTTAGTATGTGAATGGCCGTGTGGCATATCCAAAATCGGTTGCTCTGGGTAGCGGTCAGTTGACTAACCTATCAGGAGTATAGAAACTTCGGTGGATTAAAAGAAAAAAAGTATCTGAGTAAGTGAGGGAGATCGAGAGATCCATGTCAACCTGCTCCAGGCTAGGCTCCCATGCTCCGGGGTCAAAGCTACATACAACTCCCGCTCCCAGAATTTCTGTGCTGTCTGAGCGCATTGGTGGATAATGGGAGTGAGGGGAGAAGCAGCCTCCATATATCTTCTAGCGCAAAATCTGTTATCAAAGCAGTAAAAGAATCAAGACTCTTGGGTGGTCCACTCGTTCTGGGCGGCAGCCAAGCTGTCAAGGGCTCAAGTACTTGGTTGAAATCGCCGCCGAGCATTAATGGAGGGCTGGCAAATGCCTGTGCTAACTGCATAATACTTGCATAATAAACAGGATTATCCACATTCGGAGCATAAATACCAATACACGTAAATTACAGTCTCAACCTGAAGGTGTGCACGGGCCCATCTACCCTCCTTATCAAAGCTAACATCCATTACAATAGCTTGCAGAGACTTCTTAACCAAAATGGCTACCCCACACCGCTTGGAAACAGCGGAAGAGAAGGCAGTCGCCATATTAGGCGTGGTATTAAGTTTCAATGCCGCAGCGGAATTTAAATGCATTTCCTGAAGAAACATTAAATTAACATGCTCATGATTAAGATAGCTAAGGATTTTCTTTCTTTTGATTGGACTATTAATGCCTTTTACGTTTTATGAGAAGATCTGACACAAGGCCATCAAGAAAGATTATAAATTCTGAGAAAGAACACAATAATGCACACAGTTTCCCAATGTCCCTCATCTTAACTATGTATGACTGTGCACATAACATAATAATCAATGAGTTAATGAAAATCATGGAAACGCCCCATATAAAAAAAAAAAAAAAAAAATAAGCACCGAGGTGCACTAGAGAAGAAGCAAAACCCCAGAAATTACTGGCGACCTAATGTCTGCGGGGAGAAACTCCAGAGAGGGCCCAAGTTAAAACATATAACCTGTAAAACTATGCATGTTTCGAATCCCACCGAGGTGCACATCATGGAGGGATAGAAGGCCAAGTAAATTATAGATAGAAAGAAAAGTCCAGGCAGTCTCTATTCCAGGCTGGGATCACCGCGTCGGGCCGTTCAAGATGGCGGGCAAATCCGGCGAATTACAGATCAAAATTGTTGAATCATAGTTGTTGAATTAGCGCATCTGATCTGCGTTAATCGAAGTCCAAAAACATTGCTAGTAGATCGGGATCTTCGAGTGTTATGGCTGGGTTATGGATAGTCACTCTGAGCTTCACTGGATATATTAGGCCAAAATGAGCCTGTAGTTATTGAAGTCCAGGGCGAAAAGCAAGGAGTCTCCTCCGTCGGTCAACTGTGGACTTTGCCACGTCAGGGGAAAAGAAACTTTATGACTTTCAAATTCAAGATGATAGTTCGCCCGGGCAGCAGTGCAAATTTGCTCTACTTACTGGTATCGCAACAATCGAAAAATGAGAGCCCGAGGGGTCGTCCGATTGAGCGCCATATTAGCAGGAACACGATGCGCTCGGTCAGTCTCCAGATCTCTGTAAATAATAATCTTTAGCAAGGGGGGGAGAGTTTCGACCAAGAATTCTCGCATGTCTCCTGCTCTCACATCCTCCGGTACTCCAATGAGCCCCATATGGTTGCAACCAGCTCGAGCATTGCTATCCTCCAGCTCTGTTTGAAAATTCTGTATCATACGCTCAGCCTTGCCCAATTTCACCAAGCGCACCGCGTGCGAGTCAAGGACCTCCGCCATGTTGTCCTGTCGTAGTGGGAGACTTTCAAGCCGGTTCTGAAGTGTGCCAAAGTCTGCACGCATGATTCGGAGCGCCGCTCCGTTGGATTGTACCAGCTCCTTCACACCGCGGATCTCCTCCAAGATCTCCTGTGGCGTTGCGGGGTTTTCCCAAAGTGGGGCCATCTTTGTGGGAAAGAACTCTGTTTGGAGCGTTTTCGTGTGAAGAAGAGGGAGACCCGAGGTCCAGTCGCACTGGTTTGTGGCCCGCCGTTCCCCCCGAGGCACCCCGGTAAGTTCAGAGCAAAAAATGAAATTTATGCAGGTAATAATTCAGGATTCTGAGTAGGCCTCTCGGGAGCTTCAACGCAAAGCGTCTATCCCGCTGGACATCAGGCTCCGCCCCTCCCCTTTACGAACTTCTGATATCGCCTCCTATCTGCTCTCCTCCCTTCCCCCTTCCCCGTAGAGTCCCTCCCAAACTCCCAGGGCATGTTAAAATCCCCGCCACAGATCTTTGCTCCCTCCCCCATAGACTCGCTTTCTTATCCACTTCCTTCCCAAAATTCTTTTTGTGTCCCTGTGGGTGCATACACATTGATCACACAGAACCATTCTTCCCCTATCCTCATTCGCACCATTAAGTACCTTCCCTCTCTGCCTCGAACTATCATGTGGATCTCTACCTTAAGTTGCCCACTTACCAACAATGCTACCCCACCTTTCTTCCACTCCCTCATATTAGAAGCAAACAATAGTTCAGTATATCCCTTAGGTTTCACCACTGACTCATGCCTCCGTAACAAATGTGTCTCTTGCAGTAAAACAAGTGAGGCTTTCTGCCGTGATAGTTCCTTATACAATTTCGGCCTCTTAAAGGGTGAATTTAAACCTTTCACATTCAATGTAACAATTTTCAATTCACCTGTGCTACCCCCCCCCCCTTTCCTCCCTCCCCCTGCTCTTCATTCCCTTTCACCTCTCTAGCCCCTCCCTCCTCCCCCCCGCTCTCCCTCTCCTCTTCCTTCCTCTCCCCCTCTTCACCTACCCCCTTCCCCCTTTCCCCTCCCCTCTCCCCCTCTGCCCTCCCCCTCCCTCCATCCACCCTACCACCCTCCCTCTTCCCCCCTTTCCTCAAGGGAGAATCGTCTTCCATTACAGTGACGAACTGTCAGGCCGTGTCTGTCTCATATCCCTCCATTCCCCTTCAATCCCCTTCACGCCCACTATCCTCACCACCCTCTATTGACCCCATCTATCTCTATCCTTCATCTTCTCCTACCTACTTCTAAACCCCCCTCTACCCCCCCCCCCCACCTCTTTACCCCTGCCATCCCAGGACTGACATCACATCCAGGGGCTCAATCCTATTCCACCTCCCCTCCCCACCTCCCCCCCGACCATTTCTATAGGCCTTCTAACCTTCCCCCCCCCCCATGTAACTTCTTCATCCTTAGCATAATTTTACAGTGTCCTCCACTTCAGCCAGCTCCATTCTCCGCCACTTGCGCTGCTCCTGGGCTCTCTTTATTCAGCCTCGCCAGCCTTCTCCCCGCCACTGGAACTCTGTGCCTCCTCTGACTGTCCCTCTTTGCGCTGGGCACGGCTGCTGAAGTAGTTCCCGCCATCCTTTTCTCCCCTTCTGGCAGGTTTGTTAGTCCCAGGTCTTTAAGTGCTTTCCAGGCTTCCTCGCTGGTCTGCACTCTTCTCGATCTTCCCTTTACTGTCATCAGCAAGCCAAATGGGAACAGCCATTTATATCTCATGTCCTCCCTTCGCAAGTATGCCGTCACCTCTGTAAGATTTCTTCTGCGCTGTAGTGTTCCCAGAGATAAGTCTTGAAACAATTTGAGCTTATGCTCCTCCCAGATGAATTGTCTCTCTGCTCTAGCTGCTCTCAGCAGCTTTTCTTTTGTTTTAAATGAACTTAAGTACACTACTATGTCTCGCGGTCTATTGTCTCTGTTATCTACCTCTCCCCCTTCTTCGGGATCTCCATGAGGTAATAAAGAGCCAAAGATTTTCGCCATCACTTCTTCACAGTTCTTATATTGAGGTTCATCTGGGAGGCCGCGTACCCTAATATTACATCTCCTGGAGCGATCTTCCAAATCTTCTAGCTTCACCTGTTGTTCTACTTGCATGCGCTTCAATTCCTCCCAGCCTTTATGTAATTCATCTAACGATTCTCTTTGCTGCTCCACCTGGCTCTCTATTTCTTCTGCACGATCTCCCATGTCCACAATATCTTGCCGCAGAGCCTGTATTAACTCTTTCAGTTCATTTTTTACCCCACTTATCTCCATTTTGATCTCCTCTTTCAACTCCGTTAACCATAGTTTTAGCATGGCTGCCATTCCTGGGCTACAGGCTCTTTCCATCTCCTCCTCCTGCTCGGTTGGGCCTTCATGCTATGTTCCGCCTTCCTTCTCCCCCTCTTTTCCTCCTTTAGTTGTCACATACGAGGATCTGTATTCCGCCAATTTCTTCCTCACTATTTGACTGACCTTTGTCTTGTCCATGAGCGCTCTTCTACCCCCCAAACAGAATGTCCGTGCTTCTGGTTAGCTGGTAAGGGCAGTACCTCAGATAGTTACTCTGGCACTCTTATTGATCCCACTGGGGGTACTTCCTTTAGCTTCTTAAAATTGATTATCTGTAGCTTTGTACTGTGTTGTGCCCTTGTCCTGCGTTGGATCAGATGGACTCCTTTATTCTTCCTTGTTTATCTTCTCCTCTCTCGTATCGGGCTGCCCGCAAAGATAATCTCTCTCGTATCCCTCTATCAATTCTCACTTGTCTTTCCAACTTATGGCCTTTCCTCCACTCTGCCCTACAATATTTCTCTCTTTACTGCTCTGTCTCCTCTTCCACTCTCACCATCGTTTTTGGGCACTTTCGGCGCTCCCTGCTCCTCTATATCTCACTTCAGTGCTCCACTGCTGTTCACTCCAGGTTCCCGGGTTACTACATGACTCCCCTGCAACCACTCTTTCTTCCCCCAGCCAGGCTCAGTTTCAACAGCGTCTCTCCTGCCCCCCTGGACACTGGCTCCATTGCCGACTATGCTTGTGAACTCACTCGTTTGCTCACCAGCCCTCTTGCTTTATTGTGGCCAGCTTCACACCTCTGCTCTTCACTCTGGGCCTCCGCTCTTCTCTCCAGGCCTCCGCTCCTCTCTCCGGCCCTCCGCTCCTCTCTCCGGCCCTCCGCTCTTCTCTCCGGGCCTTCGACCCTCTATCGGGGCCTCCAATCTGCCCTCTGGGCCTCAACTCCTCTCTCAAGCTGCCACGCGCTCCTCCGTTCGGGCTCACCACGTGGTCCTCCGCTCTGGCTCGCCACGCGGTTCTCCTCTTCGGTGTATCGCTGCCTCTCTCTGCGGTCCACGGCGCGCCCACTGCTAAAAGCGCCTTGTTCCTGGGCTTCTCTTCTCCTGCCTCACCCCTCTCGCTCCTCTTTAATTGCTCATTTAGGGGTTCTTTTCCCCCTATTACAGGCTTTGACGGCGGAGCTAGTCTGCTACACCGCCATTCACCCTGATGATGTCACCGGAAACCCCGTTCCCATGCTTTTTTGAATTCAAATACTGTCTTCATTTCTACCACCTCCATTGGGAGACTATTCCACAGATCCACCACTCTTTCCGTAAAGAAATATTTCCGCATATCACTCCTGAATCTATCCCCTTTCACCCTCATCCCATGTCCCCTCATAGCAGAACTTGCTTTCAATCGAAAGAGGCTCTCCCCCTGTGCATTTATGCCACGGAGGTATTTAAATGTCTCAATCATATCACCTCTATCCCTCCTTTCCTCTAAGGTGTACATATTAAGATCCTTAAGTCTGTCCTCATATACTTTATAAACAGCTTTCACAATTTCAGAAGCTCACAAACAGAGGAACACAGAAAGGAATACAGGATCAAACTAAAAGAGACAAAAAGAGAAATAAGGATAGCAAAATCAAAGGAGAAGAAAAGATGGTTAAAGATGTGAAGTGTGGCAACAAAACTTTCTTCAGGTATATTTGGGAGAGGAGGAAAATCAGAGGTGGAATTGCAGAACTCAAAAGTGCTGGGGACAGATTGCGGAAAGTGACATCCAAAAAGCGAAATCCTGGAGAAGAACCATCTGTGATTCCCAAATATACAAATGGGAATGGAGTAGATACCACACCATTCACAGAAGTTGATGTGTTAGAACAGCTTGCAAAACTGAAAGTGGACAAGGCCATGGGACCAGATATATATTCCAGGATATTGAAAGAGCTCACAGAGGTTCTTGCAGGGCTGTTAAAGGATGACTTTAATAGATCCTTGGAGAAAGGAGAAGTTCCGCAGGACTGGAAAAGGGCCAGTGTGGTACCTATTCACAAAAGTGGTAACGGAAGAAGTGACAAACTATAGTCCAGGTAAAGTAATGGAGGCGGCCCTGAAAGAGCAAATAGTGGACTTTCTCAAAACAAACAGGTTTCATGATCTGAGGCAACATGGTTTTACCAAAGGATGATCTTGCCAAATAAATCTGATTATGTTTTTTGACTGGGTGACCAGAGAACTAGATCAAGGGCATGCAATGGGGTGTGGCAGTGGGGAGTAGTTTTAGGGGGAGGGGCAGTTGGCAGGCTGGTGAAGCAGGTGTGGGGGAGATTTGTGATTTGTTAGGGAAGTTTCAAGAGAGTAATCTTTGACGGTGGGGCTTGTGTATAGGGTGGTGGGGTCACTCTAGGCAGACCCTCCATGCCGCCCCCTGAGGACTGCGGAACTGCCCAGCCTGCCATGCCGACAATTCTCCCGACATCCATCTTCTCACCTGGGGGAGGGGGCAGCACGGCAATCCCTCTGCTGTGTCAGGCTTTAAAGTACCTACATTAATGTGCTCACGGTCTGCCACTCCTGCCCCCCTCTAACCCAACTTCCTGTTGGAGGGGGCAGGACCGGCAGGAAATTGTATCAGAGGGAGGTAGGAGTGGCAGGTTGTGAGCACACTAGCATGGGCATCTCAAAGCCCGTTGCAGCGGTGGGATCGTCGTGCCACCCCCTCTCCTCCAGGCAAGAAGATGGATGCTGGGAGTATTGGCAGCATGGCAGGCCAGGCGGCACTGAACTGCCACTTCTCTGGGGGCAATGCTACCACCGGGGTCTATCACGCTAGGCAATCACCTAGATCGCCTAGTGGACGGCCTGGCCCTGGGTGGAGCAATTGCATAGCGAGCATTTTTGGTGGTAAGGACAGTTTGGAGGGTTGGGAAAGTAGAGAACAAGGACAAGGAGTTTGAAAGGAGCAATTCCCTAACGTCTACGTTTCACTATATGCAAGTTTCTATGCTACAGAAGCTGGAACTCCTTCTACCATAGAAATACACTAGGCTAGTTTTTTTGTACAGTTTATTTCTCTTAAACCTTTAGTTTAGTCCATTGCAATTCCACTTCCCTTATCCCCTCTCACCCTGCCAACTCCTTCAGGTACTTTGCCATTTTACTGAAGTCAGTGTTTTTGAGGTCTAGGACTCTGAGCTTGCGGTAATTGAACTCCACCTTGGCTTTTATCTCAAACCACACTGTATGATGATCACTGCTGCTCACATGGGCACCCACCCAGATATTCGACACACTATCTCCATTGGTGAGCACTAAATCCAGCATCAAGCTTTTTTCCTGGTCGTTTTCATCACCAAGTAACGCATCTTGGAAAGCATCCACAATTTTTTTACTTCTTTCCAGATTTGCAGAAGGAATACTCCAATCCACATTAGGTTGATTAACGTCACCCAATATGATCACTTCCCCCTTCGTGGCTATCTTTGCACTATCAATAATCAATTCGCTATCTATTTCTTCGGTTTAGGTTGGAGGCCTGTAGACTACACCAGTATAGATGACAAAGCCATCTCCTCTTTCCAACACAATCCACAGCACTTCTTCTTTTCCCCACATCCCCTGTATTTCAGTAGCTTTAATATTGCTTTTAATCAAATAACTAACACTTAATTCATTCATATGCGGTCTAGAATTCAATAATCCACTGTTGTCTACC
Organism: Ichthyophis bannanicus; assembly: GCA_033557465.1. Lineage (NCBI taxonomy): Eukaryota > Metazoa > Chordata > Amphibia > Gymnophiona > Ichthyophiidae > Ichthyophis > Ichthyophis bannanicus. Next base: position 247,519,056 of record CM066041.1, on the reverse strand, counting down.
ACAGGTCTCAGAGAAACGATTCATGCACTTCACTTCTGGGTACTGTGTCTCCCCAGTATAGTGCTTGTTCACATCAATGACCATAGGCAATTTTTTCTTAAACTATCTTTTCTTGAAACAGATTATACTTCCTCAACTTTAAACTTTCATACTTCTTAGGAAATGTCAATCCCAACATAAAAGGCAGCACTTATCTTTCAAGTTTGCTGTCTTTTTTCAGAAAGAAGCCCCAGCACCATAATATCTAGGCGCCCTTGCGTTTCTCCTATGCAGGTTTTTCAAGGGGACTGTATTTGTCCTTCGGGACTGATTCAAACAATTTTCTGAAAGAAATGACAATAAAAAGTAATTGAACTCTACTTGTCATCTTCTACTATATATCACTCTGTTACTGTTGTCACACATATAGAAAAAATACCTTTACAGCGCTGCAACCCACATGCTTCGCTCCAAGAACTGCTTTACAACTGTCTTCAAACTCAGCGAAAAAAACGCCGCGCATGTGGATCTGGCTGCTCGCCTCCATATTTAAATACCCTCAGCTGACAGAACGTGGATGTTGAAAACTCAAACACAAGCTGACCAATCTAAACTGACATTTAATCCATCAGGTTGAACCGTCTTTAACTTATATATCCACCACTGTTCTCTGTATAACAACATTTGTTCCTGTGTTCGCTCTCGGGAACCACTGGTCACTTCTTCAATGCACCAGCACCTCAGCGATTGAAAACTGTGACCTAAAGCAAGACAATGCTGGACTATTGGGGCCTCCAGCCGCTTGCACCTGATTCTGCTCTCATGTTCCTTGATTCGAATTTTTAAAGAACGGATCGTTTTTCCTATATATAAGAGAGCACAGGGACAATGGATGGCATAGACAACAAAAGTAGACTCGCACCACTGTGTTTTTTTAAAAATTTTTGTACATTAGCGCTCAGCGGAGAATACATGGTGACAAAATTAACAAACTCTTCTTCCCTATTTTCTGATGATTTTCCACTTGATGTCAGCAGCAGCTCCCTATTATTATACAACGCTCGTAGATAAGCTCGATGCACTAAAGAATGCGGATACCCGCGCAACTGTTCCTCCATAAATGAGTACAAGGTTTTATCGAAGCAATTGAAGTCTAGTTTTCAGAGACGCGGGTATCCGCATTCTTTAGTGCATCGAGCTTATCTACGAGCGTTGTATAATAATAGGGAGCTGCTGCAGCCAGATCCGCATGCGCGGCATTTTTTTCGCTGAGTTTGAAGACAGTTGTAAAGCAGTTCTTGGAGCGAAGCATGTGGATTGCAGCGCTGTAAAGGTATTTTTTCTATATGTGTGACAACAGTAACAGAGTGATATATAGTAGAAGATGACAAGTAGAATTCAATTACTTTTTATTGTCATTTTTTTCAGAAAATTGTTTGAAGCAGTCCCGAAGGACAAATACAGTCCCCTTGAAAAACCCGCATAGGAGAAACGCAAGGGCGCCTAGATATTATGGTGTTGGGGCTTCTTTCTGAAAAAAGACAGCAAACTTGAAAGATAAGTGCTGCCTTTTATGTTGGGATTGACATTTCCTAAGAAGTATGAAAGTTTAAAGCTGAGGAAGTATAATCTGTTTCAAGAAAAGATAGTTTAAGAAAAAATTGCCTATGGTCATTGATGTGAACGAGCACTATACTGGGGAGACACAGTACCCAGAAGTGAAGTGCATGAATCGTTTCTCTGAGACCTGTGGTAGACAACAGTGGATTATTGAATTCTAGACTGCATATGAATCAATTAAGTGTTAGTTATCTGATTTAAGTTCATTCAAGAAATAGACCCAAGGTTCTTTTTTGTCGAGTTAATATTGCTTTTGACATATAGGGCTACTCCTCCTCCTTTTCTACCCTCTCTATCTTTTCTAAATGGATTATAGCCAGCTATGGCTATATCCCATTCATGCAACTCGTTAAACCATGTTTCTGTAATGGCCACAATGTCCAAGTCCATTTCCACCATTAGGGCTTCCAGGTCAGGAACTTTGTTGGCTAGTCTTCGAGCATTTGTGCTCATTGCTTTCCAGCATTTGTTGACTCACTTACCTGTATTTTGCATGGATTTTGTTCTACACGCCTCTTCCCACTTGCCATTGATGTGTGGTTTAAAAGTGTGGCTGTCTCCAATGTTATTCTGCTTTGGCTGGGAGTGACTTCCTGAACGTGTCCTTCATCCATCACCCCCTTTCCCTAGTTTAAGTGCCTGTCCACAAACTGCCTGAATTTTTCACTTAGGATCCTTTTCCCTGCGACGGAGAGATACAGTCCATCATCACAGTATAGTCTCTTGTTGATCCCTTTCCCCAGTGCCTACATATCTAAATCTTTCTTGTGTGCACCAGTTTTGAAGCCATGTATTAAAGTTGTTTATGTGATGCAGCCTTTCTGCCCCCTTACCATGGACAGGTAGAACTTCTGAAATTGCTATAGTGTTAACAGTGGGCTTGAGTTTCTCTCCTAGGGTTTGGAAGTCCCTTTGAACTGCAGAGACACTGTTTCAAGCCAGGTCATTTGTACCCAAGTAGTTGACAACATCAGTTTTGGAGTGCTGACTTTCTACACTAACTATACCAGCAGTAGACTGTGTGATGTGCTCCAGCAAGAGAAATTCTGAAAGCAACACTTGAAACTGAAGAGCTAGGATTTGTCAATTGACATCACATAACTTTGTACCAAGGCTCTTTTTTAATCAGTTATTTAGAATTTCTGCCTGCACACTTGTTAAAGGAACGTTATAACGAAATTTTAATAGAAGATGTTGCAATGTCCTTGAAGACAGATTTTTCTTCGCATCCTCTGGAGAATGATACTTGACTTTTACACCTCTTGTCTCACAGATTAACAGAACCGATGCAGATATGGCTCTAAAATATTGAGAATTGACTTCATTCTTAGCATGCCTCCTATGTTATATCTGAGGTCTTTTTATAGGAAATTGGATCAACTGTAAGTCCAGTGTTTGTGTACAGGCAAAGTGCCTAGGATTGCACTTAGGAACATGAAGGCAGCTAAAAGCAGAGAGAGGTTGCAGTTTCCTGATATCTACTTATACTATATGCCCTTCTTTCTTAGATTTGGGGTCTGATGTTTGATAGCAGAGGAAGCTTGGTAGGAAGGCTTGCCTAATTAGAGCCAGTTTAGCTATCCAGCCAGCGAATGACTATCACTGCTGCCCAGATAGCTAAATCACTATCTGGGCAGCCCTGGCATTGAATATCTGATTTTAATTTAAAGCGGTGACGGCTAGCTGCTTTAATCGCGCTGGCTGCTGTGGCTGAATATGCCCCCTGTAAATTATAAACTACTACAATTTATGCAGGTCCTTGAAAAGTCTAGGCTGGTTATGGTTGCCAACTGGCTCCAGATGTGCCCAAGAAGCTTGATCCAGTCCTGGAATTACCCCAATGTATGCAGGGACATGTTCTGATTTCTCCATTGCACTCCATAAGAAAAGGAAAACAATGAGTCCCTGAATGCAATGGGGTAAACCCAGGACTGGATCAAGCTTGTTGCATGCATCTGGAGCCAGTTGGCAACCCTAAGGCTGATGTAAGTCATTGCACCTAGATTTACCATGTCTTTTTTGTTACTTAGGCCCCAATTTTATAAAGAAAAGTAGGCATTCCCCCTGCAAATTTTGCATGCTAGCTGCATAGACACAGAAGGAGAACGTCTTTGGAAACAGTTACTTATACATATATGCTGATTTACAGTTGTAAATGGCTTTTCTTCAGATGCACAACCCTTCTAAAACAGTTTTTATGAAGAGTAATAGTAAATTACTTTGACCTTGTTGCTGTTGTTTGCATTCATACTTGAAATCTTCATAAAAGCAGATTTTTCTGATCATAGGATTTCTTATAAACACATCTTTTACTAAATTTACCAGTCCTTGCTGTGAAGTCATATTTCTTATAAGACATAGTCCCTTTTGTAAGAACATCTATTCAGCGTTCCAACACACTTTGTCTAAAGACAGCATTTGTACTGTATTTACAAGAACATCTTGGCAAAGTCCCAGTGGCTCCTGAAATTTGTCATATGAGCATTTTGCTTTTAAGTCGTATCTATTCAAACGGAAATTATTTGTGCAGAAGCAACCACACTGGGATGCGAAAAAAATGTAAAAACTATTTGTCATTTGCAGTCTATCAAAGCCCCCAGTTCAACAACTAAATTCTACTCAAAAGAGAAAGATAAACCAGACATCAGCTGCTCAGTTACCAAAATGTTCCTCGTCCCAAAAATGAATAAGTAAAAGAAGCATGCTCATGCAATTCAATATCTCTGTGTGCGTGTGTGTGTGCGCGCGTGTGTTTATCTTCATGGGCTGTTATGTCTGTGCACATTTGCATGATCATGCATGTATTTATGTATCACGGCACATGTGTTTATATGTGGGTCTGCATTCTTGCATGTATCTGTAAATGCTTGCATGTATGTGTCTATGTGCACGTCTTTTCTCTGCCTGTCTGTGAGCAGGAGAGGAGATAAGAAGGGAGGGCTGTTTGACAGGTATAATTTTGTACTTGCTATGTTACTGTGAATGCTGTAGCTATTGGAACTGCTTTTCCCAGAAAAATTTATTGAGACAATTTTTGGGTGCTGGGGCTTCTTGAGAACTTAAGAATTGCCATATGGGGTCAGACCAACAGTCCATCAAGCCCAGCGTCCTCTTTCTAAAAGTGGCCAAGCCAGGTCACAAGTACCTGTCATATTGCAAAAGTAGCCAATTCCGTTCTTCTTATCCCCAGAGATAACCAGTGGTTTTCTCTTGCGCTTCTTTAATAACGGTTTATGGACTTTTCCTCCAAGAATTTCTCCAAACCTTTTTTAAACCAAGCTACACCACCTGCTTTTATCACATCCTCTGGCAATGAGTTTCAGAGCTGAATTATAAGTTCCTGACTCATCTCTCACCATGTGCAGAAACTAAGGGCCTGATATTCAAAGGCATTCGCACCATTAATGGACCTGCAAACCATGTAAATGCTGAATTTCTGCAGGTGCTGCCACTGCATACCCCAATGATAAGCGGTTAGCCTCAGGGTGTTCCGGGGGCAGACCCCAGCCATAACCGGGCAGTAGCAATACTGAGCCGCTGTCCAGTTACAGCTACGTGGTGAAAATGAAGGGCAGAAAAGTCTGGCTCTTCAGCGCAGAAGCTAACCAGGCAGAAGCTGAATATTACCACTGCCCGGTAGCGTCCAGTAAATCCAGCCAGATATTCAGGATATGACCCCTGGCATTGAATATCCAGACTGAAAATTCGGCCACAGCGGCTAGCCACGTTACATCAACTAGCCTCTGAGGCTGAATTTTGGGCCTTAAATGATTGTAGCACCTTGCACCATGTTCAATGCCTTATCCTTGTTAGTTACCTGTAAACCGCCTAGACTTTAAGATTAGGCAGTATAAAACACACTTAAATAAATTAATAAATAGATAAATAAATAAATAGCATGGGAACTTCCCTTAACTCACACCTCCCTTCCTATGACCAGGTACAGAAATGGTAATTAGAAAAGATATAGAGAAGAGCCACCAAAATGGTAAAGGAGATGGAAGGATTCCCCTATGAGGAAAGGCTTAAAAAGTTAGGGTTCTTCAACTTGGAAAAGAGACGGCTGAGGGGAGGTATGATAGAAGTCTATAACTTAATAAATGGAATGGAACAAGTAAATGTAGCTTGATTGTTTACGCCATCAAAAAGTAGAGAGACTAGGAGACATGGAATGAAGCTACAACAACCAACCCCAAACACCTGCCCACCCTTGACAGCCACTGCCCCTCCATCCCCTCCCCTCATGCACCAAAACATATGCTATGCACTTCTTACCTATTGTACATAGTTATGCTAGCTGCTAATCTGTACAACCACGTTTAATCCTGTAAATAGGTTTTCCAGTGTTGTAATGTAAAGTTCCGGTTATGTTCTCTGTAAACCGCCATTGATCCTCGGAATATAAGTTCTAATAAATAAGTAAATAAATAAAATAAATAACCCATTTAAGATTAATAAGAGAAACAGAAGGAATTTGGTTTTCATATATAGGTGACGTTGGAGAGCGTGCATTTAGATACAGGGAAACCCGGGTGACTAGTGTCAAAGGAGATGAACAGCTGCAAGGCTTTGAGGTGATCTCAAGTCCTTTGGAGATGGAAAGCCAATGCACTTTTGCAATCAAGAGTGTGCAGGGATGCTTCTGCTCAAGATGCATATGGTTTGGGAAAGAAGACTGGAAGGAAAATTGAATGGTTTAAATGAAAAGGAGACACCGCCTTTGGCATAAAGTATGGATGAGTCCTAAGGATGTCTTTGTCATGGTGGAACTGGGTATAAGGTGGGTCTGCCACTATAGCTTAAAGCTCACTAATACTTCTAGCTGAAGTGAGGGCAATTAGGAAGATTACCTTCCAAGACAGGAACTTTAGTGAGGTCATGGCCAATGATTCAAAGGGTGGCTTGAGAAACTCTTCTAGAACGGCATTGAAGTTCCAAGCTACCGGAGGTAGCTTAATGGATGGTTTGGGCAGGAGAAAACCTTTCATGAAATGGGCTACTAGCAGTTGAGAGGAGATGGGCTGTCCATCCAAGAGGTGGTGAGAGATTGCAATTTCACTGAGGTAGACTCTTACCGAGATGGTCTTCAGACCTGTTGATGACAGATGGAGGAGATACGGGAGGAGTGACTCCACTGGAACAGAAAAGGTATTGAGATCCTTCAGGGAACACCAGACAGAAAATCTACACCACTTGAAAGTGTATGAATGTCTGGTAGAGAGCTTCCTAGAAGCCAAAAGGATCTCCTTAACCTCTTGAGTAAGGTCAAGGCCTTGAAAAGCTATGCTCTCAGCAGCCAAGCTATGAGACGGAGAGACTGTGGATTGGGATGGACTAGTGGACTAATGGACTAGATGGACAGGATGGACTAATCCTGGGAGAGGAGGTCAGGCACAGATCTCAATTGCAGAGATTGAGTCTGAATCAGACGTAGTAGCAAAGGAAACCACAGTTGCCTTGGCCAGTGGGGGGCTGTGAGTATCATGGAGCCCTTGTCCGACTGAAACTTGAAAAGTGTCTTGGGAATGAGGGGTATAGGAGGGAAAGCATAAAGCAGACACCGACTCCAGTGTAGGTGGAAGGCATCCACTGGTTGGTTGGTGGATGTCGGAGTTCTTGTGCAGAAGTGAGAAAGTTTGGTATTTTGGGGAGTTCAGAACAGATCTATGTCTGTGGTTCCCCAGGTCTGGAAGATGTAGTGTCCGGATGGAGAGACCATTCATGGGGAAGAAGGATGTGACTCAGTCTGGCTGCCAATATATTTGACTCTCCTGAGAGGTACACTGCTTGGAGGTGTATTTGGTGAGCAATGGCAAAAGGACCACAGGTGTAGTGCCTCCTTACAGAGAGCCCAGGAGCCTGTTCCTTCTTGCTTGTTCACATAGAACATGGCAACCTGATGTAATTGTAGTCAAGTATTTTTCCATAAGCAATTCTTACAGTGCGTCTATTCAACAGTGGTACAACACTGTTTCCTTCAAAAACAGGCAAGTATTAGTTAACCAGTTTAAATCTTGAGATTTCTTTACTCTTTAGTAGAAGAAAAGTTCAGTTCTAACACTGTCTTTTATCTGCAATTTCGTAGGTGAATGGATATTATCATTCAGGTAAAGACACCTTTTCTTTCAAAAAATTCAATTACTAATGCACCAATGATTTGCAAAAAAAAGTCACTTTGGTGTGTCAGCCACTTATCTCAAATTTTCTTTCCAGGTCTTGCTGATTTCTTGATGGTGGGCACCTTAGGATCCCCTCTGCTCCAGCAATGCCCAGCTGTAGTTAGGATACCTAATACCTGTCTTTAAAAAACGTAACAAATGAAACTACGTCCCTATCTGTGTGTGCAGTAACTAGAAAGTGTTTCTCTCTTTTTTCTTCTTTTTCTATTTTTGTTACTTGTGAAACTTGCTTTTCCCAAAAACAAAAGATAATCAGATTCCCTGTCTTTCCCTCCCACAGAACTCTTTGTGCAAAAATCAGATTTTCTTTAGGTATGTGCCAGAATAAATCCTGACAACTGCCAATCAGTTCAGCAAAACTATTGTAATTGCCAATAAATTTAATTCTTTAAATAAGGCAATGTTTTTTTCTTTCTTCAAAAACACATTCAGTCCTTCACTCTTTCAAACATAGTAGCATAGTATATGACGGCAGATAAAGACCAGTATGGTCCATCAAGTCTGCCCAGCAAAGTGGCAAGAGTAGGTGCATCTGCCGCTCAGTGCAGGCCGCTTCTCCCCATGCCTTTGTTTAGAGGTGAACCCACCGCTCTGTGCAGGTCACCCCTATTTGTTGTGATATAAGAGATAGTTAAGTTTATTTTGATTTTATCCTGTTGCTATAAAGGGATCCACTGTGTCTGTCCCATGCCATTTTGAATTCTGTCACTATATTTTCCCCCACCACTTCCATCAGGAGGGCACTCCAAGCATCCACCACCTTTCAGTAAAAAAGTATTTCCTGACGTTGCCTTTCAATTTACCCCCTTGCAGCTTCATGTTATGTCCTCTAGTTTTACAGCTTCCCCGTCTTTGGAAGAGGTTTGTTTGCTCATTAATATTCTTTAAGTATTTAAAGGTCTGAATCATATCTCCCCTATCCCTCCTCTCTTCCAGAGTGTACATATTTAGGTCTTCAAGTCTCTTCTTATAAGGCTTCTGACGCAGGCTCCAAATCATTTTGGTCACTTTCTTCTGAACCATTTCTAGTCTTTTTATATCCTTTGCAAGATATGGTCTCCAAAACCGAACACACTATTCCAAGTGAGGCCTCACCAGCGACTTGTACGGTGGCATTTGTACCTCTTCCTTTCTGCTGGTGATTCCTCTCTATATGCATCCCAGCATCCTACTGCTTTTGCAACCGCCTTGTCACACTGTTTCGCCACATTGAGATCGTCAGAATCAATCACACCGAGGTCCTTCTCCTGATACGTGCACATCAACTTCTCGCCCCCTATCTCATATAATTCCCTTGGATTTCTGCATCCGAAGTACATGACCCTGCACTTCTTCACATTAAATCTTAACTGCCAAGCATTAGACCATTCTTCCAGCTTTTGTAGATCTTTCCTCATGTAATCCACTCCCTCAGGGCAGTCCACTCTGTTGCAAATTTTCCTGTCATCTGCAAAAAGACACTCTTTTCCATTCAGTCCTTCAGCAATATCACTCACAAATACATTGAACAGTACCAATTTCAGGATCAATCCCTGGGGTATGCCACTACTCACCTTCCTTTCAAAGAAACATAGAAAAATGACAACAGAAAAAGACCACATGGCCTATCTAGTCTGTCCTTCCATATCAACAACTACAACAGTCCCCTTTTTCCCTTTATAGATCCTCTGTGTTTGTCCCATGCTTTTCTGAATTCAGATACTGTCCTCATTTGTACCACCTCCACTGGGAGCCCACTCTTTCCGTAAAGAAATATTTCCGCATATCATTCCTGAATCTAACCCCTTTCACCCTCATCCTATGTCCCCTCGTAGCAGAGCTTGCTTTCAATTGAAAGAGCCTCTCCTCCTGTGCATTTATGCCACGGCGGTATTTAAACGTCTCAATCATATCACCTCTATCCCGCCTTTCCTCTAAGGTGTACATATTAAGATCCTTAAGTCTGCCCTCATATGCTTTATAACGAAGACCACTAACCATTTTAGTTGCCACCCTCTGTACTGACTCCAGCCTGTTTTTATCCTTTTGAAGGTGCGGTCTCCAGAATTGCACACAATACTCCAAATGAGGTCGCACCAAAGATTTATACAGAAGCACTATCACCTCCTTTCTTCTGCTGGCCATTCCTCTCCCTATGCACCCAAGAATCCTTCTAGCTTTTGCTGTCGCCTTTTCTATCTGTTTAGCTACTTTAAGATCATCAGACACAATCATACTTAGGTCCCGCTCTTCTTTTGTAGACAGAAATACTTCACTCCCAATGCTATATCGCTCCCTTGGATTGCTGTAGCCCAAATGCATGACCTTGCATTTTTGAACATTAAATCTCATCTGCCAAATTCTAGATCATTCTTCAAGCTTAACTAGATCCCTCCTCATGGCACACCTTTCTCCATCAGAAATCTTCTTCCCAAAAAGCACCAGCTAAAGTTCCTATGCATGGATTCTATCCTCTCTGTAAACGTGTTCTTACACCAACTCTATCCGGAAACAGCCCCTTACTAACGTCATTTTAACTCACACAACACACTTTCAGTGCCCTAAAGCCCCAGCTGATCTTTGCACACAAAATTAATTTTACAAGTCGTTTTCTTAAATGTTTGCTTAGTATCTGTTTTCTTTACTTAACTGAGTCATGCTTTTTAGCTCATTATCTCCTGTGAGCTCTCCTTATTTTCTGTGAGCTCTCCCCCTGCTTGCCCGAGGCTTAGTAGCTTCCTGCATCAGCCCTACTTTGCGCATTAGCTCCTAACGCTGTATTGAAACTGCAGTCTGATTCCCCATACAGTCACATGCTCACACATATTTCTTCAAAATCAGTGAAGATTTATTTATTTGGCATGTTTCCTTATTTGGTACTTCATTTGAACTAGCCAGACTTTTACTTTAAATGTTTATGTTCTTATTTGAGATTTTACTGACCCCTTTTCATTTATTTGTCAGCAGGTACTTTCAACTTTTTTTTTGTGCCATTAGACTATGGGCACCAACATCTTAAATCTGGCCCTGTCCATTGTATGCAATCAGTGTGAGGTAAATTTGGCAGGCTTATTTGTTATACAGTACTAACAGTATATGGTTTTCTTATCCTATGCTGGTTATTTGGCTAAGCCATAGTAACATAGGAAATACTGACAGATAAAGACCAGGATGGTCCATGTGGTCTGCCCAGAAATTGAGGTATAGAGTTGCACCCGATGCTCCAGACAGGTTACCCTTCTCCATTTATGAAGTTATTTACATTTCCTTTGATTCCATCCTTTTGCTATGTAGTGATCCTCTTTGTCTGTCCCATGCCTTTTTGAATTCTGTCACTGTTTTTGCTCCCACCACCTCCATCAGGGAGGGCATTCAAAGCATCCACCACTCTTTCCGTGAAAAAGTATTTCCTGACATTGCTTTTAAGTTTGCCTCCTTGCAGCTGCATTTCATGTCCTCTAGTTCTACAATGTCTCCATATTTGAAAAAAGTTTGTTTATTCATTAATACCCTTTAAGTATTCAAATGTCTGTATCATATCCCCCCCTGTCCCTCCTCTCCTCTAGAGTACACATATTTAGGTCTTCAAGATTTTTTTCATATTCCTTCTGGCACAGACCCCGTATCATTTTGGTTGCCTTCCTCTGAACTATTTCAAGTCTTTTTATATCCTTTGTAAGGTTCGGTCTCCAAAACTGAACACAAAACTCCAAGTGAAGCCTCACCAATTGCCTGTTCAGGGGCATTAATATCTCCTTCTTCCTGCTGGTCATTCCTCTCTGTATGCAGCCTAACATCCTTCTGGCTTTGACTATCAGCTTGTCACACTGCTTTGCCACCTTGAGATCTTCCGATGATGTTACTCTCTGGTCCCTTTCTTGGTCCGTACACACCACCATGTCATTCCCTATTGCATACAGTTTCTTTGGGTTTCTGCATCCCAAAGGCATCAATTGGGATGCAGACATTCAATAGTGGAGTCAGACGTTGTATTCAAAGCTTCAACACCACTAGATAGATGTGTAAGTGAACATGTCTTGCCTCCGAAAGGAAAGTGCCATTTGGTATATGTGCTGTGGTCACAGCCACTAGAAATGGTACACAATGCTATATAAGGTCAGCAATAAAATAAAAGCTCAGCTCAAAGCAAACCAGTAAACCTTTAAATCAAAGTTTGTTTTATTTTGATGGTTCAAGCTTGGCTTCAAGGCTTCTGAGTTCTCCTTTTACCGATGAAGCGATGAAACAGTACAGAAATTTAAGCCTGGTCTGAGTTATACAGATCATGCAAAAGGTCTGGTTTTAATCTAACTTTTTATTAGTTAGGGAATCCGGGCTTGAATGTTTCTTCTCAGTACCTCTTATCTCATCGACCACAAGACCTTTCACCACATCTCGCAGCAATCAAACCCAAATCTGCATCTTGTTACCCTTCAGTGTACCAGCCTGAGAGGAGACACCATATGCCTTTATCAGGATGAAAAAATTAGTGAAGAAATTTGTATGGTTACAGAGTAACTCCTGCAACTGCAGTAAGGAACGAGTCAAGATGCCAACTAGTCATGCCTTTTCTAACACACTATCCAGACAGAATCTGGTGTCTCTAAAGCATATCTAGACTTGTGGGAATGAGGGTTTTCATTCCTTAAACCACATTCTCTAAAGTCTTTCAGTCTCTTCATCAGAGTCCAATACCTCAACCCCATAATAAAGTATTTCATAACATTTCATATACTATATTATGGGGAACTTACAATCCTTGTAAGCTCCCCATACTGCACATTTTCAGGATTATCTTTCTCGGATAGGATTGTAAAATGACTATAGATCATTATATGACGGGATCTGTAGTTCTTTCTTTGTGAGTGGCAGAGCTGGAAACTTGACTTCCTTCTATCTATTTATTTCTAAGGGTGTGCAGGTCCAAAACTTTCATTTCATTTCGTTTGTTATTTTTGTTTATTTTCGGTTCATATCGTTTCTATTCAATAGTGTGTGAATAGTGTATGCTATTAGGTAATAGCACACTCTTGCGCAATAGAGTATATTCTTGCGCAATAGGGCACACAATTGAATGGAAAGCGGGAAATGATGACAATTTCATAATTTCCTGTTTCACCTTTTGTACCAAACACAGGCACATCCCTATTTATTTCTCACTCTGGGCTCTTCAGTATGTCACGTCTCTCTCAAACATGTATTTTACATGTTGTCTAATGCACATTTATTTATATGTTTCTGTACCGCTTTTTCGATAACATTGTTTCCCAAAGTGGGGCTGCATTAAGATATCACAGATACCACATGTCAATGGCCAAAAATAAGATGCAGTAGCTGTAAGGTTTCTGGGTTAACTGTTGGGGGCATGCACAGAAGCTTTCCATATAGATAATGCACAGACAGTACATTTACATGCATTACCTGCAATGAACATAAGATCCTTCTTTACAGAGACAACATATTATTTGGCAGCAACTGCTGTATCATCTAAGGTATTTGTGACTGTGATCCCACTTATACATTTGTCTGTTGGACAATGGGCAGGGGGTTCCAGGTGTAAGGGCACCTATTACCTCCTTTCATGTAACACTACTGTCTCTTCCCTCCTCTTTGGGATCCTTCTCCATATGCACTCCTCTATACATAGACATATTGGGCCCGATTCTGCTCTGGATGTGACTGCTCTCTGTGCGCCCGGTCAGAACCAGACGCACAGAGTGAGCCGGGATTCTGATCCCACAGGATACGTCTAGACCCGTGGGATCAGAATCACGTCCAGGCCTGTACATGCAGGCCGGGACCCCGATTCTGGTCGGCCTGCACATACAGGCCTTGCCCAGATAACTCAGACAGGGCTGCTGAATGGAGCCATGGTGCCATGGCGTCTGGTTGCCATGGCACTGCAGCTCAATTCAGGAGCTGCGATCCCTGGCCGCCGGTAAAAAAGCTTCATTCTCCGCAGGTGGTGGGGTATTGGGGGCGGTGGGGAAGAGGATTTTGGAGATATTTGGGGAAGGAGGGGAGTTGGACCTGGGGTTTTGCTTGTTGGGGATGCATTCTGATGGGGGTCCTAAAAAATTTGGGTGGCCCATTCGGGCTTGTATCCATGCGGCTCGGAGTGAAATCGCCAGGGCATGGAAACAACCCTCACTCCCTGGGATGGATTTGTGGCTGAGCCGTTTGAGACGCATTGCTTTGATGGAGCAGCTCACGGCTGTGCGGAGGCAGAAGCAGGAGAAATTTAATGCTTTATGGTCACCTCTGTTAATCTATTTGCAACGTTGAAGTGTCTCTCAGGGGAGGGGTGGGGGGGGGATTTGGAGGTAGGGATGGAGGGGGGCTGTTTATTGGGGAAAAAATGGAGTTTGGTGTTGAATTTTTGAATATGTTGATATAGCATTGTTGTGTTAAGTGGTTGTGCCAATCTCAATAAAAAAATTAAATTACAAAAAAAAAAAAAAAAAGCTTCATTCCCAGCAGCCCGACCCTGATCTGGCCTCCCAAGGCCAGGATCGGGCTGCGGGGAATCCCCTCCTACCTCCTCCAATGACCAAGCTTGCCATCCCCCACGGATTAGGGGAACTTATTCACCTCAGAGGTGGATAAGTTCCTCGTACAGGCAGCCGGCCCCGGACGTACAGGGCTGACATTGGAATCAGCCCTGTACGTCTGGGGCTGGTGACTGCTCACTGCCCGCTGACCCTGGTTGTCTTCATCAAATTCCTTCTCTTGCAGTCAAGCTCCAATCCGAACTTCTCTCTCCATTCTATTCTTGCAACCTGAGCAGCTCCCTTGTTCGGTCTCGAACACCAAGACAGAGGGGTAATAAAAAACTCTCGTTCATACATGTACTTCTCATACAGACACATTTAAGATCATGGGAATGGCTGTACAAGACACAAAATAAAGATAGACCCCAAGGCTGAGCAAACCAAGGAACTAACTGACAACCAAAAGCCACCACTGAAAAAAAAACATTCACTCTAGGGATCCCAGGGGTTATATCAGGGTAGGCAGGAACAAAGCCGTCATCCCTACAGAGGATGTTACATTTGGATGGCATGCACTACTGATTAGGTTAAGATGGTAGGATCCTAAACCCAGAAGCATGCTGGACTAGTGAAGGTTCTGCAAGATCCTCACAGTAATGATGGAGAGGTAATTCCCCTTAGCATACTGAGAAGCTATGAAAACAGTGCTAAGGGGAGAATAGGGGCATGTGTATTTATGTATTTATTTAGGTGGTTTTCTATGCCGCCTTTCACAATGTCAAGGCAGTTTACATGGAACAATTGAACACTAACATATATGGAACATGTTGGAATTACACACTTTCACTTACAACATCATAATTATGCCAAAAAGATGCCCTGAACCTATACATAACAGCTATGACATAACATAATAGCATGGGTACCAGGACTAAAATATGATTTTCGTTTCCCACCCAAACAAGAATCCATTCCCTACTCATGCTCATACTATCTCTACATCAGCAGTCCCATTTTTCAGAATATGGGAATTGTTAGGATCCCCCAGATTAGCTTCTTTAGCACAAACAGCACATTTCAGCATAGTCATAATATACACTATCGCTCTTCTTAATATCTCTGTAAGGGTGTTTATTAATGTTTCTATACCTTACAACATTCCCTCACCTCTATTTTCTGCATCTTGTATTTTACCAGACTGCAGTCACACCAGTTCAAAAGATAATTGTCACAACCATTCTTCAATATGGAACGCATTGCAGAGAAGAGCAGAATTTTTTCTAAGTTCTGGCCTTATACCACGTTTCCACAGGAATAATGTGGACGTCTTCAGGGAGCACTGAAAACATGAACAGGCCTTTCCTGAATACCGTTTATACCTCTCCGTGGCTGACCGTGCCCCTGTTCCACCCCTTTTGGGCATGTTCTGTGATCCCTGTGCTAGCGCCCTGGACGTGCATGACAGCAGTCTTTCAGAATACGATCAGGAATGTTTTCAGCACATAAACGTCCCCGCCGCATGTACAAACCCGTTATTCATGTTCTGGAATGACTCCTAAGTAAATAGAGTAACTATCATACTATGAGTGGGAAGGGAGGGAGGAATTTCTTGCAGGGATGGAGGGACGGGAGGGGAGGACGGAGTAGAGAGGAGAGAATATGGACAGATGGGCTGCTACTGGGTAATTGGTTGCAACAGATGAAGACATAAGTTAGGTAGGTGTACTGCCAAAGTGTTCAATAAATAGGTATGTCTTTATCTTCTTGTGGAAGTCTTCAAGGTTATTTGTTTTTATTTAGTGCTCTTTAGAATCAGTGCAGTTTACATGTATACTAACAGGTACTTTTTATTCCCTTGTCCCCAAAGGGCTCACAATCTAAGTTTACCTGAGGCAATGGAGGGTTAAGTGGCTTGTCCAAGGCCACAAGGAGTGGCCATGGGACTAGAGACCCCAGTCCCTCTGGCCTGAGGTTGCTTGTCCCCATGTGGGAATTGAACCCCCAGCCCTCTGGCCTGAGGTAACCTGTCCCAACCACTGAGCCACTCCTCCCTGTTGTTGTTTGGATGTCATCTGGCAGGGCACTCCAGAGCTCCGGTGCAAATAGACAGAAAGCCCTAGTCGATGTTGCTTGTGTACTTTTCCTGTTTATTAGTGGGATGGTAAGTGTGGATTGCTTGTTGGTTCTTCTAGGTCTATCATCTGTTGTTTGTTGCATTAGGGATTGTAGGTATTCTGAAGATAGTTGGTGGTACATATGCCTTGAAGGTGGTGATTTGGCTTTGTATTTGGTACAGGTTTTAATGGGGAGCCAGTGAAGGTTCTTGAGTATTGGTGTTATATGCTCATGCTTGGAAGTGCCGGTAAGAACTCTAGCTGCTGTATTCTGTGCCATCTGTATTGGGTGGATTGAGTATGTTGGTAGTCCCTGCAGGATGATGATACAATAGACCAGTTGTGGCAGCACCATTGTCTGAAATACTGTATGGAAATCATGATGATCTAGGAGTGGTTGAAAAACTCAAAGTGTTTTTATTTTCTGATAGGTAAGTTTTATGGTATTGTTAATGTGTTGCTGGAGTGTTAGGCTTTGGTCCAGGGTAATTCCTAGATAGCATACTTGGGATTTGACATGGAGCTGTGCCCCTAGTACTGCTATGTGAGTTGGAGGTGTGAAGTTTGTATCTCTAGTGACATGGAGCACTTCAGTCTTTTGGTAATTTATGGCTAGGTTGTGTGTATTTAACCACTGTGATAGAGCTGTAAAGCATTCGATCAGTGGGTCATATTTAGATCATAGAGTAGAGAATGGAACATACAGCAAAATATCATTGGTGTAGATATGGTGTAACATATTATGAAATTTGACAATGTTGCAAATGGATTGTATGAATATGTTAAATAGCAGGTTGAAAGTTTTGATCCTTGTGTTACACGTTGGGTGAGCTCAGATGGGGTAGCAGAAATACCATCTACTCTTACTTGCTGTTGCCGTTGGCTAAAATATGAAGTGAACCATTTGAGGGTCGTGTTGTGCAGTCCAATTGTTTGCAGGCGGTGGAGGAGTGCTTTATGTGGTACCGAATCAAAGGCAGTAGTTATGTCCCAAAAGATGAATACAAAGCCCTGACATGGTCTTTGGATACCCAATGAAAGTTTATCTATGAAGACCGTGATAAGTTGCGCTACCTGTTAATGCAGCTGATAACATGTGCTATCTGTGCACGGTAACAGAGCAGTAAAAATGCAGACAGCACAGTGATTTTCTGTGCTTTCTGCATTTTCCATGGTATCTACACGAGAGAGTGTGATATAAGTGGAGAATGGGTTTGTCTGCAATGCACAGTTACCACAGGCGTACTGTCATGCAGCAGGAGCTGATGGAAGCAAAGATGCAAGAAAAGAAGCTGTTTTTCACAATATAAAAGATGTGCACGGGATGCAATTCCTGCACGGAGCAGCTAGAGGGAGCAGGCGTGCACTCACAGAGGCTGACTGGACTCACCTAGCTAATTGACACCACCTGACAAGCAGCCCAGAAAGCTCAAACACAGGAGAGCTTTATAAGCAAGAGGCTGGAGACTGGAAAGGAGGTGGAGGTAGAGGTGGACCGGAGAGAAGCACCAGGAGCAAAGCCGTGCGAGAGAAATGTACCACGAGCAAGGGCCAAGAAGAAGGAAGCACCAGGACCATTGAGCTAAGCCCTAGGAGTGAATGGGAAAGCAATGCTGAGCAAAGGAACAGTCACTTTGGGAAGCAGAGCAGTCCTGAAGGAAGAAGCCAGAAGTTAGGCTTGGAAAGAGGCCTGCGCTTGCCGGAGGAACCAGTGACCAGACTGAAAGGTAATGTAACCCACCCTTGAGGGGTTAAGTTTTTTTAATAGAGTGTGCAGCGCCTGAGGAGTGTGTGGATTTGAATTTGGAGGTGATGGAATGTTTGAGTTAGATAAGTTTTAAAGGATTGTAGATTTTGGGTTGTTTAGAGGGGTTTTTGATGTGTGAAACATCCAAATTGAGATTGTGCCATTCATTTTAATGAAACATGCAGTTGAGAATAAAACTGATTTTTTTCCTGCAGAATTTGGAATGGGTTCTACTGCTTCATCTGCATATTCCATAAACACGCCTCTGATTGGCTAAGTGATCTAGAAAACAAATTGATGATGTCAGCAGAG
Organism: Ichthyophis bannanicus; assembly: GCA_033557465.1. NCBI lineage: Eukaryota > Metazoa > Chordata > Amphibia > Gymnophiona > Ichthyophiidae > Ichthyophis > Ichthyophis bannanicus. The sequence goes on along the minus strand of CM066041.1, from coordinate 247,500,635 downwards.
TCATCGTCTCCTAGACAACAGAAAGAAAGTTTTTGTTTTGGTTTGTTTTGATGAGAGAGAGGTTTGTTTTTGAACAGAGATAAAAACAACAGTTTGGGCTATGTTGAGAGATGTGCTGTTTATGCCATTGTAAAAGTATCAATTGGTGATACATTGTTCTGAAGAGTGGAACTGGAGTTGGGTTTTAGGGACATCAGGCTAAGTAAGTGATTACCCTGATTTGGAGAGGTTTTGAACAGTGTTGGTTGAGACTCTGCTGGTAGTGAAGCCAGGGGCTTTGACTGAAGATTTCTTGGGAGTCCTCTGTAAGAAAGAGACAGAGTGGAATTGTCAGAGTTTTCTTTAAAAGAACTGTGCTATTTAGTAGCCTGTTTTAAGAAGTGTCTGAAGCCTTAAAGAAAACCAGCACAGTAAGTGATTGCCTGCTGTGATAAAGAGGAATGCGTCTGAAGCTTGGAATGAATAAATAACTGCTTTGTTTGTGGAAGTGTCTGTTTGAAATTAAGCTCTGTTAAAAGTTAGGGTAACACTAAAGAACAGGCTTCCTTAGTTAAGGATATTTAAGTATATGTTGTTTTACCTAGTGTGCAATAGCATTGTTAGAGAAATGGAATGAAGCTAAACATTGTGGAATGGACATGTAGAGCTGTTACTCTGAGTTCAAGACTGAGTAAATTAGGTGCAAGGTGTGATCTATGAAAGAGGGGGTTTATTAAGCACTTCAGCAAAGGGACTAAAGTTCAGACAGGTGACTTTTAGCTAGGGACTTTGTTTAATTTTATTTTTTTTAGTTAGAGAAATTAATAAAGTTTGAGGAATAATAGTAAATTAGAATGTTATGTGTCAACAGTAGGGAAAAGTTAGGGGTTTGCCTCCTTTTATTTTCTTTAAGTTAGGGAGACAGGTACACCAGATTCCAAGGATCCTGAGGTGCGGCGGTTCCTGTGCAAAATCTGGGCCCCAACACTTCAACCTCACCGTCATCTGGATAAAGACACCTTACCTGAACGTCAAAATAAAGCTAAGTGAAGCACTGGACTTGAGTTTTGTAGTTTAAACAAGGAAAAGGAAAGCATAGAAAGGAGAGTGAACTATTCTTATTTGTTAATCATATAATACGTTTTCAATTTAAGGAAAAGTAAAACTACAAAAAGCCTCTGAATTTATGAGATAACAACTGAAGTTGAGAGAGAAATACACTTTAAATGCTGCAGTAGTCAGAAGAGTTGCTGAACTGTTTAGAATAGTTAGGGTTACCTTTATAAGAGTTGTATTGTGTTGTGATTGATACTAATTAATACTTATCTGTTAATACAATAAATGATGAAATGTAAGATGGGTTATTCTTTTATGTCCACTTAAGAAATTAGAAAAATAATTTCAGCGAGAAGTTCAACAAAGTGTTAGAACCTGCATAAAATAAATATTAAGACACTTTGCTGTAACTTCATTGGTAAACTTTATACATAACATCTGAGTTTACTTATTGTAAACTTCCCCGGTACCTTTTGAAGGTACTGGTGTGTACCATACCTTCCCCCTTTGCAAGTCTGGTGATACCGCCTCCCCCCTACAGCCACTGACTACACAATTTAGTAAGGAAGATACATCAGGGTGTGTATCGCGAGCTTGCAAGGAGGGGTGGGTTACAGTAACAAGAGCTTTCAGGGAAAAGACTAGCATGAGGATTGTATCCCTGGAGAACTACTGGAAGGAGAAAGTTCCTGTTCTACATGCTGTTGGAAGCCAAGGTTTGCTGACTCTGTTTTTAAGAGGAAAAGCTCACCTTATAAGTGCCCTTTTAAAAGCAATGCTCGTTTTACAAGAAAGGAAAGTAAATCTACCTTGTATAACCCACATGGTAAAAGCACAAAGGTAGGCCACGCTCACTGGCGAACCTTAGAAGAACTCTACAAACACCCAGAGAATAAGAATAGTGACTGGCCAGTTCCAATAGCCAGAGAAACCCCAGATACAGAAAGGGATAACTCTGACTCAGAGCCGATGCAAGTGGAATTTGTGGAGCCTAGTCTTTTGTCTCAAGAGGAGATGGACTGTTCTCTATGCGTTACAAGCAGTATAGAATCACTGCTAGACTTGTAAATAATATATGCTGTCTCCAGAGTGTTACTTGTATGCTAAAAGGAAGAAGAGTATTGAAACGGTTGAGTTACTCTAGGAACCCTTAATTAATCCTTGTTACAACTGTGAAGCATAACAGTTTTTCTTTACCATGAGTTTGTTTCATTCCTGAAGTAAAGGACATTTTCCTCTATGTTGTGACCCACCTGAATCTTTTGCGTAAAGGAAATAAAGCCTATGTTATCCCTCTACTCTGCATTCACAATTTACTTCTTAATAGGAGCTGTACTACTAAGACCAGGCTGCACCTGGCTCTTAAAGGAACCTCCTCTCCTATAAAAATATCTTTGTGTCCAACCTACCCCTATGACCACTGGCCACTAGGGGCGGTACGTGACAGTACTCAGTGTATACTAAACAAAACTTCAGAAAGTGCGGGGACTTCTAAAACCACCTCGCTTTATCCTTAAGTCAAACTAGTTTACAATTAATATGAAATTTACATTTAAACTTACATGGAACAGGGGCAAGGTACAATTGCCAGACCATTTGCATTAAAATGCCACATTAGCTGCAAAAGCTTACCGCGGTTTAGTAAACATACCCTGTAGTTTCCTATAAGATGTACACTTAAAAACAGCAGCAAGCTAAAGAGTTAATAAGCTTAACACAAGAAATGCAGCAGTAATGTAGAACTCACGTCGCTCCAATGACAGCAAAAAATCGCATATACAAAGCTTAAATGATTTCTGAACCAGACAGCAATAAATATATCAATTCACTATTCAGCAGCATGGCAACCATTTAAAGTTAAATGACTTTTTGTTATCCATTTAAACTTTCTGTAGACTTTCCTTGTCTACACTGTAGAAAATCCATGGATAACATTCATTTAACTTTGTCCCTGCTACTGGTGCAGCACCACAAGAAGGATGACTTCTGCTTGTGGAGCCCTCCCTTCCCAATCCTGAAGATTAAAATAAAGTAGGGGGTCGATATCCCCTACTCAAAATATTTCAGATGTGCAGTGGTCAAACCTCCATGAACGCAAAGATTAAAATAATATAGGAGTGGACATCCCATCACCCCAAATATTACAAAAGCGTAGCAGCTGAGCAGTATCCTCTCTTGACCCCCAAATAGTTACAAAATGCCAATGATCCCCCATCACCTAACCTGATAGCATCTATGTGGCCAAGCCTCACCCTCTGTGGACCTAATAGCCTAACAGCTGCATTTTAGCTGGTATTAATGGAAGGAATGTTTGTAGAAGATCTTTGTGTAAGAATAGTGGGCCAAAGAAGACAGATGGACTTAATGGGGTCAAGATGTATAAAATTCTGGCAACAGTATTGGCTAATAACTTTTAAAAATATATTGCCTTCAGCCATAGCAACCCTGTAGGTTAAGAGGGATAACTGATGATTCAGTGTTGGCAAGTTTGGATGCAGAAAAGGCATCAAATATCAAGGAGGAATCAGGTGGGACTGTCTTCTCTCTCCATTAAAATTCTCACTGGAACCTCAGGCAATACAATTAGAGAGTCAGAAGGCCTCAAAGTGGTCCAAGCCTGCTCTTTTATGGACTGGGTGGCAGCATGCAGATGAAACAACTTGAGTGGCAATCACAATTTGAAGTGCAAGATGGGTGCCCCATTTTTACAGTCAGCTCCTGACAGCTGAATGTTGGCTGGATGTGATGGGCAAAAGAAACTGCTTAGGAGGTGTGTGCCCCTCAAGAGCATGTCCATTACATAGATAGAGAGGATCAACGTTTATGTTCTTTTGCTCATTAAGCTGTCCTGCACCATTCACATTCACTTATAAGGAATCTGCTCCTCAAACAACTGGTGTAAGATTAATCAAATCATGCAGTTGAACTGGGTTAGAGAACAGAGGACTTGGAAGGGTGAGTGTGTACAGAAGTAGCAGTGCTGGATAATAGCTTCCTTTTATATTTAAAATGCTAACTTTTTTTATACCCCTTTTTTGTATTTTTTCCAACCCAACAGTTTATTAAAAATAAATTAAACATAAGAGGTCAAGAATGTCTGTCTGTTTATCCTTGCATTTGGGGGCAAAACAATTTTCTGAAAATTGAATGAAATGGGACCAAATCTGGCATGGGGGATAACCCAGAGAAAAGACAGGTTTGAAAATATGTCAGATTGGAATCAGGTTTGAAAATATGTCAGATTGGAATGGGAATTTCAGAGAAATAAAGTCTTCAAATCATGTCCCAATGCATTTCTATGTGAAGGATAGTCCCAGATGCTGCAGTATTGAAACATTGGAACATGTTTACTAAACTGCGGTAACGTAGCAGCGGCTACGTCAAGGTGTGTTATGTAACGTTAATGCGCCATAACGTTACATAACGCACCTTAACGTTCCCGGCCGCGGTAAGTCCTGCAGAGGGTGGAGAGAGAGCCGAGAGAAGGGGTCAATGGGCGCGGAGTGGGCGGGGAGAGGCCCCTTCCACACTAACGTGGGGAAATGAAGGGCTGAATCTTAAAGCAACTGAAAACCTGGTGTTAGATGCATATTTGCAGGAGAGAGAAACCATTTCAGTGTCAGCAATGTACAGCATAGGCAGGGAGCCCAAGAAAGGTGACAGTAGTGATCCATTTGCAGCAACAGCATAGTGCCCAGGTATGAAAGGCCACTATGGTGATGGTGCAAATGGGGCATGGGGGCTGCAGGCGGGACATGCAGTGGTGGCTACTGGGCCACAGGGTGGACTAGGCGGTTGCCAAGGTGGCACATAGGCACGCAGAAAATGGAAACCAGCAAGACAGCAACTGACCAGGGTCAAACATGCCCATAAGTCTGTGTTCCACAGTGTCGCATCCAGGAGACATTACCCAGCAGGTACCCCAAGGGGCACATAACAGTGACAGGTGGTGCAGGGAGAAGCATGGACATGTATGTAGGCACCCCTACCCCAGAGCCCACACCTTTGGCAGCTGCCTACCTGCCCCCTGGATGGCCTGGTATGGCGCACCACCGGCACCGACAGCATATGGTCATGGCGGCATGGCAGAAGGGGTGGGTGATTGTGCTGGAGGGAGCAGTGGCATCCGCCTGCAGTGGACTTAGGCCATGCCCTGTACCAGTACGTGGTGTGCAGTGCAACAGAAGAGGTCTGGCCGAGGAACATAAGGGTAGCCCCAGGGACCACTATGCTGCTGTGGTAACAGTGTGGTGCAGCACACTCAGCCAGCATGTCCAAGAGCAGAGGTTTGCGCCCATCTGTGGATCCTGCAGAGCATCTCCCCATAGTTTTAGCCCACAATGCAGCCACAACAACATGGGCAAACCCCAACACAGCGGTGCACAGGGGTATGGACACCCACTCACAAGGGCTCCACTATCCACAGCTTCATGGAGTGTCAGGCTGTTGGCCCTAGCACAGAGCTGTAGTTATCACCACAGCACTACTACTACCCCCTGCACAGATTAGCAATGTCGGCACTGTGATCAGGACCAGTGCGGCGGGTAGGGTTGTCAACCACCTCCATATCTGCACAATGCTGAGATAGGTGTGGGAGTGTGCATATGTCTCTCCATTGTTTTGTGTCTGACAACACCTCACTGAGCCCACATTGCTCACACTGCTTCCAGCGTTACCCTGCAAATGTGCATAATGAGGAGCAAGGTATTGTGGGTATGGCCCAGACAGGGTGGATTGACCAGGATGCATCTGCACAGGGTGGAGGGCAATGGCTGGGACACTGTAGTGCTCGACCACCACCTGCATGGACAGGGTAGCCACAGTATGTCACGCTGGGGGCGGGGTCACTCTCACTCTGACCGAGCATTGACCATGGCATGTCTATGTACCCACATAGTGCCACACATTATTTGTTTCCAGTAGCACCTGTGTGTTCCCGGTTCTGGGGCCCAATCATGGAGATATTTGCTTGGTGTCTGTGCTGTGCATCCCACCTCTGGGTGCACAGGGTTCCCCTGTGAGCATGCACTATGGACTGGTTAGTGGGCTGTCTGCAGTTTGCCTGTGCATGGTGGGAACACCTTGTAGGATGCTGCAGGTGCAGTCTGACCATGCTGTCTGTTGATGAATGGCATGGGGCAGTTGAGCTTTCCCCTGCCTACCCCAAGCATCACTGCTGGTCTGCAATGGTCACAGGTATGGCACTGACCCAGCAGCCCTGGAGGACTGTCATCTGCCAGCAGGACTGTGGTTGCTGGTACTAGAGCCATTCTGCAGGGTGCAGGCACCTGTCCCACCACACCCTCATCTACAAAAGGGGTGATTGAGGCCCCTTGGGGTATATAGTGCATACCACTTAGACCCATAGTGGCAGTGCTACATCGCCCTCATGCAAGTCTAGACACCCCACTGCCCTGATAACAGGTACCCATGGCAGCCAGACCTTAACACCGGGTATGCACTAATCTGGGTGGTGTCTGGTCCCACAAGGCCACATGTGACTGCAGAACACAGCTGGAACAGATGTACCTTCGGTTGCACTGCTGGGAACTGTCACACACTGGCAGTGTTGGGGATGTGCAGTAGGACCTATCTCTAGCACCACATGTACTGTGGACCTAGTGCTGGGCGCCCATCCTATCCCTCAGGGTGAACACGGAACCTGCACAATGGCATGGTCTGTAGCTACTCTGTGCCAGTATCACGCACTGTCAGTCTGTCTTACCATGCTGCAGTACCGGAGAGGTGCAGACCCCATTTGGTGGTCAGCTGTAGGCCGCTGTTCTGCATGTGCAATGCATCATGAGTGCTGGTGGAGTTACCCTATCCTGGCACACAGAGCAGACGGTTTGTGCGGTGACCTGCAGTCCTTCTGTACCCAGCCATTGCTGTGAAACAAGCTATAGAGGTATAGCCTACTGGTTAGTACGCTGGCGTTCTAGGTGGAGGTCATGGGTTCAATTCCTCGTTGTTCCCTCCTGTCCAAGGCATATATTTTGCTTGCCTGTGACAGTCATATCTTTGCAGATCCGTGCTGCCAGCCCATACTACCCTCACCACAGTTGCCAATAATCCTTATAAGGCGTTATAAGGCTCCTAATTAGGCACAGTACAAGGCACGTTATAAGGCATCTTATTAGGCACAGTACAAGGCACGTTACAGGGCACCTTACTAGGCACAGTGCAAGGTACTTTATAAGGCACGTTATAGGGCACCTTATTAGGCACAGTACAAGGCACGTTATAGGGCACCTTATTAGGCACAGTACAAGGCACGTGCTTTAACATGCCTTGTACTGTGCCTAATAAGGTGCCTTTAACGTGCCTTATAACGTGCCTTGTACTGTACCTAATAAGGTGCCCTGTAACGTGCCTTATAACGTGCGTTACCTGACACGGCTTGAAATAATGATGCCCCACCCACACCTTTATATGGGCATCTGTACCTTTACCGCGGAACCTAACGCAAGTGACATTATTGCAGTTTAGTAAACATGCCCCATTGATACACTGAAATACAGTGGTTAATGAATTCCTTTCAAACTGTCCTTCCTCTCTCTTTTCCTCTCTTGTTCATAGATACACACAAAGCCAACACAGATACACACAAACACACCCACACTCAGACACCCAAACATACACAGATACACACACAAACACATACAAGCACACAAAGCCAGATATACACAATAACTCACAGGCACTTACCCAGCACAGCCAGACATACACAGTTGCACACACACAGACACACGCACAACCACATGTACATGCATATACCCCCACAAAAAAAACACACATACACATCCTCCCATACAAACTCAACAAACATAGAAACATGATGGCAGATAGAGATCATACGGCCTACCCAGTTGCCCTTCCATACGAACCGCTAAGCTCTACAGTCATTTTTCCTTTAGAGATCCTCTGTGTTTGTCCTATGCTTTCTTGAATTCAGATACAGTTTTTGCTCTACAACCTCCACTGGGAGACTATTCCATGCATCTACCACTCCTTCTGTAAAGAAATATTTCCACAAATTACTGTCCATTTCCCAGCTCTTCTTCCCTGGTTCATTTTTTCCTAGTCTTTTGCTTACTCTTTCTTCCCCTCCATGTCTAACATCTCTTACCCTCCATCTAGTGTCTCTCTCTCTCTCTCTCTCTCTGGCTCTTTCTTTCCTTCCATCCAGTACCTCCACTCTCTCTTTCCTTCCATGTCTGCCCTCTCCCTTCCTATCCCCTTGCAACCATCTACTCCATCTCCATACCATACCATACTATCTCCTCCCCTTCCTATTATTCCCATGTCCAGCATCTCTCCATCTCTTTCTCAACCTATTTACCTTATGTTCATCTTCTCCCATCTCTCTCCCTATTACCCCCATGTCCTGCATTTCCTTCTCCCCTTATTACCCTGTGTCCAGCATATCCTCTCTGTCCCCCCTCCCCAAGTCCAGCATTTTCCCATAGTCTCCCTATACTCCCCTGGCCAACATCACCACTCCTCTACCACCTTGTCTCTATCACATCAACTTGGAGACTATAATAGCAGACGAAGGAACACCAGGCAAACCTGACAGTGATGCAGAAGAGTCTTCATTCCTCACACTGCCCAATTCTGTAGGCTCCTGCTACACCTCCAAACTCCCAGCGAAGGCTACCAGTTGATTGAATGCATCAGAAAAATGAATAGTGACAGCGGCAGCGGCAGCATGCCATCGAGGCATGCCTGAGCTGTTCGCAAAAAGCGTTGTTGCAATGGGAAGTGGGGGGGGGGGGGTTAGTGTCACCACTCTTCTGGGGATAATGATATTTCTATGAGGGATACCAGGACCACTGACTGCTGCATCGATATAGCCAGACCCATCTCGGAAGTGAAGGTCCATGGACAACATCACAGTCCATTGAACCAGGTAAAGTCTGTAACTGGGTTAATGAGGGGATCTTCCCAGACACCACTTTCCTCGTACCCATTAGTCACAGAGCAGCCCACACTCAGGTCACCATCTTGCCATGCCCCTCGTGAACTAACATGCATTAACATTAGCACATTTTGAGAGGTCACATGATGTGCTGAGAGAAGGCAGGTGTGCACTGTCGGCTCTCTGGGAATCTTCCCCCCTCTCTACCGCCTTAATATTGGACAGATTGGATCTCATCCACTCGGAATAACTACCTGAAGGGTTGCTGTATGTCCAGCCTGATTTAAGCTGATAGAAGAAGTCACCGTGGCGGTAGTCGGGGCCCTGGCAGATCGCTTTGAGACAGTGACCCATAAACTGGATGTGGTAACTCAAACCTCATAGGGCATTGGCAGTCGGATACAGGGAGTGGAGATATGGATTATGCAAGTGGAGGATGAAACGTATACAGCTACAAAGGAACTGGGGGCCCTCAAAAAGCTTATATAGCGGCAAAATAACAAGCTGGAAGATCTCAAAAATAGGAGCCAACGGAGCAACTTGCGTTTTGTGGGGTTTGCGGAAACTGTAGTGGACTCCGAGCTTCGAGGGTTCTTGGAAACCCTATTGCCACCCCAGCTGAATTTAGGCTCTGACTGCAGGTCCCTCATAATTGAACAGGCACACCGGTTGGGACAACATCACAAAAATAATCAGCACACGCATGTAGTCCTAGCCCACTTTCTGAATTTTCTTCAGAAGGACAAGATATTGCGAGTCATGTGGGGATATGAGCCACTAAAGCATGATGGCGGCAGCATTCTAATTTTTCAGGACTACTCCACAGCTCTAAGCCAACATTGGCGATCTTTTACTGGACTCTGAAAAACTCTATCAAAGGCAAAAGTCAAGTTCACATTGCAATATCCTGCCCATCTCCGCATCACACACAATGGGGTTCACCGAGTATTTGAGGAGAATACAGTAGCAGAAAGGTATGCTTGAGACATCACAGTGCCAACTCTACATACCTAACAGGGGCTCGTGGGCCCAATTCCCTGATAACGAGGCTTTATAAGCTGGCATTGACATGGAAGGGCCTTAAGGATGACAGCCCATTGTTGACTTTTACAACTGAAAGACTCCTGTTGAGTATTTTGGGACTGCACTGAGTTGTAACCTTTTAAGAGGAACCCCACTTTACACTGGGGCAAGAGAAGTATGTGCTCCTTAAGGAAGATGTGAATGTTCATACGAATGGCGGATAGCTGAGTCAGTGAATGGGTAAGCGTAACCTTGCAAGCCTTTAGTTCACTATGGTGCCCCCACCCTGTTCATGGTTTGCGATCTGAGTGGGACTGGATCCTGTAGGCTGCTGAGTACATGTGTGGGATTCGGAGCTGGGATGGATGGTAGGCAGCTTGATGGCAATGCCAATACCACTTCTTTCAGGCCCTCTGAGGGTTATAACCCTTGTATTCAGAGCATTTGCTCTGTGAAAGATGGTTGTGTTTTTTAATGTCTCTAGTACATACGACGGTAAATGACATGGCATGAGGACTCCCATAGTAAATTGGATGGCTTAACATTTAAAGAAGACAATGGCTCGCCATGGTGAGAATGAGTGGGGTGGGGGAATGCCTGGAGCTGAGTGAAGGAGTGAGTGAGTTCATGGTAGAAAGTAAGGGAGGGAAGGTGGGGGGAGAACTGACACCTTGAGTGATCTTGGCAGTGAATGGTTGACCTGGGCTGTTGGGATGTGAGGGAAGGTGGGGTAGGGATGGAAGAGGGTGGGAGGGGAGAGAAGGGGAGACAGGAAGCAAATGGGTATTGGTATGAGGTTGATTGGTGGAATATGATGGTTACTGGTAGTATTTTTAGGTTGATGTAATCTGGGGCACCAAGACTGGGTGACACCCCAATACAACTAAGCTGGTACAAGTTTGCAAACATAAACCGCTTTTACAGGTATGTATGGGTGATACCACCATTTGTGTATATCTTTGAATGTATGTGGGTTGGGAACCCCTATTAAACGCTACAAGGTGTTGAAGCAACTGAGAGACCTCAAGGCAGATGTGGTATTTTTACAGGAAACACATATGGACGCCACAGAACACGCCAAATTGCAATGCTGGTAAGTGGGACAATCTTTCGGGGCTGCCGCTCTCTCTCGGAAGGCAGGTGTAGCAATTTTAATAAGCAAGGGTCTTAATTTCACTCTGGAAAATCAGGTGGTAGACCCACAAGGCCAATATATAATTGTAGCAAGGAAGATGTTGAACACCCACTACACCTTTTGTAATATCTAAGACCCAAACAATCCCAATCATTCTTTTTTTATGGCCTTGGACAAGTTGCTAAACAGCTTCCCCCACCACTCTTTCATGGTAGGGGGAGATTTTAACTGCATTCTGGATCCAGCCATGAACAAGGCCCCACCAGGTGTGCCAAGACTGACAGGTTCTAGGCGGGAATTGAACATCTTTGCAAAGTATTGGATCTGGAGAATGTGTGGCGTACTTTGCACCCACAGGACCATGATTATATGCACCTATCACAGGCCCATGGCACTTTATCTCATCTTGATTATTGGCTGCTCTCCTCGGCTCTCTTGAATCGAGTGCACCAAGCAGGTATTGAGGCTATAATGATCTCCGATCACGCACCAGTATGGGTGGATTTAGGGCAATCAAAAATGAGTAATGGCAGCCACCAGTGGTGTTTTCCGGCCCATTTGCAAAATGATCCTAGTCGTCTACAATTTCTCCAAGATAAGTGGGACGAGTTTGCCACCACTAGTGCAACCCATCAGAACAATCCTATCCTATTTTGCGAGACAGCTATTTTGTGGAGAAATCATGAGTTTTGTATACAGCCAACATAAACGGATCGATTCTCAGATCCTGCAGCTGACTCAACAGATAAGGAATATGCGACGCCTTCTGGGGTGTCATTATAGCCCTTCCCAGCAAGGGGAACTGGTGGCCCTCCAGATCAAACTGAATGGCCTCTTACATTGGAGGGCCTATAATTCCATGATTTATTATCACTATAAACTCCATCAGTTTGGTAATTGGGTGGCTTGGCTTATGTCATCTCTGATTAAACGTGGCCAGAGTCCTAGGAGAGTAACAGCACTCTCAGATGGAAACGCAGTGGTGACGGAAGACAGACACATACTGGTGCTATTCTGAAACTTTTACCAGGCATTGTATGCTCCAGGGGTTGGGCCACAGATGAGGGAAACCACATTCCTGGATGGGGTGGAGCTATCTGTCCTGATGGCAGATCAAAATGCCCTCCTAAATAGACCTATTTTAGTAGAGGAGGTAGAGTACCGACAGCACAATTTAAGGCACATTGTCACGTTTCCCTGCTACTGGCCGAAGGCTTGATAGTAGGGGTGACCGCTGTTTTGCTTCTGAGTGACCTTTAAACTATCTAGCAGCAAGGGTTGCTGGGATATGTAGTTTTCGGTTTCACTCTCACAAAAATGTGTTGTGGCACAAGGGTCTTTTTTTGGAACAGATAAATTTATTATTATTGTTGGGTTTTTCCCCTCACAGAGGTTCTCAGGCAAATAAGCAAAGCAGCATAATTCTTTTCCAGAATAAACAGAAAAACAGGAGCAAATGAAAAACATCAAATAAAAGTGGAAAAACTGTTTCTTCACAGCAGCACAAAACTTCCAAACAACTTTGTAATTCTTCTTACCAAAGCTTGTTTAACATAAATTCATGTCCACTCTATTACACATAGAACAGTCCATCTCAAAAGAACCAGAGGACTCAGAAACATCTGCTGCGTCAATGATCATGTCCTCGCTTTCATTCTCACAGCTCTGCATAGGAGAACTTCTAGGCTGGTATCCTGGACTAGCCTTTTGCAGCTGGTCTAGAAGATTCCCTCCTCTACTAGCCGTGATGTCCTCTAGCTCAGGAGTTTGGTTAGTACGTAAGCTTCTCTTTATGGTTTCTACATCTGCCTTATACCATTTATTCCAAGTGTTTCTGCTAGGTGGTTTTACAGCCGTGCTATCGTGGCACTTGTCAGCACTGGCTTTTAATTGTTTTACAATGTCTTCAACAAGATTCTGATTAGGCAGAAAATCCAACGTACCTTGTCTGCTATCACTGCCCGGTCGGTGCTTGGAGCTCTCTTCCCTTCTACAGGCAAAATGCTTGTCCCTGTCTTCAGGAAGCTCCCACAACGGCTTAGGTTTAGCTTCCAGGTAACCAGTAATGGACCCACCAGAATCCTTCCTGCCTGGGGCTGGGTTCCAAGACTTCCTCCGTTGCTGCCTTCCTTGTTGAAGTGGTTTAGACACTTGTAAAGGCTTTTTCCTGCCTTCTTGTCTGTCCAGTTTCCTTCTCTGCTGACAATCCTGTCGGCTGTTCTGGTACTGCGTGCAGTTCTGAAAGACTTGCCCTGAAGCTGGTTTAAAACGGCTTCCTTGTTCAGGCACGCCCTTCTGACTATCCAGGTGCACCTCGTTAGGGCTGCTTCCAGCTCTTAGGTCATGAATCTGACTGAGTTGCATTCTCTCTGAAAGCTTCCTGCTGTCATGGAAACCTGGCTTGCTCTGGCTTTTAAAGGTGCAGTGCTCACTATTTTGCCATTCCATCTGCTCAGGCATGCTTTCGGTACCACAATATAAAGCATCTGGCCTTCATGGCTTCAGTAATGAATGGTACAAACTGATGAAGGATCACCTCACATTTCCACTGCAGTGCTTATTCTCCAGCTGATCAACCTGCAGGCCTTTCCCTACCAGACCAATATTGCGCACATAGGATACTTTGAAAGTCAGGATGGGATCCCTTGCTCACGGCATCATACAAACCCATTTCGCTCCTCAATTGTGACAATAAGCTACTAGCCAAAATATTGGTTAATCATCTGACCCATATCATGCCTGTCCTAATCCAGGAAAATCAGGTTGGCTTTGTCTGGGACAGGCACCTGGTTTTAAATCTATGCCATTTGATTACCTCCTTGACAGCGAGGGAAATAGACCACCAAAACTCCTTCCTCATTAGTTGTGACGCTGAAAAAGCGTTTGCTCTTGTCAATTGGAGATTTCTGTTCAGAATTCTGGAATATTTTGGATTCAACAGACTCTTCCTACAGGCCTTGAAACTTCTCTACAGTTCACCCAGAGCTGATGTTGTGGCCAATGGGCAGACTTCTGAGGAGTTTCCTTTGGGACGTGGTACCTGCCAAGGCTGCACACTGTCTCCTTTGTTATTCCTTCTGTTCTTGGAGCCTTAACTGCGGAGGGTAAAAAGCGACCCACAGATCAAAGGGGTTAAAGTAGGGCATCTACAGTTTAAAATCACAGCATATGCAGATGACATTTTGGTGCACCTACCTAACCCTGCATGACTTGTTAGATGTCTTCAGTGACTTTGGAGCGTGCTCTGGTCTTAAGCTTAATATGGATAAGTCTGAGGCTATGCCCCTCGATCCGGGTCTACGGCAGTGCTGGCTGGGTCCTTTTCCTTTGAAGTGACTACCAGTTCACTCATATATGTGGGAATACAAGTTCCATCCAACCTGTCTCAAGCCTACCAACTTAATGCCTCACCGCTCTTGCATAAAGAAAGGAACAGCTGCAGCGATGGGAGAGCCTACTGCTATCACTTCTGGGGCGAATTGCGCTATATAAAATGACACTTTTGCCTAGATGGCTCTGTCTCCTGCAGGTGCTGGTTGATTGCTGAAAAGGGATCTATGGGTGTGGCGGCACAATCTTGGTTTCTTTCTTTGATGATGTCGCTGGCCCCGTGTCTCCTTCGCCCACCTGTGGTGGAGAGGTGGACAGCAGGGGGCTATGGTCCCTAACCTGGAGCAATATAATCTGAGTTGCCTTCTGTGACATGTTTGGGACTGGCTTTATCAGAAAACAACCTGTACCTCTCTGCTTTTGGAGCAGGTGTTCCTAGGAGACTTTCATCCCGTGTACGTCTTACATACTCCCTGGTCACAATTCCCGCTGCATATTCGCATGAGTCCCCTGGTCTGCCCCTTGTGGGGAGCATGGCAGACCCTCTGTGCCCATTTGTCGCAGGCCCCCATGAGTACGGGACTACTGCCCCTCCGAGGTAATCTGGAGTTCCCTGCAGGGAATCTTTCTAAGGAATTTAGGTTATGGGAGAGGCAAGGCCTGGTCCGGCTCTCTCAATTCCTCACTCCGGAGGGACAATTTAAGTCCCTTACAGACCTGATAAGGGAGTTTCAACTCTCTCCTGGTGGAGAGTTCACATTCCAGCAAGTGAAACACTATATAATGACACTGCAGCGAGTTGTAGACCGCATGGCAGTGTTTTTTGAAATAGAAGATAGAGAGTGATTGTCACTGTCCTAGATGTGTGAGGCCTGGACAACCCTAACACAGCAAGCTGTCACCAGGAATTGGCACAGCAATGGAATGCCAAGTTAGGAACGGGGATGAACAGCGACACCCTCCTACAGGCTCTCCAGTTAGTACCCCAAGACACCATGGAAATGGTACTTCGTGAGACCTTGTGTAAGGTGATTCTGCAGGCCTTTTTTTCTCCTGTGAGAGCTCATGCAGCTGGCTTGGCCACCACGGTGACCTGCCTAAAATGCTTGGTGGAACGGAGTACTCTGGCACATCAATTCTGGGAATGCCATCGAATTTGGGCCTTCTGGGAGGCCATTCGAACATTCGTAATGGATGTGCTGCACCAGATGTTTAAAGTGGAGAGACTGATATTGAACAACCTGGTAGGCTTCAAGGTGAAGGGCCATGGGACTAAGTTTTTTGTACATAAGGCTTGTTTGTTGGGTTTGCGCAGCATATTGTGGAAAGACGGAATGGAACATCCTTTTACATTGGTGTGATATACAGACCTCCTTCACAGGCAGAATAAATGAACAAAGATGTATTTGAAGACATTCATAATATTGCTATGAAAGGAGAAGTGCTACTGATAAGTGATTTTAGTGCAGTGTCACCTAGAAGGAGGGAGATCTGGGATTTTCTGCAGGGAGAACTATTCCAGTAGCTGATAATGAAGCCCATATTGAACTAGGAGCTTACTAATGGAGAGACTGTTGCTGATACTATAGCGGGTTATCATCTGGCAATCAATGATCACTGGATTGTGTGTTTCTGAATTAGGATACGGATAGAGATGGCTCATTCAAAAGTGAGGTCTCTAGATTTCAAGAAAACTAATTGTCAAGAAATGGGAATATCTTAAGGAGTTGTTAGGTGGACAGGAACATCTGAGGGATATAGAAAAGCAGTGGGAAAATGTGAAAGAGGATATTTTAAGGGCAGCAAACCTTTTTGTTAAGAGAGCAAATAAAAGTAAGAGGAAAAGGAGGTCACTATGGTTCTCGAGAAAAGTAGCTGAAAAAAGTAAGGAAAAAGATGTAAGCTTTCATAAAAGATCATGGAAAGAGGAAGATGAGTAACAATATCTGGAAAAGCTAAGAGAAGCTGGGAAAGTAATCAGGACATCAAAAACACAAATAGAAGTAAATATAGCCAGTCAGTAGAAAGGGAGTATAAGATGTTTTTTTAAGATATATGAATGACAGGAACAAATGCAAAAGTGGTATTTTTGACTCAAGGGTGAAGGGGACGAATATGTAGAAACTGAGGAGGGTAAAATGGATTTGCTTTACAAATATTTTTCTTCTGTGTTCACAGATGAAGGAATGGGACCTCAAAAAACTCACATAAATAGGAAAAGAAGTGAGGTAGATCTAGAATGATTGTCAGAAGACTGTGTTCATGAGGAGTTGGCTATACAAAAAATAGACAGTGATGCAGCTGGATGGGAAACATCTAAGGGTACTGAAGAAACATAGGGAGGTTCTCGGTGCTCTGCTGTCTGATCTTTCCAATGCTTTAGAGTTGGGAGTGACTGGAGAAGGACAGATATGGTCACTCTCCGCAAAAGCAGAAGTAGGGAAAAGGTTGGGAACTATGAGCCAGTTAGTCTGGCCTATGTGGTGAGTAAATGAATGAAAACAGTGCTAAAACAAAGGATAGTGCAGTTCTGGAATGCATTTTTTAGCATTAAATCTTAACTGTTAAATTCTAGACCATTCTTCAGTTTTGCTATATCCCTCCTCATGTTATCTATATCTTTCAGGGTATTTGCCCTATTTCAGATTTTGATATCATCTGCAAAGAGGCAAATCTTACTTGACAGTCTTTCTACAATATTACTTACAAATTTGGGTTGCAAAAATCCAAAGGAGTATAGGAGATAAAGTACTTCCATGCACGAAAGAAGAGCAGGACCTGAGGGTGATTGTATCTGATGATCTTAAGATAGCCAAACAAGAAGAAAAGGCATAAGCAAAGCCAGAATGATGCTTGTCTGAATGGGGAGAGTTATGGCCAGCAGGAAGCAAAGAGGTGATGGTACCTTTGTATAAGTCCCTAGTGAGACCTCAATTGGAGGACTCTGTGTTCTGTTCTGAGGCCACACCTTCAAAAGAATATAAAAAGGATAGAGCCGATCCTAGGATTGTCAACTGGCTCCAGATGTGCCTGACAAGCATGATCCAGTCCTGGGTTCACCCCATTGCATGCAGGGATATGTATGTATGTATTTATTTATTTAACAGGTTTTTTTATACCGTCTTTCTACAAGTCAAGATGGTTTACAAGTAACTCAGTGTAATAACATAAAACAGTTCAAATTCAGTTCTGATTTACACTTTATAAGAAAAGCAAGACAAGTCCCTGCATGCAATTGGATAAACCTAGGATTGGATGAAGCCTGTTGGGCGCATCTGGAGCCAGTTAGCAACACTAATTGGTCCAGAAAGCAGTTACTAATTACTTCCATGCTCATGAAGTAATTTACAAGAATCCGTGTATGCCAAGACTGTACATTCCTAGAGCTGAAGGAGGGCTAGAACTTATAGTGATTGATTAGACCTTCAGAGCTACTATCATAGGCCTCCAGGCCTATCTGACAGCATCATCGGATCCAAATACGCAAAAACTGTTGAAATATGAAAGTAAACATCCAGAATCTGTCTCCATCATCAAACTTGGATAAGCCTTCCGACGATTAGAAGGAATGAATGAGAATTCACAAGCATGCATGGGAAAGGAAGTAAAAGAATTTGCAAAACAAGAGAAAAAACTCTTCAAAGAATCAACAGGCGAGGAAAAACAAGTGGCAAATGCATAAATACAGTGGGAAATATAGAGTGTTACTCCAAGAACCTTTTGTCGATCAAGAATGGACACATGAATGCAGGAATGCCGGGCGGCAGACCCAGCGCAGGTTAGAGGGAACATTGGTGATCATAACCTCTTCATTATCTGTTATTCTTTTAGGGTCATGATCCCAGTGCTTTTGTAATGTTTACAGAGTTTCCAGTGGAGGAGGCATATTACTTTGTTGTGCCTTTCGGTATAGAAATTTTTTGCTATCAGAACTTTGCAGCCTGCTATAAGGTGAGTCACCTTTTCCAACTCTTTCTTACAAAATTGACATACTCGTATGTCTCTTTAATCTGTGCCAGGTCCTCCGCCGGCATGCCTGCTGGTGGGGGGAGGGGCAGAGCGTCGATCACTCTGCACCCCCCCCCCCCCCGCCGGCAGGAATGTTGGCCCAGGTTAGAGGGAACATTGATGATCACCTGGGGCATTCCCATTCCAATGGATAAGAAACTGGATGCCAGGAAACCTGACATAGTGGTAAAGGAGAATAACAGAACAGCATTGATATAAAAGTGTCGGTACCGAGTGATTATTCTGTGAATCGCGTGGAGAGGCAGAAGATCCCAAAGTACCAAGAAATGCAGTCAAAGACAAAGAAAATGTGACAGAAAGATACAGAAATCTTTCTCATTGTACTGGGAGCAAGAGGTTTAATAAAAAACAATTTCCAATCACATCTTGACAAACTACCCATATGTGTTACCTCTTACGAACTCCAGAAGGAAGCTCTCTTTGGCACGATGCAAGTATTACACCGGGCATTAGCAGTAAATTTCAGAGACTGAGATCATACTCCACATACCCTGGCTTAGAAGTGAGGTTCATGACTGCCATAGTATGCGCAAAACTAACCCATTTGGAGAAACTATCTCCAATTACTAAAATGATCGGGGTTTTCATCATAAAACATACAGGGATAGATCTCAATATATGTACTTTAGAGGAAAAGTGGGACAGGGTAGATATGACAGAGATATTTAAATACTCCCATGGCATAAATGCACAGGAGATGGGCCTCTTTCAATTGAAAAGAAGCTGTAGAATGAGGGGACATAAGATTATGAAGAAAGGAGCTAGAAGTATTTCTTTATATTACTCTTGATTCTTTCTGTCCCTTTATGTAGCTTTGCTAATTTGAGTTTGTCCTCAAGTCAGGTACTGGTGAGTTGGAAGAATGCCTTTATTCATCCTACTTTGAAGATACAGTATGGACCCTAAAGATCTCTCATATTTTCAACCTGTGTCCAGCTTACCATTTGTGCCAAAGCTTGTGGAAAAGTTGGCCAGCGATCAACTAAATCAATTTATTGAACAAGTGGATACTCTGCAGCCTCACCAGAATGGCCTTGACTTCTTTATTGTGTGATTTACTAGCAGCATTACATGAGGGAAGGATTGTTTTCATGATCTCCCTTGACATCTGCTTTTGATATGGTCAGTCACCAGCTGCTTTTGCCCTATCTCCACCATATAGGTCTTCATTGTCTTGAACTGAAATGGTTACACTCGTAGCTAACATCTAGATCTTTTACAATCTCTGCAGATCTATCAGAGTCCTCAAATTCACCCTCTTCTCTGTAGAGTCCCTATTGTCCTCTGTTTATTTATTTTATTTATTTACATTCTCTTATATATGGTTCTGTTTATTCTCTTTTTAAGTCCAGTGGAAACTCTAATTCGGGGCCTGGGAATAAATATCTACTTTTATGCGGATGATATACAATTAAGACTCTTTGTGGACACTATGAATTTTGAACCTATCTCCAGTTAACACCTGCTTAGATAATATTGCCAGTTGGCTACATGAGTACCAATTGAACTTTAATATAGTCAAATCAGAGGCCATTTGGATCACCGGACACCACCTGAAACCTGCTGTGGCCCCATACCTAAAAGGACATTCTCTCCCCTTAGTTGATTCTTTGAAGGTACTAGATTATCTTTTTGATTCATATCTTTCTTTTGAAGCCTAGATCTCATTGGTGATTCATGGCTGCTTTTTCCACTCAGGCAAATCAGATCTATCCGCTCATGTTTGCATCAGCATACTTTGAGAACTTTGATATATGCTCCCGTGATTAGCAGACTAGATTATGGCAATGTCCTTTATTGCAGTATTAATGCTGCAAGTTTAAAGTGTCTACAGAATATTCAGGATATAGCTGTAAAAATATTGTATGATGCTTTAAGATTTGATCATGTCACACTACATTTTGTGGTGGAACACTAGTTGCCTGTAGTTTACCATCCCCATTTTAAGATCCTGTTATTAGCTCATAAGGTTTACTGTATTGGACTTGCACAATACCTTTTAAATCACCTAGTTCCATTATCTCAGCATCCCACCAGATCACAAATATATATCTCCTTTATATCCCTCCTGTTCCACGTTCCTGTTTAGAATCAATTTGACAGTTTGCTTTCGTTGATCTTGTCCCATTGCCCTGGAATTCTTTACTCAATTACTTGTGAGCTGAATCAATGTACTGTAAATTCAAGGCTGGCTTAAAGGCCTTTTTCTTTTCCAAGACATTTGACACATAGCAGGGGGACTGGGGATGCAGTGGCAGGAATGTCTTTGTAGTGAGAATGCTTTTAAGGTTGGGATGAGTTAGTTTTTAGTTATATGTTGACAACTGTTCTATATTTGATGATATTTTATACTGCTAAGTTGTTGTCATTTGTTTGTGTTGGATTGTTGTCAATGTTTAATGTCATGTGCAGTCATGTGTTTCTTTTCTCTCTCCAGTTTTATAAGATTTGCTTATTGTTTTGTTGTAAATTTATAAACCTCTTTAATATAAACATTATGGAGGGGAATTTTAGAAGAGCCTCCAAGTGCAATCTGGGATGTCTAAGTCAGAGCGTCTAGAAAAAATGCAGGCATGTACAAGTGTGGACGTGATTTCACAAACCTGGACATGACCAATAGGGACGTCTGTGGGAGCATCTACCTAGACATCCCCAGAACGGCACTACAAAACCTGGATGTCTAGGATAACTTAATGGTTAGAGTAGCTTGTTAAGGAAGGGCAGCTAAGGTTAAATCCCAATGTTGCTCTTGTTGACATCACGCTGAGTACTGGGGAGAGTGAATCCATTCTCCTCATCACCCATTTGGATATTTTTCAGCTAAAATGAGCACTTGTCAGATGCTTGTTTGTCGCTGTTCATCCTCGGAGCAGATCTAAAGTTAGTCAGGAAGCCAGATGTCCATGTTGTTTCTGAGATCAAGTGGGGATATCTCGGTTCCTGGGAATGCCCTGGCCATGCCTCCACATTCCTGGAAATACCCTGTCCATGCCTCCTCCATGCCCCAGTTCAGATTCGGACGTCTGCAGAGATGACTTCTAAAATGGCTCTGGAGACGTCTCTCTACATTGGAAGGCTCTATGTCCGATTTCAGACATTCAAAGCATGACTAGAGCTTCTAAAATGACCCCCTATGTAAACTAAACTAAATTATGGTAGATGCATGGAATAACCTCCCAGCAGAGGTGGTAGAGACAAGTCCTCTATTTGAATTCAAGAAAGAATGGGACACGCATAGAGGATCTCTATGGGAGAGGAAGGGACTGTAGAACTTAGAGGTTGATATGGATGGGTAGACTGGATAGGCCGTATGGTGTTTATCTACCGTCATTTTCTCTGTTTCAATGTTTCTTTTATGTGTTGGCTATGTATTGGGAGCAGACTCAGATTTAGGCATTGGTAGGAAACTGCCTAGGGTACCAAATTTTGAAGATGACAAATACCTAGGCAAAAGAAGAATCTGCACCTGATTACTGTAGGGACAAGTGAATATGCTTCATCAAAAGGGTGACACTTGGCACTATGGCCTCCCTCTGTTCCTTTTCTGGCTCTTCAATCTTTGGGATCTGCGATTCAACCCCTCCTCCCCTGTACGTTCTAAGATCTGCTCTTTGTATTGCCTATGAGTGTCAAAATCTTAAATTGAGCCCTGATGGAGAAAATAATTTTCACTGAATAGGGCACTTCACAAGGAAGAGACAACCTCAATATTTGGAAAAGCTGGCCAGCCGGAGCTGTAGAGGGCACCATAAGAAAAGAGAGGTTAGTCTTAAACCAAGAAAGTAAGGTTGTTTCTGGGATTGGTAGCTTCAAGACAGTCATGACAAATGAATGGATGACTGGGAGAAGTAATAGAAATTGCTGGAACCAGACAAAGCCAATAAAAGGCTTATTTAGTGGATACAGAAGCTCTTTGATGTGCAGATAATAGGGGCAGAAGATGGCAAGAAGAAACAATCACCAGAAAGGGCATTGCCTAGATAATCCAAGTGCTACCATCTATGCGGGAAATATCCATGTATGTAGACTGGATGAGTCTGCTTCCTATGTTAGCCACCTATGGAGACTACAGCAGGACAGAAGACGTTTACTGCTTAGAACCTACGTCATCCTGTAGAGGGGACAACTTTTGTAAATGTTTGGAAGATATGCAGTGACAGGAAGTGAATAAATGTCATTGCTTATTCCTATGGAAATTTTCGGAGGAAAATCAAGCACCTTCTTTTGCTTTGAAAGCTGGTGCAAAGTCCATGGGTTAAAAGTATATATCTAACCTTTTTTCCACTACAGTTTAAAAACTGTCCTCTTGAGGCTGTCCACCTAGCAAGGATAATATCTGACAAATCACGAGCACAGTTCTTATTAGATTGCTTAGGGATGATTAGTGGATTTACTTGTTTTTATGTTGCTTTAGCCAATGTCAACCACTTTGAAGGCTGCTTCATCATTGCAGTATGTAAGTGTTTTAAATAAATAAATAAAGAATACTTGATTTTAAGTTTAGATGGAGTCTGATATCTTTTGCTTTGCAGACTATGAGGTCACTGTACAGTCGGCACCAATGTTTGACTTAATCCGTATATTCAGTGTCACGATCTTTATAGAGAGCAGTGCTGAATATCTGAATAGTGCAGTGACCTCATGGGTACTATCCATTTAGTTTATACCTCTAAAGGCCCATCCTTTCTCCTCCCCTAACCTGGCCCATAAATATATGGATAATATCTGGCCATTTCATCTTTATCTTTATTTGTAACATTTGATATACCACCAGTTACCAAAGTGTCAGAGCGGTGTACAATAATAAAAAGTTGCAGCTGGTGAAAATAAAGGAGGAAAAAAAGAACGCCATCAAATTAATAGGAAAGCAAATAGAAAAAGGAGAGAGAAGGATAGAAAAGTACAGTAATAGACAAAAAACACCACAGATATCAGACATAAGGGGAAGGTAAGGTTTGGGGGAAGGAAAGAGGGTGGGCTGTATCTGGTGTACCAAATAAGATCAGGGAGTTATTGTAATGGAAGGACAACCTAATTGTATCTTGATGAAGAGTGATCAGAAGAGATGGGAAGATCATAGGCCTGACAGTAGAGGTGAGTCTTGAGAAGGGCCTTGAACCGAGGAAAAGACGATTCAGTGCGGAGGGAATGGGGAAGGGAATTCCAAAGAGCAGGACTCACAAAGAAGAAAGCGGCATGATGGGTCAATTCAAGGTGGGCCTGGGCAGGGGATGGGAGAAAAAGATGATTACCATGTGCAGAACGAAGTAAACGAGGGGTGGATTGAAGGTAAATGATGTCAGTGAGATACTGAGGCGGGCTAGTGTGAAGGACCTTATGAGTTATGGTGAGAAGTTCATATTTATTTATTTAACCAGCTTTGTATCCCACCTTTTCCTTCAATCAAAGCGGTAAATACAGCACAAGGTTATACAAAGGTAAGGGAAACAAAGCGGTAAACACTTGGAGTACATAACATAGGGAAACACAGTAGATACATTATATTACATATAACTACAATAACATACCGGTACACAGAAACAAACTAGAACAGCCGTTTGCTTGGTCCCGCACGTTCCTACGCCTAAGGGCCATGCCAAAGGGCCCTCTTGCGAGGCCCTCAGGCATGGGTCCGCAAGGCGTGGGCTTGCCCCTGAGATGGCGGTTTGAAGCCATTGTTGGTGCTGCTGATTGGTGTTGCCTGGAGGTGAGGAGGAGCTCCGGTTCACTCCCTCTGATGTTGGGTGCCTCTGTCCCATTCCCAGGCTTGCCCCCGAGATGGCGGTTTGAAGCCGTTGTTGGGGCTGCTGATTGGTGTTGCCTGGAGGTGAGGAGGAGCTCCGGTTGACTCCCTCTGATGTTGGCTGCCTCTGTCCCGTTCCCGGGTGGCGGTTTGAAGCCGTTGTTGGGGCTGCTGATTGGTGTTGCCTGGAGGTGAGGAGGAGCTCTGGTTCACTCCCTCTGATGTTGGCTGCCTCTGTCCCATTCCCGGGCGCGCCCCCAAGATGGCGGTTTGAAGCCGTTGTTTGGGCTGCTGATTGGTGTTGCCTGGAGGTGAGGAGGAGCTCCGGTTGACTCCCTCTGATGTTGGCTGCCTCTGTCCCATTCCCGGGCGTGCCCCCAAGATGGCGGTTTGAAGCCGTTTTTGGGACTGCTGATTGGTGTTGCCTGGAGGTGAGGAGGAGCTCCGGTTCACTCCCTCTGATGTTGGCTGCCTCTGTCCCATTCCCGGGCGCGCACCTGAGATGGCGGTTTGAAGCCATTGTTGGGGCTGCTGATTGGTGTTGCCTGGAGGTGAGGAGGAGCTCCGGTTCAGTCCCTCTGACATTGGCTGCCTCTGTCCCGTTCCCGGGCACGCCCCCGAGATGGTGGTTCGAAGCCGTTGTTGGGGCTGCTGATTGGTATTGCCTGGAGGTGAGGAGGAGCTCCGGTTCACTCCCTCTGATGTTGGCTGCCGCTGTAGAAATCAAACTTTGATAGGGAGCCTGTGAAGGGAAATAAGACAGGGGGTCACGTGATCCCAAGGAGAGGAATGGGTAAGAAGATGCGCAGCCGTGTTCTGGATTAATTGAAGTTGTCAAAGCTGATATTGGGGGAGACCAGCAAAAAGTGAGTTGCAATAATCAAGCTGAGTAATCACCAGTGAAAGGACAAGAGTAGTGAGGGAGGAGGGAGGAAGAAATGACCGAACAGCCCAAATTCTACGAAGGTGAAAGAGTGAACTACGTACAAGTGAGGAGATGTGTTGCTGAAATGAAAGAGAGGGATCAAGGGTAACACCAAGGTAACGAAGAACAGGAACCAGAGGAATCGGAGAAGTGGACATAAGAGGTGCCAAGCTAGGGGAGGGGGCATCGAAAGTAAACCAAATGGCAGCAGATTTTGAAGGATTGACATGGAGAAAGTTACTAGTAAACCAATCGGAAACGGAGGCAACACAGGTATTGAGAACAAAGAGATCCGGAGCTGAAGGGCTTGTATGGTGCACCAGGAGAATATCATTGACAAAAAATAGGCAGATATTCCAGCCTGTTGTATAAGCAGAGCAAGGGGACCAAGGAAAACATTAAAGAGGAGGGGGGCAAGGATGGAACCCTGGGGGACACCACAGTGCAAAAGAAAAGAGGGGGAAGTGTTGGAGCCTGATCGAACGGTGAAAGTGCGAGACAAAAGGAAAGACTGAAACCACTGAAGAACAGTGCCATGAATACCGAAATCTGACAAGCGAGTGAGAAGGGTGCGGTGATCAACAACATCAAATGCAGCAGAAAGGTCCAGGGAAACAGCAATAGATACATCACCATGGTCGTGGGAACGATGTATTTTGCTAAGAAGTGCCAAGAGGATGGTTTCAGTGCTGTGACCGGTCCGAAATCCAGATTGATGGGGATGTAATGAAAGAGTGGAGTCGAGATGTGAAGTGAGTTGGTGGAAAACAAGTCTTTTGAGAATCTTTGACAGAAAAGGAAGGTTGGAGACGGGGTGCCAATTTGCGGGAACAGAGGGGTCAAGGTTTGCTTTTTTAAGAAGAGGGTGAACCAGAGCATGCTTCCAGCTCGTAGGGAAACAACCAGAGGTGAGACTGGAGTTGAGTATGGTGAGCATGTAGGGAATGAGAGTGAGTGAAGGAACAAGTAGCCAAGAGGAAGGGAGTGGATCAAGCGGGCAGGTGGTCTTGTGGGAGACTGAGATGAGTTAAGCAGACCAATATCATCCGTATAATTTTTGAAAATACACAGCTAGCCAACTATGCATTCATCAGCTCCCAGTGAATGCTTTGAATATTGGGCTATACACCTTTTTTCTAAGCTAACTTAGGGGTACGATTACTAATCTGCACTATCTGAAAGCGTGGGTTTGACTTGCACTGAGGATGCCACACTAACAGTTAGTGCTAAAAATCTCACACTAACCGCTTAGTGTGTGATTGTGCGGGGACTGATGGGTTAGAGCGTGATTTGAGCATTGTCAGCACATCAGTTAGTGCCGGCATTTTGGGTGCACGCTAACCGTGCCTGTTGCTGTTAGCGTGAGTGGAGTTAAGTGCACCTGTGTGCTACTTAGCGCAGTGCTGCAAGTTTGCATCTTGCTGTCAGCAGGGAGATGACCATATAGGTTCCGAAATTTTAGTGTGGGCCTCCACACTAATTTGGCGGCACAATTGTGTGCCACTGGTGCACATCTTAGAATAGATGCTACAAAGTATGCGTGTTTGCAGCAAGAATTAACATGTGGTAAGTGAGGCGGCCCTGTGGTAACAGTCCAGCATGTTCCCAGTAATCACCGAACTGAAAGATTTGTAATGCACAGCAGTGGCATTCGTAATTAACTGGGCTGCACTTAACATCTCCCACTGAGGTGGCATTAAGTCCACTCATACTAACTGCAACATTGGCAGATTAATGACCCCCTCACGAACCACAATGTGCAGCAAACATCCACTCTTTTCTCCAACCCAACTATTTCTTGCCTCGTTGTGCACTAAGCAGTTAGTGCAGGAATTTTAACACACTGGCAGTTTTAGGGTGTGGTAGCGGTTACTGTGGTTAATAAAGTGCACTGAATATCCAGTTTTACTAGATAACGTTTTAGCTATCCAGTCAGTGGCAATATTCAGCCATTGGCCAGATAGCTAAACCAGCTAAAGTTCGACCAGCTATTTTTTGGCCAAACTTTAGCTGGTTTGGGTTAACCGGTTAGTGGCTGAATATTGCTGCTGACCAGTTAATGCTTGTTGCTGCCCTGTTCCACCCCTGGAATGACCCATTACTAAGTGGTTAGCTGTGACGCCTCCAGCTGGGCTAAGAGGGGATATTCATCAACAGAAACAGGGTATATGGCGCTAAATATCTTGCTCAGCGGAATTGAGTTAGCAAGTCTGCTAACCCCATTATCCCTTTGAATATGTCCCCCTAAATTTTTAAGTACCAGGAGAGCAATTATAAAGAGAACCACAGAAAGAGAAAAGGCTGGGAATGTTTTGTGACAAGGCATTTTCAATGATTCCAGCAGGGCCAGCCATTGATTGGAAGCTATGCTGTAATTCTGTGCAATTTCCACTTCCGAATGCAGACCTAGGGCTTATCAGTGCATTAGCAGAATAACAGCATCAACATTTCTCCATTCAAGCTAGTCCTTGGCACACCACAATTTTAAATTAACCTTGAAATCAGGAGAGAATGGCCTTTCCCCCAAATAAAGTCATATTTTACAGAGGCCGACAGGCTAATTAAGATAATTCTTATGACACCTCGTCGTTAGATGGAGTCAAGGTTGGCTCGCTTTGACTGCACGTGTAGCACTGATTAAAAAATAATTACTACCAAGGACAGAACAAGAAGTTAATTAAAAGAACGAGGAACAATGTTACTTGAAGCTAGTCAGACTGTATTCAGTCTATTGCTCCACAGTGCAAAACAGTAGCAGGCAAAGGCTTTGTTTAAACCAAGGAATTATTAATTTGGGACTTTCAGCTCATACCAGAAATATAAATAGGCCAAAGCACAAAAACTTGGCACAAATGTTTCTTGGCAAGGAAGAGACACGATAATGCGCTTTCATTACTTTCATGTGCAACTGTCATCTTTGGGCTGAATATAGGCTGCATATGTAATTCATAACTTCACTGGCTGCAGTTTAGTCCTGTTTTCCTTTATTTCGTTAAGGGTGTGCCGTTGCAGAGTTATTTTAAGCATAGGAAATTATATGCAGTGTGTATGAAAAATTGTATATCTGTATTCCAGTGTTTTCATGTCCCGTCCATAAGCAGTTGAGGTATTCAAGATATCCTCGATGAACATGCATGAGATGAGTTGCATAGATTGGAGGCAGCATGCATGCAAATCTATCTCATGCAGATTCATTAGGGATATCATGAAACCCCAATAGTTTGTAGATCTCTTGGATCATTGGTGAATACCATTACTCCAGTGCCTGGGTGACAGCCCAATGACCACTGGTGATTTTCAGCCAGGTTACATTAGGTTGCTTACCTGGAGTCTTCTGTCGTTAAACTTCAGCTTTTCTGAACTTGCTTTCTTTTCACCATTACAGCTGGGGAAGAAGATGGCATCATCTGGGTAGACTCAGTGTTGTGCTGCCAAACAGCTTCTACTGTGAAGAGGTTCAGGTTTAAGCAAAATATGGAGGCCAGAGTTTTGGCAAGAATTGATAGAAGGGAGAGGATTTGTCCAGTCTTATGGAAGTTGCATTGGCTGCCAATTTGTGAACAGGCACAGTTTATAATTAGTGCAGATTTTTAGAGAGCAATTTTCTAACAGGGTGCATACAGCACCTATTTTCAGCCTATTTAATAAACATACAAAGGTGGGGTATCTATGCAGCTTTATAAAATACTAGCACAAATCCTGCAAAAAAGAGAAATTAGACTTTCCTGCTAATTGTTGTTCCTTGAGGAACTCCAGTTCAGTCCCACACCTCTGGGTTGTGCTCCTCCTCTCGCAGCATGGAGACTGGGCATGGCAGACTTGTGACACCACTGAACCTATCCTGATGGCACCTCCCACCAGCTTCCAGTGACCTACTGACAAAGCAGACTCAAAGGAGTAACAAATAAGTAGCTATAATATTAAATACAACACTTAACCTTTGAAATGAACTAACCCCCCTTAATCAAGAGGATCACTCTCCCTCTCCCGATCAGAGGAAAAAACAGATCAGAACAAGGAGAGAGAAGAAAAAATACAGAGCGTACCCTGCTTGAGCTCAGAAGAAAAAGACTGATTGATTTATACCTGCTTGGTTGTTGTCCCCCCCCACACACGAAAAACGGACTGCGCTGCAACTGACCACACCCCGGGTGGGAATCGGGACTGAACTGGAGTTCCTCAAGGAACAACAATTAGCAGGTAAGTCTAATTTCTCTTTCCTTATCGTTCCTCCAGTTCAGTCCCACACCTCTGGGATGTAACAGAGCAGTAAATTAATGGAAGGGACCCGTCCACCCGGACCGCAAAACTGCAGACCTGAAACAGGCATCCCCCGCCGCCTGGACATCCAGGTGATAATTATTTACTGAAAGTATGCAATGAAGACCACGTGGCTGCCCTGCAAATCTCGATTGGAGGAACCAAACTATGTTCCGCTCATGAAGCCGCCTGCGCTCTAGTGGAATGAGCCCGTAGCCCCAACGGCACCTGACGCCCCTGCAATATATACGCTGACGCTATGGGCTCACGGACCCATCTGGAAATTGAAGCTTTGGTTGCCGCTTCATCCTTACATGGACCTCCAAAGAGAATGAACAAACCTTCAGACTTGCAGAAGGACTCCGATACCTTCAAGTATCGACGCAGAACCCTCTTTATGTCTAACAAATATAAACTATGATCAGCCGCATCCTCATCCAAGACCCTCAATACTGGCAAAGAAACAGATTGATTCACATGAAAAGGAACTGGATGCAACACCACATTTTCCCTAAAAATCGTCAGGAACGGTTCCCGACAGGACAAGGCCTGCAAATCCGAGATTCGACACACGGAGCAAATGGCTACCAAGAAAACCGTCTTTAAAGTCAAATCCTTTAATGAAGCCTGATGCAGAGGTTCAAACAGCTCCCTGGTCAAGGCTCCTAACACCAGATTGAGATCCCACGGAGAAGAAACCACTCTGCCTGATGGCCGAAGACGGGAAACCGCTTGCAAGAAACGTACCACATCGGCATGAGCCCCCAAGGAGACTCCCTGCACCTTCCCTCAATAACAAGAAATAGAGGCCAGCTTCACTCTTAACGAACTGGCAGCCAACCCTTTATTGACACCGTCTTGCAAGAAACTCAACACCAATGGGACCGAGACCATGGCCGGCCGAACTTGACATTGCTCACACCAGTCTTCGAAAATACGCCAGACGCGCACATACGCTAAGGAAGTTGACTTTTTCTGGCCAAAACTAAGGTGGCAATCACTGCACTGGAATAGCCTTTCTTTCTCAACCTAGCCCTTTCAATGGCCAAGCCATAAGCGAGAACCAATCTACTTGAGGCATCCGAAGAGGACCTTAAAGCAGGAGATCTTCCCTTGTCGGCATCCGCCATGGTGTCCCGTCAAGAAGATGCACCAGATCAGCATACCATGGCCTCCAAGGCCAATCTGGAGCCACTAACACTACTCTCCCCCGATGGGCCTCGATGCACTGAACCACTTGACCTATGAGAGTCCAAGGAGGAAACACGTAGAAGAGACCGTGCGTGGGCCATTGTTGCAGCAACGCATCCAGTCCCTCTGACATTCTTTCTTGTCTTCTGCTATAAAAGCGATTCGCCTTGGCCGACCGAAAGGTCGCCATGAGATCCATAACCGGAGATCCCCATCTGATGACTATCTAAGCAAACACCTCCGGATGAAGCTCCCATTCTCCGGGATCTATCCGAACCTGACTGAGATAGTCTGCCATCACATTGTCCACTCCTGCAATGTGCGCTGCCGACAGAGCCTGAAGGCAAGGTTCCACCCAACTGAACAGACTCTCCGCCTCTTCCTCCAGAGCCGCGCTTCCTGTGCCCCCTTGACGATTGAGGTACGCAACCGTCGCTGCATTGTCCGATAGCACTCAAACCGCTCAACCCCGTATGGTGTTTTCGAAGGCCCGAAGCACTAGGAACACAGCTCGTAATTCTAGATGGTTAATCGACCAACTGGACTCCTGCATGGTCCAGTCACACTGCGTGAAGAGAACTCCACAATGAACTCCCCAACCGACGAGACTGGCATCTGTTAACACCAGAAGCCACTGCAGCTGCTTGAGAGGCATGCCTGCAGTTAGATTTTGCGGCTGAAGCCACCATCGAAGAGATGCCCTGATCTGCAACGGACAGGGGAGGCATCTGGAAAGAGACTCATTCTGGTGGGATCAGCGACAAAGTAGCGACCTCTGTAATGGACACATGTGTGCTCTGGCCTACTGCACGACTTCCAGGGTCACCGCCATCGTCCCTAGAACACAGAGATAGTGCCAGGCCGATGGAGCAGTCCTCTTCAAAAAGCTGCGCACCAAGAGCTGAAGACACTGGACTCTGAGATCCGGAAGAAGGACCGCTCCCACTCGAGTGTCGAAGCGCACTCCCAAATATTCCAGAACTTGTGTTGGAA
Organism: Ichthyophis bannanicus; assembly: GCA_033557465.1. Lineage (NCBI taxonomy): Eukaryota > Metazoa > Chordata > Amphibia > Gymnophiona > Ichthyophiidae > Ichthyophis > Ichthyophis bannanicus. The sequence goes on along the minus strand of CM066041.1, from coordinate 247,469,050 downwards.
CCAACCCGCTTTTGGCCGCATTGACTACCCAACCTAGATTCCGCAGTAGCTGCACCACCCTGTCTGTTACTCTCACACTCTCGGCCTCAGATTTTGCCCGAATGAGCCAATCACCGAGGTAGGGATGAACTAATATTCCCTCCTTTCGAAGCACCGCCGCTACCACCACCATAACCTTGGTAAAAGTGTGCGGAGCTGTCGCTAGACCGAAGGGCAGTGCCTGGAACTGAAAATGCCCCCAAGGTAGTGCAAATCTCTGAAATTTCTGATGATCTGGTCTGATTGGAATTTGCAAATATGCTTCAGTGAGATCGAGAGACGTCAAGAATTCTCCCTGCCAAACCGCAATTATGACCAAATGCAAGGTTTCCATCTGAAAATGAGGTATTCACAGACAGCTATTTACCCCTTTGAGATCTAGAATTGGACAGAAGGCCCCATCCTTCTTTGGCACCACGAAATAAATAGAGTATCGACTGACACCGTAGAGGTCTCGCGGAACCGGGACTATTGCTCCCAGCTGTAAAAGACGATACAGAGACTCTTGAATGGCAATCATCTTTTCTCTGCCCCTGCAAGGAGACATAACAAAAGAGTTGACTACTGGATGGGCAAACTCTAGAGAATAACCTTCGCGAATGACCTCTAACACCCACTGATCTGATGTTATTTGGATCCAGGCAGGAAGAAACTCCCGAAGGTGACCACCTACTGGTTGAATTCCTGCCTGGGTCCTCCTCGCTTCATTGCGCCTTCCTAAACCCCGAGGAAGAGGGACTTGTAAAACCTCTGGCCGTTGCCCGGAATCCTCTGAAACTCTGAAACTGAGAGGAAAACCTTCCTCTTTGAAAGCCTCCCAAATGGGAGGTAGGAAAATGCCGGAAATCCCGAGGCTGACCCTGGCCTGGCTTTGGTTTGTCCTCTGGCAAGCGACCACCTTTAGATTCCCCCAAATCTTTGACTAGCTTGTCCAGATCGTCTCCAAACAACAGCTTCCCCTTAAAAGGGAGCTTGCTCAGACGAGATTTGGAGGAACTGTCTGCCGCCCATTTCCTTAGCCAAAGATAATGGCGAGCTGCTACCACTGAAGCCATGGAATTCGCCAGACCTCTAATAAGATCATAGTGCACATCAGCTAAATACGCTGACCCTGACTCTAGCCTTGTCACATCCGCTAACTGCTCCTGCGTTTGTAACGTCGGCTGTTGCAAACACTGCGACCATCGAAGGCATGCTCTCGCAACCCAATCCCCACATATAGAAGCTTGTAGACACAGAGCATTGACCTCAAAAGCTTGCTTCAACAGGATGTCCACTTTCTGATCCTGTGTGTCCTTTAAAGCCACACTGCCTTCCACCGGAATGGTAGTCTTCTTCATATCCGCTGAAACTGCTGCATCTACCCGCAGAGAGCGAAACAGCTCCCGTTCTTGATCAGCTAAAGGATAAAGGAGATTCATAGACCTCACACCACGCAAACCTGCCTCTGGCAAATCCCATTCGTCCTGAATCATCTGCCTAATGACCTGGTGAACGGGAAACACCGCCTGGGATTTACGCACCGCTTGAATAAGAGGATCCTCCAAATCCTCATCCTCCGCTGGTGCCCCAGAAGAAAGGTTGAGAGCTTGAAGCGACTCTGTAATGAGCGCTGACAGTTCCTCTCTCTGAAAGACACGGATAATGCTTGATTGATCTTCCGGCTCCTGAATCTCACCTTCCTCTAACTCTTCCACTCCTGCTTCCTGCTCCATATCAAAATCCTCACCGTCCAGCCCATCCGGCCAAAGATACTGATCCTCAACCGACCGAGGCCTTTTAAGCAGTCTACTGTCACCACTTCCAGCCCCTTCTGTGGCCACATGAGCACCTGTGGCCCCAAGATGGGTAGTATCGATGACCGCCCCCTGTTGCCGCAAATAATAGGCTTGGTGAATTAATAGGACAAAGTCCGGAGAAAAGCCCCCGAGCGGTGCCCCCGCCACTACTGGAGCCATGAAAGTGCCTGGTAACGAGGAACTTGTAGTAAAAGGATGAACGGGGACTCAGGATGAGACTCCCCCTCCACAGAACCTGCAGGTCCCTGCGCCCCCAACAAAGCACTCCCCACAGCCTTATCCTGCAGTTCTAGCTCCATATTAAGCGCCTCCGCAGCGCAGCCCCAACACACTCCAGCATCCGAGACTGTGCCCCGACACGAACCGCAAATGAGGCACTGAGGGCACGTAGGCACGAGCGTTATGGAATCCCCGATCACTGAAAACCAAAAGCGGAGATCCCGCAGCCAACCAAAAATACAAGCACAGGCAAAAGAAAAAGAAAATCCTTTTCTTTTTTTTTTTACACTGGCCGTTTAAGAAAGCAACAGTGAAATGACATGAAATAAAATAATTCCCAGAATTAACAGTTTTAACCAAAAAACTAAATTCTTAACTATAGAAAAAATGTCTGTGAGGAAAAAACATCGAAGTGAAAAAATGCGGGGGGGGGGGGGGGGAAACGGTCTGCTAAACTCCTCAGCCCTGCTCTCTGTGAATCGTGGTCCCCACGAGGTGGCAGGCCCCAATCTAACCCCCGATTCTAGAAATGACCCTTGGAGCACTCACCTGGGCCTCCGGGACCCTGAAATCCGATTGAGTCCTCTGCCGAGACCAGCGATAGCTCTGAATGCAGCACAGATCTTCTCAGGCAGAGAACCGGCAGCTGCAGCAGAAAAAAATCCCCGATGCCGGTTACAGCCCCGATTGCACTTTGAGAGCTGAGCTGACCCAAGCAAGGCAAGAGTGCTGAGCAGCTCCCCTCCATGCAGACAAGGAGGGGAGAGCCGACAGAATCCAAAGAAATGACTGGGAAAGTGAGAGACAATCCTCTCTAATCTCCCCCATTCTACTCTGTCACTCTTTTTTTTTTTCAATGAACTTTACAGCCACCACTTAAAAGGAAATAAAGTATAGCAATGAAATAAATACCCCAAAACCTAACTGAACTGCCTAAAGCTCCTTATCCACTCGTCTAGTGAGCCCAGTACCTAGGCTCACTACCTCCAGCTGCATGGAGACTGGACACACTGGACGCTGGTGGGAGGTGCCAGCAGGATAGGTTCAGTGGTGTCACAAGTCTGCCATGCCCAGTCTCCATGCTGCGAGAGGAGGCGCACAACCCTGAGGTGTGGGACTGAACTGGAGGAACGATAAGGAATAGCACTTACATTATGGGCGTATAAATGAAGACTCCATCCATGTTCTACCCAAACTCCTCCCTTGAGCATGCTTACTCCACGGGTATGTTTCTAAGTGCACAGCATGTGCTTTTAAACATGGCCTGATTTTATAAGAGGCCTTTTGCATGCTTAAATCAGTTTTACAAGCTGAAGATGTATACAATTATCTCTTTAAAGCCTTACACACTGCTAAACCAAGGGTTGGCCGAAGAGTACCTGAGGTCCTAGTGAACCTTCAGCCATGTGCCCCCGCCCGCCATTGTCCATCATCTCCAATTACCCTGTGCAACAACTCCCATTCATTTGCTTACCCCCTCCCCATGTCAAGTGCTTCCCCTTCTCTTCACCCCCACCAAGTGTCCAGCAACTTCTCTAGCCCCCTCATAGTCCAGCATTTCTCCTTCTCATTTCTGTCCCTCCCATAATCTAAAATCTCTCATTTTCTTCCCCTTCTCCTTCCTTGCCATGCCCAACATCTCATCTTCACTACCCCCTCACAGTCCAGCATCTCTTCCCTCCCCTTGCCATATGCAGCATCTCTCCTCTCGGCCTGAGAGTAGGACATAAGTTTTCCTGTGTGCTTCGGTTAATAGATTTGGATTATCATATCTATTGTAGTCTGTTTGGTTTGGCATCTTTGCATTTTATATCAGTGATAGTCTGGAATCCATGACTATTAATTTTGTTACAAGTATAACTGGACAATTTGTTTTCTGGTAAATCTGGATAATACAATGAGACATACACCCCTGAAGAAGTCACATGACGAAACACAGTTGTGTAGGGTGGATTGCGGGTGGTCTGCCATGAAGAAATAAAACCAATCATTTGACATATCTACGTTGGTGTGGTGTCGTTTACCTAGTCACCTTGCTCTGTGATTGCATCTGTGAATCTGCGAGAGTGTTCAATATGCAAATAGTCCATTTACCCTTGTAAGAGGCTTTTTAAAATCTCCCTCATAATGCATATATTTACAAAGCAAAGTTTAAAAGTGAGATGTCCAAATATGCATTTTTATAGGATTGTTCTGGGAGGGATAGTGTTGAGGCGATTCCAATTGCATTTCAAAATCTGGTGGGGGGGGGGTGGAATGTTAGGGGTCTCAAAGCTAATTGCAAAGGGGTACGAAGCTGAAGTTTGCCTAGGGTACCTAATACCCTTGCATTGGCCCTGTTCTAGCCACACAGCTAGAGCACCAGGTCCTGTCCATTCTACATGATGCTACTATCACCTGGGTCAGCCAACTGGATACCTCCTGATTTTCAGTAGGAGAACAGAAATGTAGCATTGTACTCTGCTAGAGGGCTTCTCCTGCCATGCCTTATTGCTTTCTAGGAAGTCTGACAGCCTATGGCTGCACACAATTCCCCCTTCCATCTGCAAAGATCTCATTCTCAGAACTGCCAGGTTGCAACCTTGCCTTCCAGGAGTCCAGTCTTCTGACAGCATACAACGTCTGCTTTGAGAACTCTTTGAGACTTGACTGCAAAGGTACCAAGAGGTGCTATACCACTCTGGAAGAAAGGGTGGGGCTGCTAGAAGCCTTGAACTGAATAGTTTGGGGAGACCACATGACATGATATGAAACCAGAGCTGCTTAGAGCTGTGCGTCAAAACACAAAACCCTGCAAATGGACACTCAGCAACAGAACCAAATCGAAGAACTCAACCTGCACCAACTCTGTCTGTGAAAAAATATCCGTGCAAATATTCCAGAACACCAGTAACCTACAGTTAGAAAAAGAGAACAAGCTGAACTGCTATAGAGTCCTACCCAGAACCAACATGTTACTTATCAGACTCCCTCACCTCGGCATCACCTGGTAAAGAATAAACTACAAATTAGAAAAAAATATGCAGAGAAAAATTGAAATGGAAACCCCCTAAAACAGACGCTGAGCTGTGGAACACTGAAGAAAAAAGCAAAAATGGATTTCCTTCTCTATCAAACTATAAGAAAAGCACATTTTCAAAACGGACATTTCATTTTCTAAAAACTGCCACTCTTTTGTATCTTTGTTGTCTGATCATTTTATTTTTCTAGTTGGGCTGGTCCTGATCTCTTTTTTCCACTTTCTCTTGTTGGTATTCTTCTAAATCCTTTTCCAGGATCCCATTTCCATTTTGTGTTTCTTCATACTCCCTGTCTTTCTCCTTTCCTTCCCTACACTGATCCTTTGGTTTCATCTTTTTTTCTCTGTTTCTCTCATCTGATTTTTTTCTTAGCTATAGATTCATTCCATTCCTCCTTCTCCCTCCTTTAATCTTCAGTCTTCCTGTTTTCACCTTTCACCAGCATTCCGTTTCCCAACCTTACTTCCCTAGTCCTTCCATTCCGCACCTGTCTCATTCCTTCGCCAGCCTCCTATGTGCCCATTTCTCACCCACTTTCTAGTCCCCATATCCTCCTTCGGTTTGTACCTCCTCCCCAGCCTCATCTACTACCTTTTGCCTCTTTTACCGTAATCAGCCCCAGCTCATTCCCTAGCACATATCCTCTCCACCTCTAGACCCAATCCAGGTTTCCATTTCACCTCCCTCATTTCTACCCTCTTTCAAGGAAGACTGTGTCCCTTCCCATGGCTCCTACCCATTCCATAGCACTATGTCCTTTTTAGCCATCACCAATCCTTCCCCAAACCTTCCAGGGCTCTTCAGACCTTTTCCCTGCCCCATATTTCTGCACTTGAACTCACAGCCCTACTGATAACCCTCACCCAATCACCTTTCCCCCACTGCTCTAATCTTTGGTCAATTTCTTAGTTGCCAGACTTCCTAATATCTCTCCAGGCAACCCCAAGCCACTACTTCACCCTAACCAGTGCCTGAGTCCTTACTTGCAATCCCACCCAAGTCCTGAGTCCCCACACACATGCCTAATACTCAGCCAATGGTAAGGGTCTGATACTGGGGCTGGAGGGGACGACAACTGGAAATGGGCTTATGCTGGAGAGCTGCTGGTGCTGAGAGTGGGCTAATTTTAGTGCTGGGGGGCCTGGCATTGAGGGGAGGCTAATGCTGGCAAATGCTGGGGTCAGAGTGTGAGAAAGACGAAGATGCTTGAGTAGTGAGAAAGGAGCTGGGAGCTGGGGAAGAAGCAAAGTCATAACCAGGGGAAAGTTGAGAGGAAGGGGCATAAGATCAGATGCTGTGGTAAGAAAGAGGAAAAGAAGGGTTAATGTGTATTGGAGAATGAAGTAGATGGTGGGCACTGGTGACATGGGGATGTGGGAGAACAGGGACTTGGGCTTAGGTGGAGAACTTAAGATTGGGTGAAAAAACAGACTATTTCCATTTCCAGTCCACCCAGCTCCAGTATCAGCCCATTTCTAGTCCCTAGTCCCCCTCCAGTCTGGGAGTGTGGAGGGCTGAAAGGTGACATGAAAAGGTAGATTGTGGATATTCTTGATAGGTGGTTAATGTAGAAAAGAAGGGTGATGGCTTGAAGAAAATTTTGAGTGAATCTGTAGGGGGGTTTTCAGAGCTTGAGTGAAGTAGATCTGATAGAAGTGAGGGTCTGTGAGGTGAAGGTTTCATTTAGTTACAGAATATTTTGGCTTTAGAGAGCTTTTGAATGATTTTGGAGTAAATCTCAGTGTTTTAAGTATTGACTAGGTTCTTTTTAGAGATTTTTCCTGGAGTGCCAGAGTGGTTGACTTGTCTGTGCTGAAAGCTAGTTTGATGTGAATTGAGAAGAATTAAGCAGAGACAAAGAGATGCTTCAAAGCAGAGAGCTGACTTGGGACCCAAGAGACCAGAGTTCAATTCCCTTTAGCACTCCTTGTAGCCTTGGCCAAGTCACTTAACCCTCCATTGCCTCTGAAGAATCCAAGTTATCAATGTCCCGTTTAAGATACATTACCACGTATAAGTTACAATGTAAATTGCTTTGACTAAAATGATAAAGCAGTATAAAACCTGTTAAATAAATTAAAAAATAATCTTCCTCTGATATATATTTTTTGGGGAAAATTCTCTCTATCCTAAGATTTTCCCAGCGACTGATTTCAAAGTTGAGCAGAGCTAAAACTGGTGTTTGTGGATGTGAAATGGTTTAACACTAGAAGCCCCAAAGTGCGTCAATTGATGCAAATGCATCTTCGAAGTTGTATACCAGCGCCACTGCTAGAACCATGTCAGTCATGTTCCATGACTTTGTTAGCAAGGTCAAGTTCAAATATGTGCATCGAAAATTAATGACAGATGCACCACCTAGCAGGAAAATGAATTTATACCTAGAAGTCCCAAAGTACGTCAATTGACGCACTCAATTGTCTTGGATGCGTCAATTGACGTACTTTGGGGCTTCTAGGTATAAATTCATGTTCCCACTAGGGGGCGCATCTCAATCACTGTTTACAGTTTTACTCCGACATTACAAACAATAAACACACGATGACGCCATGTAATGATGTCACATACTGCACGTATTTAACAAATAAGTAACTTCACATTAATTCACATCTGCATTTCATGCTAAACACAGTCGTCATGATAATGCGTCAATTGACACACTTTGGGGTTTCTAGGTAAAATTCCTTTTGGGGCTTCCAGTGTTAAACTAGTTTTGGGTAAAGAGAAAACTAATTCTGTGAGTATTCTAGAAGAGTTAGTGACCGGATCCTTAGGGTGTGAGTGGAGAAGAAAGCTTTTATGTGCTGACAGGTTAGTTAGAGTGGCTGTTTGGGTGCTTGGTGCTGGTGAGTGAGTTGTGTGGGACAGGTTGTGTCCTGGAATAGACAGGGCTCCAGAACTGTCTTTTAATTTCTGAAAATAAATAGTAAAGCGTAGTTCAAAAAAAAGAAGAGAAAACTCTCAATACTGCTTTAAAAAATCTGTTGTTGACTGAAAGAGCTGACAGGGACATTACCAAGGTTTTGCCTTGTTAATTTTTAAAAGTCAGGGCATTGGAACATCCAGTCCTGCAGTTCCTAAGAGGCGCATAGCAAACAGAAGTAAGGCAAAAAAAGGGGGGCTCAACCCTTTGGTCAATGGAAATATAGTTTTATTGAAAATAACCCCTTCACTGGCACTGTTTCAGCAGAACGCCTTCTTCAGGGGTCAAACCTCTAACAAACAAAAGACATAAATAAACATTAAAACAATTAAAAAACATTAACCAAAACATAAATAAAAAGATATATCATGTAAAATAATAAAAACATTCATTCATAACAAATAAGGCAGCCATAAAAAGTCAACTTAGTAAAGTATAAAACATTAAAAATAAAACTTAATAGATACTCCATTGAGGATAAAAATAGAAATAAAAACAATATAATAGCATTAACACAGTGCAATTTGTTCGAGGACTATAGGAAGGTGGTCTAGAGCCATTAATATATGGGAAAAATGGTGGAACATCTGGATGGAATAAAATTGAAATAAAGCAAAATGTGTGCGAACGCCAATCATTATATAAACCGCTTGTGTGTACACATTAAATCTGTAGGACCTAAGGGAGGTATAGAAATTATCACTTAAGGCAGGTATAGAATGTCTCAACGCTGGCGTCCAATTCTAGACGCTATGACTTGACAGCGCATTTGCACGGAATGGATAGGCCTCATTCACATTACTTGTTGCATTTCATTTTAATAGCTGATAAAATTAGAACAAATCAGTCAGTACTAGAGGAGATCAAACTTAAGCTTTCCTTAGAAGCTCAGATGACAAGACTTTGGACCATCATGCAAAGAGAGAGATCATTGGACAAACACATAGTACTTGGCAAGGTAGAAGGTCACCATAAAAGGGGAAGGCCGGCAATGAGATGGATCAATAAAATAACAGCAGCTATGGATACCACTCTATCAACAATGAACCACTTGGCTGAAGACCGAACAGAATTTATGTCAACTATCCAGAGGGTTGCCAAGAGTCAACACCGACTTAATAGCCCTTAACAACAACAATAACATAAGTCTCTTTGGGGAGACAAGGTCTGAATTAAAGTGCCACGTTCCTACTTTTGATTTCTTAATCCTTTGATTGTACTCTTGTACAGACACAAAAGTGAATCTTTGTTGAACTTGCACCCAATTTATTTTGCCCGATGTGTTAGACGCTATGCCCTTAGTTTTATAGAACTAACTTCTAGAGAAGTTGATGTCCACTTTATTTATTTATTTACAGTCTCTTATATACCGCACTATTCAGCATCAGCGCGGTTTACATGGAACAAATGCTCATTACAGTTAACATGTATGAGTTTACATATAACAGGGGACAGAAACTTGGCTAACAGGGGTAAACTATTTACAGACTTATTACATGGAGTCATAATCAAAGCAGTTGCATAGAAAACACAGTTCACTTTATAGATTTGAGTATCCACATGGTGAGTTGCTTGTGGTACTGTAAATTTGACTGAGAATGGTATCGGTGGTGTCCTGAGGTTCTAGGGGATGCAGTCGGGGTCTATCAGGTACTTGTTGAAGAGGTGGGTTTTGAGGGCTTTCCTAAACTGTGGTAGGTTCTTAATAGCCCGGATGTCATGGGGTAATGCATTCCAGAATCTTGGTGCACTGAGACTGAAGGCCCTGTTGGCTGTTGATTTGGTGCAGGCAGTAAGTGCCTTTGGGACTTTTAGAGAGTTTATAGCAGTGGCTCTTCTTATTCTATTTGGAGATGTGGAATGGATGAGGGCACTTACGGATGCAGGTGAGAGATTGTGAACAGCTTTAAAAGTGATTATCAAGGTCTTGAAGACAGTTCTTGCACGAATTGGTAGCCAATGTAGCTGTATCAGCAGAGGTGTCACGTGGTCGCTCCTGGAGGCTCCGTGGAGGACTCTTGCTGCCGCATTCATGGCTAGCTGCAGCGGGTTTAACGTAGATTGGGGAAGACCTTGTAATATTGCATTGGCATAGTCAAAATGAGGTATGACCAATGCCTGGAAAATCGTCCGAAAGTCAGTTGGTTCGAGGATGGAACGTAGATGCCTAAGTGAGCGGATCTTGTGGTAGACTGATTTGACTATGTTCCCTATGTGGGCCTTCATATCCAGGCGTTGATCTAAGGTGACTCCCAGGTATCGTATTGAGGATTTAGATTGCAGCTCAGCTTCTTTTACTTTAAGATATTGCGGTGGGGTAAAGTTGGGGTTCCTCGTAATGAAGAGTACTTCCGTTTTCTTATGTTGTATTCTGAGGTTTTGAGAGAGAAGCCAGTCAGATATTGCATTGAAACAACTCGTCAGTGGGGAGAGGTCCAGATGCTCGGTAGAGAAGGGTATGTAGAGCAGGACATCGTCTGCGTATAACATACAGTCAACATTGAAGGACCGGATAATATTACAGATTGGCTGCATGTAAATGTTGAACAAGAGCGCCGAGAAGGAGGATCCTTGTGGGACTCCTTGACTTTGGTGGAAAGGTTCAGAATTTATCCCTCCAGAATGAACATGTTGCCATCTTTCGGACAGGTAGGATCTGCACCATTCGAGCGCTCGTCCATTAATGCCTTTGTCAAACAGTCGTCCTAATAGAAGCTCATGATTTACTGAATCAAAGGCTGCAGCTATGTCCAGAAAGATGAGAGCAAATCCTTGCCGGATGTCATCAATGCCAGTGAGTATTTTGCAAAATAGAGTGGTAAGGAGGGTTTCAACGCCATGGCCTTCCCTAAAACCATGTTGGCATGTGTCTAACGGTGCAGCAAAGTCGATGTGCTCCTGCAGTTGACGTTGAGCTTCCTTTTCGATGATCTTCGCAAGTAATGGAATGCTGGATATGGGTCTGTAGGATTCTACCTGTTGGGGATCGAGCTTGCAGTTTTTTAGCAGAGGTCTAATAGAGGTGTGTTTCAGGTCTGAAGGGAAAGAGCCGGAAGAGAAGGAGAGGTTAATTATTTTGGACAGTATTGGGCTGAAGTGACTGCGAAGCTCCTTGATCCAGAAGGCTGGGCATGGATCGGACTGGGCAGTAGTGGTATTAATGGCCGCAATAGTGTCTTCAAGACCTCTCTTGGTGGGGGTAGAAAACATGGTTAGTGTTGTTTGGCAGACTTGCTCTGTTGCGAAGGTTGTATTAGAGGTTCTGTTGGTCTGGCATATCTTGGATTGGAGATAGGTTGCGAAATCTTGTGGGTGTATCTCAAATGGGGGTCCAAAAGATGGTTCCTTTGATAAGGTCTTAACCATGTCGAAAAGGTCATGTGGTTTATTAAGCGATCTCTTTAAGGTGTCGGAGTAGTACTGCTTCATCGAGTTGGTGATTGTGTTGCGATGCGCAGCCAGATGACGGTTGTAAGTTATCTGGTCATTTAAAGAATGAGATCGGCGCCAGCGTTTCTCAAGTTTCCGTAATTGGTTAAGCGATGCTTTAAGATCGGCTGAGTACCAGGGGGCACTCCTCTTTTTACCTGAGGGCCTGTTGGTTGGTGTACGTTGGGCTATTGAGCTGAGGCAATTGTTCCAGTGAGAAATTAGGTCATCAAGGTTCTGGGTGGTTTCAGAGAAGAGTTGTGTTTCAGCGAGGATAAGATCTCTGTTGTAAGGCTTGAAGCATCGAGAGGGCGGTCTTGTGGTGTTGCTTTGTATTTTATTGATTTTTGTGTAGGCTTTGTACAAAGGAATCTGGATGGTGATCAGTTTGTGATCTGACCAAGGAACAGGAGTTATGGAGGTTATAGGATCCAGGTCTGGGTTAAGAGAGGTTTGCGGGGCAAATACTAGATCTAGGGTATTACCCTTAATATGTGTAGGATCATTAATTAATTGCTTGAAACCCAGATTGTTGAGGGCGTCGAGGAAGGCTGAAGCTTGATTATCTTGTAATGTAGGCAAGTTAAAGTCACCAAGGATCCAAGTTGGGATGCTTGGGTTCTGAGTGTTAGCTGCAAGATCGATGATAGCCGAAAGGTCATCTGGAGAAGCTGAAGGTGCTCTATAAAGCAGGTTGATTGAGCAGTGTTTATTAGAGATGGTGACGGTCTCCATGTGGTTTGTACTGGTGGCGTCTACTGTTCGAAAATGGAGTTCTGATCTTGTGAGGATGAGCACGCCACCTCCTCTTTTGTCTTGTCTATGACTTGAATGTGCGGTGAAATTCTGGGGGAGGAGCTGGTTGAGTATGACGTTGTCTTCAGCGGATAACCACGTCTCAGTGACCATGAGTATATCAAGACTATGGCTGGCGATGATGTCGATGACGGCTGGCCACTTCTTTCTGATCGAACGAGCGTTGATGAGGGCACATTTTAGGCTAGGAGGGTGGGGGTTTTCCAAGTTTTTGGGTTTCGTATTATGTTGAAGTGCAATGTGTAACAGATGGGGATGGTGTGGGAGGGTGTCCCAGGTTATGTTGTCGTGGAATGCACTGGACCACCTTCTCCCATGGTTCCGTAAAATAGGAATCTGGTTGGATGCTGGAGTTAAGGCGAGAGATTATGATCTTCACTTCCCCTTAATATGAGAGATATTTATATCACTGATAATAAGCTGCTGGAGTCTTTTTGAAGCAATCTTTTTGCTAAAATTTCTTGTTGCAGCATTCTCCTGTTCCACTTGCAAGTTCTCAGACAGTGCTTCAGTACTACCTATACAAAGTCGTGATTACAGCAGAGTATGTTTTCTTTGTTCTTCCCCTTCCCCCCTTCGCCCTGTTTTTTTTTTTTTTCTAATTATATTATGTTTTTCGTTGTGTTAGCCCACAAACATATTGTCTTCCTGCATGACTCCTCCACTTGACTGGGGTTCTGAAACATTCTACACCTGCCTTAAGTGATAATTTTTACACCTGTCTTAGGCCCTACAGGTTTAATGTGTCCCACCATTTTCCCGATAGATTAATGGCTCTAGACCACCTTCCTATAATCCTCGAACAATATGTCCTTTTTAGTGTCATTACTGCACTGTGTTAATGCTATTATATTTTTTTTATTTCTATTTTTGTCCTTGCTGGAGTATCTCTCTTATGCTTTATTGTTAATGTTTTATGCTTTACTAAGTTGACTTTTTATGACTGCCTTATTTGTTATGAATTAGTGTTTTTATTCTTTTACATGATATATATTTTTATTTACATTTTGGTTAATGTTTTTTTAATTATTTTAATGTTTATTTATGCCTTTTGTTTGTTAGAGGTTTGACCCCCCCCCCCTTGAAGAAGGCGTTCCACTGAAACACTGCCAGTGTGAGGGTTATTGTCAATAAAACTGTATTTCCATCGATCAAAGGGTTGAGTTCTCCTTTTTTTTTTTTGCTTTGCTCCTGTTTGCTGTGCTGAGTTTCCTGTGAGTGTGAGCGCCTTGTTGTGTTCCTAAGAGGCGCTCCTGATCCAGAACTAGTCCCAAGAAGTCCCAATGCAAGAAAGACTGGAATTTAGAAGAAAAGAAGACAACTGACTGGATAAGTAACCCTTAAAACCATTCTGTGGAATTAGTAATTTTTTTTTAGAGTGCACTCATAATTATACTTAATTTTTATATTTTGGGATTAGAAGTTTCTTTTGGAAGCTTTTAATTTAAACCTTTGGCTCCAAGATACTAAAGAGGGAAAAAAATGTTATAGAGAAATACTTACCTGTTTGGATCCTGGGTAACATGACTATTGTTGCTTTTCTGTAAGGGGGAAAAATATTTTTCCTAAATAATTTTGTTGGTTTCTGTGACTGAGAAAGTAAAGGTTTGTTAAAATGGAATGTTAATTCTTATCTGAAATAACCTCAGAAGAACTTTAATAATTCTGATTACACCATAAATCTCCTGCAAAGAAAACTTTATATCATTAGCATCGTTGCACATTTGAATAACTGTTGTATTATCTTATAAGAAGAGTTTTAATTGATTTGATTATGGTTTCAATGCTTTATGCATTTATCAAAAATACTTTAATGATATATCTCATACTTACCATCGAGTGGTTGAATAAACAACTGTTGTGCTGCAATTCATTTTCTATGGTGAAATTCATTCGTGATGAGAGTTTAACAGAAAGAAATGTTGGTACTTCTCTTATTGAACATCTGTAAGAGTGCAGTGGTCTACCATCCAACCACTGAGACAAATCCTTAATCTATTTTGTTTATTTTCCTCCTTCTTGTGATCAGGAAGGACAAGGTTAGTTTAATCTGTTTACGTAACTAAAACTGAGTTTTGTGTCACTGCTCTGGTTAAAAGAGAGGCCACGACTACAATTGTTCCATCTTTCTGTACCAGAGTAGTTGATATCTGAATCTGGGCTACATGTGGTCTGGTCCCCTCTTTGCCTGCAGGTCAGGAACACAAAGGGATACACAGTAGGAGAAACATGTACTGCGCTGCCAGCCCTGTGCACTGGATTCACATGGGACTCCTGAGCATAAGCTAGGAGCACAGTAGTATTTATTTTATTTATTTTATTTATTACAGTTTCTTATATACCGCGCTATTTAGAATCAGCGCGGTTTACATCATAACAAAACGACCATAACGACAAACTGTCAGGTTTTACATTGAACAGGAGTACAAACTTGGATAACTGGGTTAACTATATACAAACTTAACTATATACAAACTGCTACAAGTGCTCTAAGCAGCTCTGTTTTCATATCATGTCATGTGGCCTCCCCAAACTATTCAGTTCAAGGCTTCTAGCAGCCCCACCCTTTCTTCCAGAGTGGTATAGCACCTCTTGGTACCTTTGCAGTCAAAGAGTTCTCAAAGCAGACGTTGTATGCTGTCAGAAGACTGGACTCCTGGAAGGCAAGGTTGCAACCTGGCAGTTCTGAGAACGAGATCTTTGCAGATGGAAGGGGGAATTGTGTGCAGCCATAGGCTGTCAGACTTGCTAGAAAGCAATAAGGCATGGCAGGGGAACCCTCTAGCAGAGTACAATGCTACATTTCTGTTCTCCTACTGAAAATCGGGAGGTATCCAGTTGGCTGACCCAGGTGATAGTGGCATCATCTAGAATGGACAGGACCTGGTGCTCTAGCTGTGTGGCTAGAACAGGGCCAATGCAAGGGTATTAGGTACCCTAGGCAAACTTCAGCTTCATACCCCTTTGCAGTTAGCTTTCAGAGCCCTAACATTTACCCCCCCCCCCCCAGATTTTGATTATTAAATGCAATTGAAATCACCTCAACACCATCCCTCCTAGAACAATCCTATAAAAATGCATATTTGGACATCTCACTTTTAAACTTTGCTTTGTAAATATATGCATTATGAGGAAGATTTTAAAAAGCCACTTACAAGGGTAAATGGACTATTTGCATATTGAACACTCTCGCAGATTCACAGATGCAATCACAGATCAAGGTGACTAGGTAAACGATACGACACCAACGTAGATAGGTCAAATGGTTGGTTTTATTTCTTCACGGCAGACTACCCGCAATCCACTCTACACGACTGTGTTTCGTCATGTGACTTCTTCAGGGGTGTATGTCTCAATGTATTATCCAGATTTATCAGAAAACAAATTGTCCATTTATACTTGTAACAAAATTAATAGTCATGGATGCCAGACTATCACTGACATAAAATCCAAAGATGCCAAACCCAACAGACTACAATAGATATGATAATCCAAATCTATTCACCAAAGCACACAGGAAAACTTGTGTCCTACTCTCAGGCCGAGAGGAGAGATGCTGCACATGGCAAGGGAAGGGAAGAGATGCTGGACTGTGAGGGGGTATTGAAGATGAGATGTTGGACATGGCAAGGAAGGAGAAGGGGAAGAAAAGGAGAGATTTTAGATAATGGGAGGGACAGAAATGAGGGAGTTGATGGTATTGGACCAGAATTTGAATGGAAACCTTTTTGTATGTTGAGTTGCTTTTGATGGATGAGTTTTACTAATGAATCTGGGAATGTCCCATATGATTGAATAATTATGCCTTATCAGCAATATGCTGGCAAATACATAATTAGGCTAAGGGGGTCATTCCAGAACACGAATAAGCCAGTTAGACGTGCGGTATATAGGTTTTTCTCACAAAAATGCACGAAAACATCTAGAACTGTATTCCAAAACCAGGTGGCCCTGTACATACATGGCGATCTCTGAACATGGGGATCTCAGAACATGGGGATCTCAGAACATGGGGATCTCATGGGGATCTCAGAACATGGGGATCTCAGAACATGGGCGAAAGGGGGCGAAATGGGGACATGGCAAGCCACGATGATGTATAGATTGTATTCAGGAAAGACCTATGTATGTCCTGAGTGTTTCCCATGGATGCCTACATTATACCAGCGGTAAAGTGGAATAAAAGCCAGGACTTAGAAAAATTTCCGCCCTGATCTTCAAAACGTCCCATAAAGATGAATAGCTGTGACACATCTGCATTGGACTGGTATGTCTGCTGTCTGGGAGGGCACAAGATTCAGTTGTAAAACTGCTGCATATAGCTGTGTCTCGTACTCCACAGTGCTTTGGTCGTTCCACGCCAAAAGCATCTATGTCCCTGATTCCAAAACCACGGGTGTGTCTATCCCCGTAGTTGCAGAATCACGTTTAAATCAGACCTGCTCTCGTTGAAGGTGCCCACAGGCTGCATGTGCATGTTCTGGAATTGGGCTCTAAGTGTGTATTTTCAAAAAATATAAAGATGATATTGGGCTGTTTAAATTGCTAAACTTTGGATGAGATGGTACAGAGATCCTGGCATTCACTCTGCAGCTCCTCATTACCTCTCAGCAACTCCGCTCATCAAGCACATTACTTCTATCCATGCTCTTCACTTTTACTGCCAACTCCAGACTCCCTTTATTCCACCTTGCTACTCCATAAGCTTGAAAAGACTATCCAAGTTGGTACATGAAGCTCCATCTCTGGTCCAGTTCAAATTCAGGCTAAAATCTCATCTTTTTGAGGCTGCTTTTGGATCCTGACCCTGTTCTTCTCTTGTTCACATCTTTACGCCTTTTAACCCTTTCCCTTAAGAATTGCCCTAGTCACCTCTTTGTTCTGCTTGTCTGTCTTGAGCAAATTGTAATCTCTATGTAACAGGAACTGTCTCTTTTGTGCATAGCATAGCACTTCCCCCTCCAGATGATCACAGTTCATTAGAAGCAGCATCATTTAAACAGCGCTGCTGCTGGGTGCGCCTGCACTTGATGGCCTTGCCAGAGGGCCCTTGGGCATAGCCCTTAGGCGCAGGCCTGAGACTTATATACCATTACACTATGGTCCAGAAATCCACAGTAAGTACAAAGATAATATTAAAGCACCACCCCTACAAGATCACACATAGCTATCCGAGACGCGAATAGCGGGGATGGACATATTCGAGCCCTCCTCCAACCCCAACTAAATTCACTGCATGTTGTATAGGAAAATTAGACAGAGGTGGGAAAAGGACAGAGCAGGAGCAGGATGTACCGAGCCGATTCCAATGTCGGCCCTGTATGTCCAGAGCTGGCTGCCTGTACAAGGAACTTATTCCATCTCTGAGGTGGAATAAGTTCCCCAAGTCGGCAGGGGATGGCGGGCCCGGCCATCAGAGGAGGTAGGAGGGGGTAAAAGGGATTCCCTGCAGCCCGACCCTGGCCTTGGAAGGCCAGATCGGGGGTTGGGCTGCAGGGAATGAACAGTTAGGTCCAACAGCTGGGGTCACGGCTTTTGAATGGAGCCACGGTACCATGGCAACCGGACGCCATGGTGCTGCGGCTCCATTCAAAGGCTCTAACTGAGTTGGGTAAGGCCTGTATATGCAGGCCGACCTGAATCAGGGTACCGGCCTGCATGTTGTGACGCACCTCCACGTCCCTATTAGGCAGCCGCCTAGGGCCGTGAGGCGCGAGTTGCCTTTTAATGTAAGAACAGTCTGTAGTCGAGTGTTATAGGCAAAAATAAATACAGGGCTTTATTTCCCTTCCCTTAAAGACTTCCTTTTTAACAGCAACAGAGGATAAACAAAACAACTGTTTCTTCACAGCAAAATAAACTCTTTTCTCCAAGTAATTATCACAGTGCTTCAGTTTGCTTGTTCAACATAAAGATTCAATCTCATCTGAGAAACATAGTGTACAATCCATGGGACTGGATTCCAAATCACAGCTAGCGTTTTCCCACTGCATGGGCTCACAGTCTGGGCTTTCAGGTGGGTAACAATCCTTACAGCTGGAATTATCCCAACTCCCTCCTTGTGAGACACCGGTTATTCTAGCAGGAAACTATATAGACAGGGTTCTGGGCACCTGTACCTTGGGCAGTTTCTCCTGGAAATTCTCTCTCTCTCCAGTAATGAGGATTTTCCTCTAAGCTTCTAGCCTTTGCTTTACTGGCTGTGCCCATCTCTTGCCCTCTAGGGAAAATAGAGTACTTAGCTTTTCCTCCGTGGCAGTTAGCTTCCCCTCTTCCCTCTGTTATCCGGGCTTCTCTCTTTGGGCTGTGGAGTGCTCTTTCTCGGGACCTCCAGCCACCAGTATTCTGGGCAGTTCTATAGACACGTTCTGGAGAGACTTTTTTCCTGATGCTCCTTGCTACCGGTACACACCCACTGCTTCCTGGATCCAGCAAGCTCTCCTGTCTGTGACATCTGCTTTCCACCTGGTTTCTCACTCCTCCCAGGACGCTGCCCTCTCTGGCCTGAGAGACTCCTGCACTCGTCTCAGAGACTCCTGTTCTGCCATCTCCCCCTGCTGGGATTTCCCAGCAGCTTTTATCTTCCTGTTTCTTGCACGTTGTACGTGCTTCCCTGAACAGGTGCTCCTGATTAGCTTTTTGGTTTTTTGCTGCGTCATGACTAGTGTGTGGAAACTTGGCTCCACTACTCTTTTGCTCCTTGTAATCTGAATATGTTTGTTGCCTATGCGATTCCAAGGTAAGCTCTTCTTTTTCTCCTATTACCATAGGTTCTGTACCGGTCACTGCATCACAATGTACAGGCCTGGACACGATTCTGATCCCATGGGGCTAGACATGCCCCACGGGATCAGAATCCTGGCTAACTCTGTACGTCCGGTTCAGACTAGGCGCACAGAGGGCCGGGACATCCAGGACTGAATCGGGCCCATGGCGTTTAATTAGTTTAATTTGTCTGACTCAGTATGGCATATCTTATGTTCTTATGTTCTTGCTCCTCTGTAATTTGTTTTTCCAGTCCTTGGCCACAGCTTGTTCCCAGTGTTGTGTCAGCGCGTTTCCCCCTTACCCCTTAGGGACTTGAGTCTGGCAGCTCCTGAGTTCCTCGGTTCAGGCTCCTTTTCCATATCCCTGTGAGGGTTAGATCCTGGAACTCCTCTCCTTGGGATCTCTCTTCTACCAATCTCTCCTCTGAGCACACTGTTCTCCTCCTTGCCCCTGTCCACTTTCTGCAGCAGGGCCCTGGGGAAAACCTCTCTACCACATGTCCTCCTGAGGAAGGCCAGGCTTTCGCTTGTTGCATCCCGCTCTTCTCATCTCTGGGTGGGAAGGTTTCTGGCCCTTCTCTCCAGATCCCGTGGTTTCTCGGTGGGCAGGCAATGTGCTGTTCCCTAGTCTTTAGTTTTATACCTCCCTCCAAAATCCAGTAACTCCCTCTTAGTTTGATGGACACTACTCTGGAGCAGAAAACCTAGAATGTTCTCCATGTTATCCAATGCAAGGGACATTTTGGCATCCTGCTGGAATTACTTCATGCAAGACTATGGAGTCACCACATTTAAGAATAAGCCACAGGAATCAGAGAATCCTCAAACATTGGAAGCATAGTTACAATATCTCATTTTCCTACAAGAGGAACTAATTTAATAAAACAAGCTGGTAATGTGTTTCTCTCAAGCCATTTAACACAGCAGGCATTAATAAATACGTTTTATCTCTTCTGCCTTGCTGTAGCTCAAAGCACTGTCATGCAGCTGGACAATATTTCACCTTTTGGCATTCCAGATGCAGCTGAGGTGTTGAATGCTGATGGGTAAAGTTCTCACCACAAACAAATATGCTTCATTCAAAAAAACAACCCCGGAGAGAAACAGTCTTTGTAACATTAATAAAAGGAGAAAAGAGATCTCAGACTAGACAGAGCATCCGCTTGCTGCATCACTGATCCAAAAAACTCCTTTAATTGTACATTTCCAATTTTACATTTCATTTTATATTTTTATAAAGCCAATTAATAAACAAGTGCCAATTAATAAATGCACTTTTCAAAACTAAAGATGCCTTTCTTCCCTATACGGCATGTGCTGCAGCTCCTAAGAATCAGCCAAATATTATACACCGACTGTGTGCGACTCTTTCAAAAACCAGATCAAACGTATGACAACACCTAGCTGTGATCAACAGGAGTTTCCCCAATGTCACTCGTGACGCCCCTACGGGCGTTTTGCTGATGCTCCTTCAGGGGGCTAGAAATCCTCCTTGACAAAAAACATGTTGAATAGTAGTCAAACAATGTTTCAAGGAGCTGCCTGCGGGCACTTCAATACAACAAAGCAGGGCCCTGGAATCTGGTAACACTTTTCCAGGGCCCTATTTTGTGAAGGGGATTTTGAATGACTTTCAGAAGACTATGTTCGTGAGGCGCTACCTAAATTAAAAGTAGAAAAAGCGATAGAGCTTGATGGAATACATCTGAGAGTATTGAAGGAACTTAGGGAAGTTCTAATGACTCCACTGTCTGACCTTTTCAATACTTCTTTAGAGTTGGGAGTGGTCCCAGAGGACTGGAGAAGGGCACATGTGGTCCCTTTATACAAAAGTAAGGATGAGGTTGGAAACAACAGGCCAGTTAGTGTAACCTCTGTGGTGAGTAAATTATTGGAAACGCTGCTAAAACAGAGAATAGTGAGGTTTCTGGAGTCCAATGGATTGCAGGATCCGAGGCAGCATGGCTATACTAGAGGCAGGTCTTGTCAGACAAATCTAATTAGCTTCTTTGACTGGGCGACCAGAGAGTTGGACCAAGGTAGAGCCCTAGGTGTTGTGCACCTAGGCTGCAGTACAGATGACTTATAAAGAGATTGAGCACCCTAGGGATGGACTCTAAAGTGATTGACTGGGTTAGAAATTGGTTGAGTGGGAGGCAACAAAGGGTACACATAAATGGAGCTCGCTTTGAGGTGAAGGATGTTACTAGTGGTGTGCTGCAGGGATATGTCCTTGGTCCAATTCTTTTTAGCATTTTTTGTAAGTGATATTGTGGATGGGCTGTTGGGTAAAGTTTGTGGATGATAGAAAAATCTGCAAAAGAGTTGACACCCAGGAAGGAGTAGATAACATGAGGAGGGATCTAGCGAAGCTTGAAGAATGGTCGAGGATTTGGCAACTGAGATTTAATGCTGAAAAATGCAGGGTCATGAATTTGGGTTGCAAAAATCCAAGGGAGCAGTACAGTATAGGGGGTGAAAGTAGAGTGGGACTTAGGTGTGATTGTTTTTGATGGGGGAGATATTCAAATGCATTTACATGGTTTGCAGACCCGTAAACTATGCAAATGCTGCTGAATGAGATATTCATTGATACCACTACACATCCGATGCTAACTGGTTAGCATCGGGGCATGTTGTAGACATTCTGGGTTGGAGGGACAGCAGCACCTATCACTAACCAGGCAGCAGCGTAACTTCCCCATGGAAGCTAACTGAACTGTGGCTCAATATTGCCACTGCCTATTCAGCTTCTGGGTTCTGCGATGACTCGGATATTCAATGTCAGTGGCCGCCACTGCTGAATATCCCTCCGCACTCTGATGATTCTGAAGGTGGCTAAAGAGGTAGAAAAGGCAATGGCAAAAGCCAGAAGGATGCTTGGGTATGTAGGGAGAGGAATGGCTAGCAGGAAGAAGGAGGTGATGGTGCCTCTATAAATCTTTGGTGCAACCTCATTTGGAGTATTCTGTGCAATTCTGGAGACCCCCGCCTTCAAAAGGATATAAACAGGATGGAGTCAGTGCAAAATGATTAGTGGTCTTTGTCATAAGACATGTGGGGACAGACTTAAAGATCCATGGAACTTCTTAACGAACACACATCACCCCCGTATTAAGGCAACTCCACTGGCTTCCTGTCTCAGCAAGAATAAAATACAAAGCACTCATCACAACATTCGGAGTCATGCACAAAGAATCAGCAGCTTGCCTTCACTTCCATAGCACTAGAATCACAAACTAGTGTGCCTTAGAACAACCAACCACCTAAACACATTGGGTCCGATTCTGTCCCACAAATAGCGGGGATGGATGTCCCAATGGGATGTCTATCCCCGCTATCCATGCCCTCCTTGCCGGCGTCTAACCTCCCTGCCAGTTGTACGGGGAGGTTAGATGGGGGTTGGGGAAGGGGTGGATCGGGGGTGTACGGGGAGTTAGGGCAGGTGGTGGGTGGTCGCCAGCCCTGGCCGTACAGGGTCGATTCTAATGTCAGCCATTTACGTCTAGGGCCAGCGACTTGTGCGAGGAAGTTATTCCACCTCTGAGAAAGAAAGAAAAATAATTCCTGATCTCTCAACCACCAGTGATGATATTGACACCCTCACAACAATATGGAACAGAACTCTAAGTGCAGCATCAGTAAACCATCAAAACAACCGACTCAACAAAAAAATCTGAAATTCCCAACCATGGTACACCCAATCCTTGAAACACATGAAAAAAGGCCTAAAAAAAGCAGAAAGAAAATGGAGAGTCACCAAATCTGATGAAAACAGACTCAAGTACATGAACAAATTAAAAACTTACTATCAGAACCTCCTAGACACAAAGAAAGAATACTACTCAAAACTCCTATCTAAATCACTTAACCGGCCAAGGGAATTGTTCCTTATAATCCAAAACTTAATTTAAAAAACTAAGTGATGAAAACACAGCATTGAGTAACATAAGTGCTCAACAATTCGCAAAATCAAAAATCAAGTCGATCTGCAACACAACCATCTGTGACCCAGTACCAACCAGCCCTCCAACCTGGATCTCATTCTCTCCAACAAGCAAAGATCAGATAGATCACTGCATCAAATCATTGAATACCACTACCTCAATCATAGATCCTTGTCCTGTCAGCTGGATCAAACCAACAAAATCACAACTCACACCATATATACAAAGAATAATCAACCTCTCTCTATCCCAAGGTCAACTACCATATAACCTAAAAAGAGCTTACATACGCCCAATATTGAAATAAAACACTCTAAATAAATCCTGCCCTGCATCTTACTAGCCTACCATTCCCATCCAAAATCATCAAAAAATTAGTCCTACTGCAACTCCAAGACTTCATTGATTCAAGTTCCCCACTTGATACCCATTAATACGGATTTTGAGCACATCATGGTGTTGAAACTCTATTAACATCTCTACTTGACAGAATTATACAAGGAATTGACAACATAAGACATGCATTCATCCTCATTTTCCTTGACATATCCTCGGCATTTGATACTGTAAATCACAATATCCTAATCAACCGTCTAAAGCACCTTGGCATAGGTGGTACCACTCTATAATGGTTCCAAAACTACCTGTCCAACCGCTCCCAACAAGTACACTACAACAACAATCTATCCAAACTATTTACCCAATCTCAGGGCATCCCCCACGGATCTGCATTATCTGCATTGCTTTTCAATATATACCTTCAAACTATCTGCAAAATCATACAATCTCGTGATGTTGACTACAAAATTTATGCAGATGATATAATGTTATTCACAACCTTCAACACCTCAGACCTCTCCTATAAGAAGATCACCAACTGCTTCAATGACGTCACTGCATGGCTCAATTCAGTCAACTTCGCAGTCAACCTGATAAAAACTGAAGCACTCATCATTACTAGAAACAAAGCATTCAACCCTCCCTGTTCACTCCATGTAAAAAACACAACACTGGAAATAAAAAAAGAAAGAAAATACCTAGGAATCTACCTAGATCAACAGCTTGACTTGACCAGACACATCCACATGACCACCCGTGCAATTTACCATAAAACCAAAACGGTACAGCACCTGAGACCACTGCTCTCCCACTCCAACTTCCGCTCTGTAGCTCAAGCACTGATTTGCCCACACATTGATTACAGCAACAGCATACTTCATGGACTCCCCAAG
Organism: Ichthyophis bannanicus; assembly: GCA_033557465.1. Classification (NCBI taxonomy): domain Eukaryota; kingdom Metazoa; phylum Chordata; class Amphibia; order Gymnophiona; family Ichthyophiidae; genus Ichthyophis; species Ichthyophis bannanicus. Next base: position 247,444,859 of record CM066041.1, on the reverse strand, counting down.
AAACACTAAAACCATTACAACTTGCTCAAAACACTGTTGCACGTACAATTATGCATGCCAAAAGATCCGACCACATAACACCAATTCTATTTTACCTCCACTGGCTCCCGATTCTTCAAAGAATCAAATTCAGAGCCCTTACAAACATTTATAAAATAATATACAACATTGCACCAACATACCTCAGCACACTAATAAACATGCAGCAATGCACAAGGACAACAAGAGATAACCTTAAAAACACTCTATCCATCCCAAAAAATGCAAGAAAAGCAAATCAATCAACCAACCACCAACAGAGCTTTCTCCTTCTATGCACCTGTCCTTTGGCATTACATACCCAATACCCTAAGAGAAACCAAAGATCTCACCCAATTTAGAAAAAACCTCAAGACTTTCATCTTCACCGACTACTATAAATATGAGCAATAAATTCATATTTGCCTCCAGTCTATATTATAATGACTCTCACCCTTTTCGCACTGTTACCACTCACTCCCTTGTAAAATTATAAGAATACAAGAACATATAAATAGTTACATTATTTATTGTTATTGTTAATTACAATTGTTATATGTAAGTGTTACTTGTTCCATTTCAACTGCATTGCACAGGAGTTCTAAAGTTCTATGTAAACTGCTCTGATTTCTAAGACAAAGCGGCATATGAAAACAAATAAATAAATAACTTCCCTAGAGGTCTTTTTTTGGTGGGCCTGGGGTGCAGATGGGTCGGGGGGCCCAAAGACATTCCCCGCAGCCCTATCCTGGCCTTAGGATGCCAGATCAGAGGTCAGGCTGCGGGGAAATCCTTTGTTGAGCTGGCGGCCTTGGATTGTAGCTTTAAACCAGATGCCATGGCGCCGTGGCTCCATTGTGAAGCCCTGACTGAGTTAGTCTGGCTTTCTCTGTACATGTAGGCCAGGCTGAATCACAGTCCCGGCCTGCATGTACAGGGCTGTTTGCGATTCTGGTCCCATGGGGCTAGATGTGCCCTGCAGGATCAGAATTGTGACCCCCCTCTGTAGGTCCGGTTCAAACCAGAAGTACAAACAGGGTGTACATCTGCGATAGAATGAGCTTGATTGTCAACTTACACTTGTCTTCAACAATGTATAAAACTCATTGGGCGCGTGGATCAACAGCAGACTACACTGACCTAAACAACGGCCTTTGAATTCGGCCATCAAGTTAGCAGCGGCACATCTATCTCCTCCACGATCCGGCTAACAACCAATCAGGGGCTGCAGAGGCAACATTTAAATTCCCCTCCTCATCGGGCACGCCCGCGCCTGGCGGGCCCACGTCTTAGGGCCTCACCAGAGGGCCTTTTGGTATGGCCTTTAGGCGCGGCACTGAAGAACACATAGTCTGCTTTTACCTCCAAGATGTACTACATCAAACAATCTGCTACAAATAACGTCTAACCGAACAAGCGACGATTCCCTCAAAGCATTCTAATAAGCCTGTATGGTGCCAAGCTACTAAAGAAATCCTTATAGGACTCAAAGGAAGGTAACTTTCACATTTTCCTCTCTCCACAACAACCCCTTAGTTGGCTATGAATACTATCCTTCCAAGCTAATCCAACATGACCACCTTACACTACCTTTTTATGGCTACAATTCTTCTTCTCCTCTCCCTTAAACACATTCTAGCCACTCACCCTTACTCTAACTACTATTTTTACACCAATAATTCCATAAAATCATGTCACTACCAATCTATAATATACCTTTACAAGTCCCCATGGCAATCATCAAACAAATGACATAACAGAACACACCTAATTTTCATTCAAGCTAACACATTGAAACAACCACACACAGTACACATACATACTTCACCCCAACATCAAATAAACATTGAATTAATTAATGCTAGATTTATTAGGAATAAAATCAACATCATAGCAGATCACCTCCAATCTCAACAAACTGACGTCCTTTGTATTACTGAAACCTGGCTATCCCCCACTGACCAGGTCTTGCTTAACCAACTAATCCCTCCTACACACACTGCATTCAACTGCCCACGCTCTCACAAACGTGGTGGTGGAGTCTTAATCCTAGCAAGAAATACACTAAAATTTAAAATATTGACTTCCTTAAGTACAATACAATGTAATTCAATCATTATACATAACCTGCATATGGCCACCTCTTTAACTTACAGAGCACCAAATGCGCGCACAGATCATCTCTCTGCAACTCTTGCATCAGTCTGTGCAACCAACACCTCACACAAACCCATGCTTCTGTTTGGTGACTTTAACCTTGGATCCACCTCCTCGAAGGAAGCGACTACCTTCCTTGAAGCTATGGATTCACTACAGTACACACAACTTATAAATGCTCCCACACACAGATCAGGATCATCTCCTGTTCTAATCTTTGTACCTTCTCAACTCCTCCACTGCAACAATATATCAATACCTAAAATAGTCCCAGTACCATGGTCTTATCATCATATGATACAATTATCTCTTCAGATCCATTACAATAATCCTCAGACTACACATCCTAATCCTAGAAGAAGATTCAAAAACTTCAACAATGAACAATTTCTTAATGAAACCCTTCCATTCCTAAACCAAGACCTTAAGGAACTCGATGACCTTATAGCGAACTGGAATGTAACCATTTTAGCTGCAGCAAGAGCAGTCAACCACAATAGCTCAAAACCCCCACGCAGAAACACTAAATCAGCTCCATGGTATACAGAAGACATAAGAAGAACTAAGAAACTATTAAGAAAACTTGAAAGGTCTTGGAGGAAATCTAAATCCCAAAAAACTCAGTTTCTCTACAACCAGAAACAAAAAGAGTATAATAACCTCATTCACCAGCACAAACAAGAATACCACACAAACCTTATTCTTAAATCTCTCAACAAGCCCAGAGAGCTATTTCAAATAGTTCAGACTCTTACTAAAGATCCTGACCTTAAAGATCAAGTAATGATACACCCACAAATATTTGCAGACTTCCTACAGTCAAAGAATAGATCTTCTTCTCATACAGCTACCACTACTAACCACATTAAATCCAGACAAATTGAGTACATCTGGGACCAATTCAACATCCCTTCCATCAAACAGATAGCACAAATTATCACATCATTGAACACAAGCACTGCTGCAACAGACCCTTGTCCTGTAACTTGGATAAAAGCAACAAAGGACAACTTCTGCCCATTCATACATAACATATTACATTTATCATTATCCCAAGGATATATGCCTGATACACTCAAAACTGCCACAATTCAACCTATACCTAAGAAGACAACACTAAGCAAAAATGATCCAGCCGCATATCGCCCCATATCATCACTTCCTTTCCTCACCAAGATCATAGAGAAAGTAGTACAACTTCAACTACAAGACCATCTTGACACACATGCTCCTCTTGACCCTCACCAGCATGGCTTTCGACCTAATCATAGTGTTGAAACACTCCTCGTTCACTTGTTTGACAACCTTAGAAAAGGAATAGACAATAAAAAGAATGGATTCCTTCTAATTTTCTTAGACATATCCTCAGCTTTTGACATGGTATCACACAACATCCTACTGAGCAGACTAATTGACTTAGGGCTTCTTGGAAATACAATAAAATGGTTCTACTCTTACCTCAATAACAGACACCAACTAATAAAATCTGGAAATAATACCTCATCACCATTCCTATCTACTCAAGGTTTCCCATAAGGATCATTGTCAGCACGTTTATTGTTTACCTTCAGCCTAGCTGCAATATTATCAAAAATCACAAAATCCTCTACAATCTATATGCAGATGATATTATGATCTATACTCCTATAAACCTTGACAATCCAGACTATTCAGTAATTACTACATGCCTGGAGGACATGATTGTTTGGTTATCGGAAAACAACCTAAATATTGTCACGCCCATAGCCCCTTACATGCAGTATGGAGGGGCATGGTTGTCATTAGGGAGATTCACCTTTTGGTCTTTAACTGACTGATTGCCTTGTAATGCCTTATGGGAAAGGTAGTTCAGTCAGAAAGTATTCAACCTCAGGTAAAAAAAACCCCACCTTTGTAGTTGTCTTGAGTGGTAAGGTAATGACAGTTTATTAACTGAAAAAAAACACGCTAAGATTCACAAATTCCACCTTTGGATTATTTCTCCAGGATACTTGTAAATGAACATCAGGATATAAATGAATTCCAAATAAAACAGCTTGCAATGTTCTCCAGTATAAACATAAATACTTTAACAGCCCATGCTATCAGGCATGGCTTGCAGTGCTGATCAAACAAACAGAAAACAGCTTTTCCTAAAGCAGGTTTCTTTTTCTCTCAGTCCAGAACACTGTTTGTCTTCTTAAACATAGAAAAACTTTCAACAAGGCAGTTCAACTCTTCACAGGCAAGCAATTCTCTATGCAAGGTTTTCTTATAAACAACCAAACAAAAGTTTTCCTTACTTTCACCGTTAATACAGCTTCAGGCTGAGCACTGCTCTGGCTCACAGCTGATTCACCAACTTAATTAGGCAGCTTCGGCTTGCACAGTAAAAAAAAGGTATTTTGCCTTTAACTCAGGACCTTCACAAGTTAACCACAGGCTCTTAGGGCTACCGGACACTGGAGGTTTTCCTTACGGTTGACTCCCTTTCAACACCTCTATATTGGAAGACTGGCATAAAGAGCAAGCCATATATGAGACTTCTTCTTCTAAAGCTATGTCTGGTTCACCCAGTTGCATTGGCACATCCTCTGTTTCTGGCTCAGTGGGCTTAGCTGACTGCCTTCCGTTAGGGCTAAGGCTGTCTCTGGCAATTCTGTAGTGCTCAGAATTAGACCAACTTCTAATGCTCATACCTAGGTCAAAGCTTGTAGCAGCTTCGCCTCTCTCATGCTCTGGCCACCATTCACCGGTGCTTCCACGTCCTGTTCTCCAACTTGTGTTCCTGGTTCCTGCTGTTCTCACTATTCCAGATCCATTCCTCTTCCAGTAGGCACTCCTACTGCTCTCACATTCTCTCTCCTTTCCTCTTCTTCTTCCTCTCCTGCCTCTCTCTTCTGAATAAACTGACCTAGTCTTAAACCTCCCAGGTGCCTGCTCCACCCCCTCTCCTCTCAGGTGTTGGAGATCAAACTGCCTCGTGGCAGCTGAGTAATTGGGGAATTCAGTGACATAAGGGTTCCTTACCCTGAGCCTGTATTCCCTCTCTTTTTCTCCACTAGGGGCATTTTGCAACCTATTGTAGCTAGGAATTACCTGCTTTCTAGGTGTAAAGGAAGTTTTGTGTCTCTGACCTGGTAAAATAGGTCCTTTTATAAGGGTAAATTCCTTCTCTTTATCCCTATCTCTTGGGTCCTGATCAGCTTCCTTATCACAATATTAACTACAACAAGACTGAGATCTCTTTGTAACTCGCAAAACAAGTTTTTTCCAAACCCCCCCCCCCCCAAGGTCAATACTTATGAACAACATCACCATACCCATTAAACCTGAGGTAAAATATCTTGGAATTATGCTGGACGGTAATCCAAATTTACACATTCCCAATCAGCAAAACAGCCAAATCAGACTACTATAAAATGCGCATCCTCAGAAGACTAAAACTACTGCTTAACCAGGATCATTTCCGTACTGTTTTCCAGACGATTATCACAGCAGCTATTGACTACTGTAAACCTTGGATTACCCAAACAATCAATCCACCCTCTGCAAATGGTACAGAATACTGCAGCTCGCATCTTAACTGGCACTTCTAGAGGGGACCACGTCACCCCCTTCTGAATCAACTTCACTGGCTGCCCATTATCTCCTACATTAAATATAAGGTTATTCTGATCATCTTTAAAATTATACAAGACTCTGCAGGCATTCTTTAATCTCTCGTCACTATTGAATCAAATAACAGACCCAGGCGACAATCCAATAGTTGCACTTTAGCTATCCCTAAAGATTATATAAAAGCCAAACAAGTAACATCAGGAAGAGCTATTTCATTACCTGCCTCTTCCCTTTGGAATTTACTCCCCGACCATCTCAGAGCCATCACCGATGCTAAGGATTTTAAGAAAAATCTGAAAACACTCTACTCTGAACACTTTGGTGATATCACATGTTTATCTATATTATTTCTACCTTTTGTTGTTTTCCCCTTTTATTCCCTTTTACGTTCATATACTTAGCCTTTATAAATAAGTTTAGTTAAATTAATCCCTGCTTGCTCCTTCCCTGTTTTTTGTAAGATTTAAAATTTATTGTAAGCCACTTTGATTTTAGGATAAAGCAGTATATAAATCCTGTTAAAATAAATAATAATAAATAAATGTTTCAATTTACATAGTTTACTATTAACTGTTAGACTTAATTACTATGTTCTGTTCATTGTAAAACACTGTGCATCCCCATGCCCTGCTTAGATGTTCAGTTACATGTAAACTACTTTGAATGGCAGAAACGCGGTATAAAAGTAAGTTTAAATACATACATAAGATTTCAATATGAACATAAGAACATATGAAATAACATAGTTATTCACCTATAACAAGTGTTCTCCAGGGACAGCAGAAATCAGTCCTCACATATGGGTGATGTCGACACCGACGAAGCCCACTTGGAGCATTTCCCTAGTTTTCAAAGAAAGCCTTTAGGAATGCTACCACGCATGCGTGGCCCCCTTCCCGCCTAAGGGTGCCACCTTGCTCAGTCAGATGACATAGCTTAGGCAAAAGACAAAAAGATAAAGAAGGCAACTCCAAAGGGGAGGAGGGAGGGTTGTGAGGACTGATTCCTGCTGTCCCTGGAGAACACCTGTTACAGGTGAGTAACTACGCTTTCTCCAGGAACAAGCAGGAAGACAGTCCTCACATATGGGACTCCCTAGCTCCAGGCTGCCAGGGCCCAAACCACGACAGCAGCAGCAATGACCCAAGGGAGGTCGTGAGTTGCATAAGGTGAGTCCCCACCAAGAGACTTTGCAGACCCAAGCGCCCAACATCACCATAACTCTGGTAGCTAAAACATTGAAGGATTGGAGGGCGGGAGTTGCCTATACACTGAGAATGCTTCTGATCACTGCCTGGCCAAAGGCACTGTCCCTGCGGGACTCACTCTCAAGGTAGTAGTGGGCTGAGAACAAATGTACTGCAGACCACGTGGCGGCCTTACAGATTTCTTGCACCGGCACTATACGTAGGTTGGCCACCGATGTGGCCATAGCCCTCACACGATAAGCAGTGATCCAGAGTTCCAGAGAGAGGCCAGCTTGCTCATAAGCGAGGACAATGCAGTCAGCTACCCAGGTGGACAGCGTGGGGTCATAGGAGATAAAAAGTTGAGGAGCTTTTCGATGGGCCTTGGTCCTCTAAAAATAAAAGGACAAGGCCATCTTGCAATCCAGGGTATGCAAGATGACCTCCTCCCTGCCGGAGTGTGGCTGTGGGAAGAAGGTGGGGAGAACTACCTCCTGAGTGAGGTGAAAAGTGGACATCATCTTTGGGAGGATTTGGGGTGCATGCAAACAGTGGCATAGCGTGAGTTGTCAGCACCCGGGGCAAGGCAAGTAATTTGCGCCCCCCTGGTCTGGTGTGGTTCTCTCCCGCGATCAGCGCTGCACTGTCCCTCCCCCAGATAGTCCCTCGCTCTCTCTTCGCACCCACCGCACCGCACGCCTGGCACCCCCCCCCCTCCACAGTGGGCGGCGACCCGGCGGCTCGGATCGGATTCGCACAGCCAGCACTGCAGAGAGCTGCGAGTGCGAGCGCGCCCCCCAGGGCCAGATTTACCTTGAGTGAGGCCCTACGCCAACAAAAATTGTGGGCCCCAAGCAGGGGCGGCCCAAGGGGGGTGTGGGCCTCATTTGCATAAGGGGCCTCATTTGCATAAATATTTGCATAATGTTACCATATACTAACTTTTAGTAAACGTGCCTCTTAATGAGTGTATGGATAAAGAAAGACTAAAAGATTTCTACATTACTATAATCCAGTGCCAACTGCCAGACACATTAGGAACTACTACAAACACTGCCCATTTAGAACCCATAGCAAACCCGCCGTATCCTAACAGCACTACCAGGACTCACAAAGCACCATACTCTACCAATCAAAAGGCAATACTGCAAATATTAAACCAATACATTTCAGAGAACAACAATACATGACCTACTGGGGAAAGAGAACAAGTGGCAATGTCAAATAGGAATTATATAAACAGAACACCTCAGCTCAGTTACACATGCAGAACATAGACCATCACCAAACAAGTAATCACATTTTAGAAACAGGAAGACAAGAATTAAACTGGGAATCCCAAAAGCCAAACTTGGAATGTACAACACTGTAGAAATAAAACTATACATTAATTTGCTCTTGTACTAAACAAAGCGCAGACGTTAATGATGCACATTTACCAGAGCTGACATATTCCAATTAATAAATTCAAAATAAAGAGATATTTTTCTACCTTTTGTGCATTTTTTCAGCTGCAATTGCTCCAGCCACTTTCTTCTGGTTTCTTCGTGTCTTCTGCTAACTCTCCAGCGTCTGCTGTCCCTTTGTCCTTTCTTCTCTCTTCTAGTTTTAGGCCATTCTCTCTCTACATCTGCTTTAACATACTAATCTTTCTCCTTTTGCTCTTTCCTCATTCCTATTTCATCCACTCAAATTTTACCCCTCCATCCTCAATCCCCACTTACTCTCCCAATACCCGGCCAATTGTAGATTTTTTATCCCTCCCACACAAAATATTTTTCCCTTCTCCATTTTACTCTTCCAGCCCCATCCCATTCTAATCCTCCCCCAACATCAGCTCCCTTCTAGTTCCAGCCTCACCCAGCATCCATTCCCTTCTAGTCCCTGCATCAGCCCATTTCCAGTCCTAGCCACCCATCAGCCCATTTCCAGTCCTAGCAACCCCCCAACCCAATACCAGTCCTAGCCCCCCATCAACCCACTTACAGTCCTAACCCCCCATCACCCCATTTTCAGTTTAAGCCCCCCCTATAACCCATTACCAGTCCTAACCCCCCATCAGCCCACTTCCAGTCCTAACCCCATCAACCCATTTCCAGTCAGCCCCCCATAGCCCATTGCCAGTCCTACACCCCCCCATCAGCCCACAACCCATTACCAGTCCTAATCCCATCAGCCCACCTCCAGTCTTAACCCCCCCCAACCCATTTCCAGTCCTAGCCCCCCCATAGCCCATTACCAGACAGCCCCCATCAGCCCACAGCCCATTACCAGTCTTAACCCCCCCCAAAGCCCATTACCAGTTCTAACCCCCCCAACAGCCCATTACCAGTCCTAACCCCATCAGCCCACCTCCAGTCTTAACCCCCCCAGCCCATTTCCAGTCCTAGTCCCCCATAGCCCATTACCAGACAGCCCCCATCAGCCCACAGCCCATTACCAGTCTTAACCCCCCCCCCCCAAAGCCCATTACCAGTTCTAACCCCCCAACAGCCCACATCACATTACCCATCCTAACCTCATCAGCCCACCTCCAGCCTTAATCCCCCAACCCATTTCCAGTCCCAGCCCCCCCAATAGCCTATTACCAGTCCTACCCCCTCCCCCTGCCTAAAGTAAAATTTAATTTAAAAAAAAAACCTGCTGGCTGCCGCCGCCGCGGGGCCCCCTCTGCTGCCGCGGCAGCATTGACTGACCCGCGGGGGCCCCCTCTGCAAGCTCGATCTCTCCCTCCGTGCCTCCGTGCCTCCCTCCGTGCAGGCTGTGAGAGGCGCGAAGGGAGACTGTCTCCCTCGCGTCTCTGTTAAGCCTGCAGGGGCTGATGGGAAGTTTCCCATCAGCCCCTGCGGGCTTAACAGAGACGCGAAGGAGACAGTCTGCCTTCGCGCCTCTCACAGCCTGCACGGAGGGAGGCACGGAGGGAGGGATCGAGCTTGCAGAGGGGGCCCCCGCGGGTCAGTCCATGCTGCCGCGGCAGCAGAGGGGGCCCCGCGGCGGCAGCCAGCAGGTTTTTTTTTTATTTTATTTTTTTAAAAAAGCCTAACTTGTTCCATTTTTGTGGGCCCTTTGCAGCTGTGGGCCCTACGCCATGGCGTACATGGCGTATAGGTAAATCCGGCCCTGGCGCCCCCCCCATGTTGCGCCCGGTGCGGCCTGCCCCCCTGCACCCCCCACGCTACGCCTCTGCATGCAAAGCACCAGGGCCTGCAGCTTGCTTACTCTGTGAGCGCACGTCAAAACCATCAAGAAGGCCACATTCCAGGAGAGGTGTCTCAGGTGGCAGGTGGCCAAAGGCTTGAACGGTGGCCTAGTGAGCTGGGAGAGCACCACATTGAGGTCTCATTCCGCTGCCAGAGGGAGGAGAGGAGGCTTGGATAGCAGGAGGCTGCTGAGGAATCTGGAGACCAAAGGCTGGCCTGAGAGGGGCTTCTCCTCTATAGGGTGATGGCACTGAGATGTACCCTCACTGAGTTAGATTTCAAGCCCGAGTGTGAGAGGTACTGCAAGCACTACAGCATGAGCTTTACCTGACAGGAGAATGGGTTCTCATTCTGCACAAAAGACAGAGAACCTCCCTCCACTTGAAGGCATAAGCCCTAATGGTGGATGCCTTCTGGGAGGCCAGGAGGATCCCCTCGACTTCACCTGGGAGGTTGAAAGGGGCCAATGCTACCCCTTCAGTAGCTACGCTGTCAGCATTGGGGACCACAGGTTGGGATTTTTATTTATTTTTTATTTATTTATTACAGTTTCTTATATACCGCGCTATTTAGAATCAGCGCGGTTTACATCATAACATAACGACCATAACGACAAGCTGTCAGGTTTTACATCGAACAGGAGTACAAACTTGGATAACAGGGTTAACTATATACATAAGCTATTTACACTGTAGATAATACATGTAAGGGCCATTCTAGATTGGGATGTAGCAAGGAGATCCCCCTCCTGGGACAGGAGGTCCGGGTCCTGGCCCAGTAGTACTGGGGTTGCCACCGACAGGGAGAGCAGCAGGGGGAACCAGGGCTGCCTGGGCCACCTGGGTTCAATCAGGATTACTGAGGCATGCTCGCTCAAGATTTTGAAAAGGCACTTGGCTATCAGAGGTGTCAGTGGGAATGCATAAAGCAGGCCCTGTGACCAGGAGATCAGGAAGGCGTCTGACGCCACCCTCCTACAGTGTGGCTGAGGAGAGCAGACTTTGGGCAGCTGTGAGTTGTCTGGAGAGGTGAACAGGTCCAGCTAGGGTCTTCCCCAGAGGTGGAAAAGCCTCTGCGTCACTTTTGAGTCCAGGCGCCACTCGTGAGGCCGAAGGATCCTTCTGAGGTTGTCTGCCAGGCAGTTGTCCTGGCCCAGTAAGTACACCGCCCTCAGAAGGATATGATTGCGCACTGCAAAAGATTGGAGGAGCCTGTATCCCCCTGCTTATTCACATAGAACATGGCAACCTGATTGCCTGTCTGTATGAGGACCGGGAGTGCTCAGGAGCTGGGGGAAGGCCTGAAGGGCCAGGAAGATGGCTCTGAGCAAGAGGAGATTGATTTGCAGGAGGGATTCCTCTGGGGACCAGGTGCCCTGGGTGCACAGGCCATCGCAAGGTGCGCCCCAGCCCACAAGGGAGGCGTCTGTCGTCAGGACTCTCTGAGGGGTTGATGCCTGGAAGGGCATACTTGCCCTGAGGTGATGTAGGGACTGCTACCAGGTGAGGGAGGCTGCCAACTGGTGAGTGACCTTCACTCTGTCCCTCAGCCTGCCTGCTGCCTGCGTCCACTAGGAACAAAGGCACCACTAGGCTGCACGCATATGCAGGTGGGCCAGAGGCATAACGTGAACTGTCGAGGCCATGTGGCCTAACAGGTGGAAGAGTAGGTGAGCTGGCACCGAACTGGAGCTCTGCACGTCCCTTGCCAGCTGCATCAGGCGGTGGGCTCTCTCCACAGGGAGGAAGGCCCTGACTCGCAGAGTGTCCAGCCTGGGCCCCTATGAATTCCAAGTCTTGAGCCAGGGAGAGGCTGGACTTGGGGTAGTTGATGATAAACCCCTAATGCTGCAGGGTATGGATAGTGAGCCTTGTGGCCCACCTGCCCTTGAGAGGTGTGCTACCTCTGATGAGCCAGTCGTCCAGGTAAGGAAAGACGTGGGCCCCTTGGAGGTGCACATGGACAGCTACAACTGCCAGGCATTTTGTAAAGACCCTTGGAGAGGAGGAAAGGCCGAATGACAGCACCCTGTACTGGTAGTGCTGCCCCCCACCGTGAATCTCAGATAATGCCTGTGGGAGGATGGATCAGGATGTGGGTGTAAGCATCCTTGAGATCCAAGGAATAGAGCCATTCTCCCTGGTGGGGGTACAGCAGCAGTGTCCCAAGGGAGAGCATCTTGAACTTTTCCCTCACCATGAACTTGTTCAAGTTGTGCAGGTCCAGGATGGGCCAGAGGCCCCCTATTCCTTTTGGGACAAGGATATACTTTGAGTAGAACCCCGTTCCTCAGAGGTGATGGGGTACCGGTTTCACTGTCCTATCCCTGAGCAAGCCTGCGAGTTCTGTGGTGAGCAAAGCCTGGTGGAGGAGAGGCTGTAGAGACTCTCCTAGGAAGAAGTCTGGAGGGTTCTGCTGCAGATGGAGGAAATACCCCTCCTGCCCACCCGCAGAACCCACTGGTTTGTGGTGATGTTGGCCCATCTGTGGGCAAAAGAGGCCAGTCGACCCGGTGTGGGCTGAGGTGGGATTCCCAGGTGAGGGGAGGACCAGCCCAGGGAGTCAAAAGCTTCCCCCTGGTTGGATGGGAGCCGATGTCTGGGGCTTGGGAGCCTTGGGCTTCCTAGACCCGTGTCCCAGGCCTTTTGATTGTGAGGCCTGGTGAGGCTGCAATGAGTAAGGCTGGTAGTGGCCAGCCAGGGAGTGGCCCTTTTTCCTCGGGAAAAAGGGCTTTTTCCCTGAGGATTTTTTCCTTGGGAGAGCTGAGGTCTTTTTGGACAGCCTCTGCCAGGTCACTACCTCAGCCTCAATCTCCTCAGCCTTATCAGACATTGGTTTCCCAAATAGGTTCTCACCATTGTAGGGGACATCCAGAGCTTTTCCTGAAGTCTGTACCATGTCTGGTGCCAATGCTGGCAGCTGCAATCCTGGCCACAGACTCGAATCCCATGGCGTCGAGGGCCTGGGGCTTCCTGCTGGGGGGAACTGGTCTTTTGACTCTTCGGTTTTTGCATGGAAGACTCAACCACCATCGAGTTGTGGGGGAGTTGTGGCTTCTCCATGGCGCCATGCAGGACTCAAGGCCCGATGGCTGTGCAGCACTTGGCATGGACACCGAAACCCTTGGGTCCCATGCCAGAACTCCGGAGAGTGCGTCCTCGAGGAGGACTATAGATTCACGGGTCCTGGAGCAGTCTCCATTGGCCGAGGACTTGTCTCGAGACTTTCTGAGGGCACTGCTCGGAGTCGCCCAAGTCCCATTGAGGGACCTTGCCAGGTTTGATCTGAAGCACCTCCTTCAAGACCTTCTTCTTCCTTTTGGGAGGGTCCAGGGCCACACTTGAGGAGCCACTGCCGCGGGACTCAGAGGACACCCGGACCTCTCATGAAGGGCTGGCTTCGGGGCTCGGCGATGGGGAAGCTGGGGCAGAATCACGCCTTGGAAAAAGCTTCTCCTGCAACTCAGACCGCCGCCTATTGGTTTTAGAGATCATGGCCTGGAACCAGTCGCATGTGAACTGTCATGGACCGGGCCCAGGCAGCGGATGTAGCAGTCATGAGTATCAGTGATTGAGATAGTCTGATTGCAGCGGTTGCATTTCTTGAACCCACCAGAAGTCATGGTGGGAGCACATCCGGCTGAGGTCGAGGACCCCCGGGCGAAAAAGGGTATGAAGGCCGGTTGAGGTGGAACCTCAAGGAAACATGGGGAAAAAAAAGGGAACCGAGATCAGCACTGGTGGTGCCACCTTGAGGCGGGAATGAAACTGGTATGCAAACTGGACAAAGGGAAGTAATTAAAGAACTTTTTCCGGGAGAGTAGAAGACCATGTCCATTGGGTTCTGCGTAAAAAAGGAGACTGAGCAAGGTGGCATCCTTGGGCGGGAAGGGGACCACGCATGCGTGGTAGCATTCCCAAAGGCTTTCTTTGAAAGCTGGGGAAATGCTCCGCGTGGGCTCAATCGGTGCCGACATCACCCATATGTGAAGACTGACTTCCTGCTTGTTCCTGGAGAAGCCATATTAGGTCAGATAAAGGTTCATGAAGCCAGGTATCCTGTCTCCAACAGTGGCCAACCCAGGTCACAAATACCTGGTGGATTCTCAAAGAGGTACATAGGTTCCACAGTGCTTGTCCCAGGGTAAGTAAGCAGTGGATTTCTCAGGTCCTCTTTAATAATGGTCTATGGTCCTTTCATCCAGGAACTTGTCCAAGCCTTTTTTAAGCCCAGCTACACTAACAGCTTTTACTACATCCTCTAGTAACAAAATCCAGAGTTTGGTTACACATTAAATGAAAAAATATATTCTCCAATTAGTCTTAAATGGGTTATAGTGTAGCTTCATTGCATGTTCCCTAGTCTTTCTACTTTTTGATGGAGTAAACAACTGATCTACGTTTACCCATTCCACTCCATTCATTAATTTATAGACCTCTAATATATCTCCCCTAAGCCGTCTCTTCAACAGATTGAAGAGCCATTACCTTTTAAGCCTTGTATCCTAGAGGTATCCTTCCATCCCCCTTACCATTTTGGTGGCTCTTCTCTGTACCTGTTCTAATTCTGCTATATCCTTTTTAAGATACAGCGACCAGAATTTCACACAATATTCAAGGTGCAGCCGCACGATGGAATGTTAGAGGCATTATAATATCCTTTGTTTTATTCCCCATCCCTTTCCTTATGATATCTAGCATTCTATTTGCTCTCTTTTCCACCACTGCACACTGGGTGGAGGATTTCAACATATTATCCACGATCACACCTAAATCCTTTTCCTGGGTGGTGGTTCCTAATGTGGAACCTTTCATTGTATAACAATAGTTTGGGTTGTTCTTTCCTAGGTGTATAACTTTGCACTTGTCCACATTAAATTTCATCTGCCATTTGGATGTCCAGTCTTTCAAATTATTAAGGTCCACTCTTAATTTTTCACAATCCTCTTGTGTTCTAACAACTTTGAATTATTTTGTGTCGTCTGCAAATTTGATCACCTCACTTGTTATTCCCATTTCCAGGTTATTTATGAAAATATTAAAAAGCAGCGGGCCCAGCACAGATCCCTGGGGTACTCCACTATTCACCATTGTCCATTGAGAAAATTGTCTATTTAGCCCTACTCTCTGCTTTCTATCTTTTAACCAGTTCCTGATCCATAATAGTATACTGCCTCTTAGCCCATGACTTTTTAATTTCGCCAAGAGTCCCTCATGAGGGACCCTGTCATAGGCTTTCCGAAAATCCAGATATATTATATCAACCAGCTCACCTTTATCTACCTGTTTATTGACACCTTCAAAAAAATATGAGTTAAAAGATTAGTAAGACAAGACTTTCCTTGGCTAAATCCATGTTGGCTTTCTCCCATTAAACCATGACTATCTACATATTCAGTAATTATTCTTTAAAATGGTTTCTATCATTTTGCCCGTCAGACTCACCGGTCTGTAATTTTCCGGATCACCCCTGGAACTCTTTTTAAAAATTGGCATTATGTTGGCCATTCTCCAGTCTTCAGGTACTACAGATGATTTTAATGATAGTTCATAGATTACTAATAATATGTCTGCAATTTCTCATTTCTGTTCTTTCAGCATCCTTGGATGTATACTCTCTGCTCCAGGTAATTTGCTACACTTTTGTTTATCAAATAGTTGTAATACATCTTCCTGGTTTATCAAAATTTGTTTCAATTCTTCTGATACATCACCTTTAAGTACCATTTCAGATATGGGTAACTTCTGTACATTTTCTTCAGTAAAGACCGAAGCAAAGAATTCATGTGGAGGGAAATTCTATCATAGCCGTCTTGCCCCTATTTGGCCGATCAGAATCTGGGTGCACAGCGGTAGCACCCGATTCTAATCCCATGGACATGCCTGAAAGATTAGAATCAGGTCTACCAGCCTGGATGTGCAGGCCATGGCCAGATTCTAATCGGCCGCATGCCCAGCAGATTCCCAGCTACCTCAGCCAGGCTCCTGACATCCCGTCACCATGACACCACGGTTCCATTCAGGAGCCATAATCCCCAGCCACCAAAGAAAAGGCTCTTTCCCTGCAGCCTGACCCCCGATCTGGCCTCCCATGGCAGGACTGGGCTGCAGTGCTCCCCCTGCATTCCATCACCTCTTCAAAATCACTAGGCTCCGCAGTCCCCCAAAATCCAACGGGACTAATTCCACCTCCTGGGTGAAATAAGTCCCCCATCTATCAGCCCTGTATTTCCAGGGTCGCGTAGCCGCTCACTGTCCATACTCACTCCTCCCATGGCCCTTCCCCTCCAGCCTACAAACACAGCTCCCTGCACAACTCGGCAATATGTGCAGGGAACTCACGGTCCAGACATTTAGCAGGTCTGGACATCCTGATTGGATGCCCAGACCCACTAAATGTGGATCAGAATGACCCCCTTAGTCTCTTCACAATGGCCTTGTCCTCCCTTATCGCCCCTTTTACCTCTCGATCATCTAATGGTCCATCTGACTCTCTCACAGATTTTTGCTACTAATGCTCTTGAAAACGTTTTATTGTGCCTTTTTGCTTCCATGGCAAGCTTTTTTCAAATTCTCTCTTTGCCTGCCTTAGCAATGCCTTGCATCTAACTTGCCAGTGCTTACGTTGTTTCCTGTTTTTGTCAATTAGTTCCTTTTTCCATTTCCTGAAAGATGCTTTTTTGGCTACAACAGCCTTTAAACCATTCTGGCCTTCCTTCCACTTTTCTTGAAGCATAGAATACATATGGTCTGGGTTTCCAAAATAGTATTTTTAACAACCCGCATGCTTGATGTAAACCTTTAACCTTTGCACCTGCTCCTTTTAGTTTTTTCATAACTATTTTCCTCATTTTATCATAGTCTTCTTTTTGAAAGTTAAAAGGTAGTACTGTAGATTTCTTTGCCATCCCCCTCCATTTATTAAATTAAATGTGATCATACTATGATCACTATTGCCAAGTGGCCCTAACACTGTCATCTTTTGCACCAGATCCTGCATTTCACAAAAGACTAGGTCCAAAATAGCTTCCCCTCTTGTCAGCTGATGAACCAGCTGCTCCAAGAAACAGTCATTTATTTCATCTAGAAACTTTATCTCCCTAGCATGTCCTGCTTTGACATTGACCCAGTCGATACCGGGGTAATTGAAATCGCCCATTATTATTACTGTGTTGTAAATTTTGTTAACTTGAAGAACAACCTAAAGGGAATGCTATTGCTGGAAATAAATCTGCACTTCTAAGTATTTACCTGTTGGGAAATTCTCTAAATCTTGGGGGAAAGGGAATTCTTTAGTTACAGCTGATGGACACAAAGGAGGTCATACTGAACAAAGTGACAGGGAATATGTTGCACATGAGAAAATAGGTACACATAGGGGAGATGCTGAACATGGGGGGGAGAATAAATGGCAGGGAGGAATAGGCAGGGCCGGCCCGTCCATTGAGCAAGAATGTTGTTTGCACAGGGCCCCACGTTTCAGGGGGCCCCGCGCAAACAACATTCTGCCCATCAGTCACTTTAAAAGAAAAAAGAAACTTGCTGCTGCAGCTGCTGCCGTGGCAGCAGCAGAATGAAGTGTCTCCTGCGATCAAGTGTCTCCCGC
Organism: Ichthyophis bannanicus; assembly: GCA_033557465.1. Lineage (NCBI taxonomy): Eukaryota > Metazoa > Chordata > Amphibia > Gymnophiona > Ichthyophiidae > Ichthyophis > Ichthyophis bannanicus. Next base: position 247,427,092 of record CM066041.1, on the reverse strand, counting down.
GGGGCCCCCCCCACCTCCGGCTGCCCGGGAAAACCCGCCTCAATCACTCTCCTAGGCGCGGCTTTCAGAGCCACGAAGGGAGAGTTTCCCTCTCCTCGCGGCTCTGTTTGTTAAGCTCACCGGGGCTGATGGGAATTTTCTCATCAGCCCCGGCAGGCTTAACAGAACCGCGAGAGGGAAACTCTCCCTTCACGGCTCTGAATGCCACGCCAAGGAGAGTGATTGAGGCGAGCTCTTCCGGGCAGCCAGAGGTGGGGGGGGCTCCACGGGAGACACTTGATAGTAGGAGACACTTCATTCTGCTGCTGCCACGGCGGCAGCGGCAGCAGCAAGTTTCTTTTTTTCTTTTAAGGTTTCCCTGGGCTGATGGGGGGGAGGGGGGTTAGGACTGGTAATGGGCTATGGGGAGGTTAGGACTGGAAATAGGGTGAAGGGGGGGGGTTAGAACTGGACTGGTAATGGGCTATGGGGGGTTAGGACTGCTAATGGGCTATGGGGAGGCTAGGACTAGAAATAGGGTGATGGGGGGTTAGGACTGGAAATAGGGTGATGGGGGGCTAAGACTGGTTATGGGCTGATGGGGGGCTTAGGACTGGTAATGGGCTATGGGGGGCTAGGACTGGTAATGGGCTGGGGGGGTTGCTAGTACTGGAAATGGGCTGAGTGGAAGGGGGGCTTGAACTGCAAATAGCTGATGGGGAGGGGGCTTTGAATGGAAATGGGCTGTGAGGGGAGGGAGCTAGGACTGGAAATGGGCTGATGGAGGGGCTAAAATAGCACTGGAAATGGGGGATGCTAAGATTGGAAATGGGCTGTGGTGGGGTCTTAGATTGAAATGGACTCATGGAGGGGCTAGAACTGGAAGTAGGCTCATGGGGGGCTTGGATTGGAAATGGGCTCAGTGGAGGGGAGCTAGGATTTAACATGGGCTGATGGTGAGGCTAGGAAAGGACTAGAAATGGGCTGATGGGGGCTGGTATTGGAAATGAGCTTATGGAGGGACTCGGATAGGACTGGAAATGGATGGGGGAGCTAGGACTGGAAATGGGCTGATGGTGGGGCTAGGATAGGAATGGAAATGGGCTGATGCGGAGACTAGAAGCGAGTGGATGCTGGGTGGGGCTGGAATTAGAAGGGAGCTGATGTTGGGGGAGGATTAGAATGGGATGGAGCTGGGAGAGTGAAATGGAGAGGGGAAAAATATTTTGTGTGGGAGGGAAGAAAAATCTACAATTGGCCGGGTATTGGGAGAGTAAGAGGAGATTGAGGATGGAGGGGTAAAGTTTGAGTGGATGAAAAAGGAATGAGGAAAGAGCAAAAGGAGAAAGATTAGTATGTTAAAGCAGAAGTAGAGAGAGAATGGAAAAAACTAGAAGAGAGAAGAAAGGACAAATGGACAGCAGACAATGGAGAGTTAGCAGAAGACACGAAGAAACTAGAAGAAAGTGGCTGCAGCAATTGCAACTGAAAAAGAAATGCACAAAAGGTAGAAAAATATCTCTTTATTTTGAATTTATTAACTAGAATATGTCAGCTCTGGGAAATGTGCATCATTGACGTCTGCGCTTTGTTTAGTACAAGAGGAAATTAATATATAGTTTTATTTCTACAGTGTTGTTGTACATTCCAAGTTTGGCTTTTGGATTTCCCAGTTTAATTATTGTCTTCCTGTTTCTAAATTATGATTCCTTGTTTGGTGATAGTCTATGTTCTGCAGGTATAACTGGGCTGAGGTATTCTGTTTATGTAATTCCTATTTGACATTGCCACTTGTTCTCTTTCCCCAGTAGGTCATGTATTGTTGTTCTCTGAAATGTATTGGTTTAATATTTGCTGTGTTGCCTTTTGATAGGTAGGGTCTGGTGCTTTGTGAGTCCTGGTAGTGCTGTTAGGATACGGCGGGTTTGCTATGGGCTCTAAATGGGCAGTGTTTGTAGTAGTTCCTAATGTGCCTGGCGGTTGGCACTGGATTATAGTAATGTAGAAATCTTTTAGTCTTTCTTTATCCATACACTCATTAAGAGGCATGTTTACTAAAAGTTAGTGTATGGTAACAGTATGCATATATTTATGCAAATGAGGCCCCTTATGCAAAAGAGGCCCCGCCCCGAGTCTCCGCACATGGCCCTGCACCCCCCTTGGGCCACCCCTGGGAATAGGGGTACAGAAGGGAGTTGCTGGTCATAAAAGGTTGACAGAGAGGGAATGCTACAGATGTGGCTACAGATGTGGGGGGAAGAATAGGCTGCCAGTGGGAGATTCTGGATGCAGGGGTGAGTAGGGAGGAGAGTTGCTGGGTATAGGAAGGGGCTAGGAACACACAGGTGGATGCTGGCCATGGGGGAAGCAGAATAGCAATACAAAGAGGGGTTGTTGGGTAAAGGAGCATGGAGGAGGAGACTGGACATGGGTGGAAACAGGAAGAGAGATAGGAGATGCTCGACAGAGGTGGGGAGAGAAAGAGGAGATGCTGAATGAAAGGGCGAGAGTGAGACGAGATGTTGGAAGGAGGGGGATGACAGCGAGAGAGAGAGAGAGAGAGGAGATGGTGGATGGGAAGAAACTGAGGAATCAGGGGATGGGGAATGGGTGAGAGAAAGCAATGAAAGTTGAATGCAGATGCAGAAGATTGGAATGTAAAAAGGAGGGAAATCTGAGTGGTTAGAGACAGAGAGCTGAAAGGCTGAAATGAAAAGATCAATGTCAGAGGTGGATAGAGAGGAGGACATGAATAAAACAAAAGGAGAGAGAAGTGAGCAAAGAGACTGGAGACCCTGGAGAGAACGTTAAGAGAAGACAGTGGAAAGCAAAAACAAGAGACTAGGACCAACATGATTAGAAAAATAAAATGGCCATACAACAAAGAAAGAAGAATTGTATTTTTAATTTAGTGATTGGAATATGTCAGGTTTTGAAACTGTTATCTGCTATTTTAATATATGCCGCAGTATTGGGGGGGGGGGGGGGAATGCATCGCCATTTCTATTTCTCCGGTGTTGCACTGCATGCAGAATCTGGTTTCTTGGAGTTTCAGTATGATTTTTGCCTACATATTTCTGTTCTTAGTGTGTGGTAATTTGTTCTGTATTTAGTGAGGGTCTATCTATGTTTAGAATGTGTGATTCAGGCCAGGTATTTTGTTAGCAGTGAGTGTCTGTGTAGGGGTCTGTAGTAATCCAGCTTGTTTAATTTTCCCAATAGCTGGTATTGACATATTTACTGCACAATGCTCCCTTTTCCTAGGTATGTTCTCATTGGTACTGTTATGGACTAGTATATTTGTTCTACCCAGACCAACTTTTGCAGGGTTTTGTCTTACTGTAGACTTTTTCTGTATGGTGAGTTCTAAAGGGAAATGTCATAGTTCTGTTCTGAAGAGAGGAAGTGAAAAATTACAAGTTCAAATAAAACTAAAGAAAACTAAACATCATTTTGTGGTGTTCCTTTCATTTGCAAAGCAATGCGGAATGCAGACCTTTCCAAATTTATACCCTAAATGTGCCGTGAGAAAAGCCTCACTTATTGGCCTTCAGTCTCAGCAGAAACTGCTACGCAGGCACTTCTGCTGAATACAGTATAACAAGGGAGCTTTTAAATACTTAAAGGGTATTAATGAGCAAGCAAAACCTTTCCAGAGATGAGGAAGCTGTGGAAAAAGAGAACATGAAATGAAGCTGCAAGGTGGAAAACTTAAAAGCAACGTCAGGAAAGCACAGTTACTCACCTGTAACAGGTGATCTCCAGGAACAGCAGGAATGTAGTCTTCACATATGGGGACTCCCTAGCTACAGATGCCAGGGAGAAACCCCAGAGGTTGTGTGCCCTTTTGAAAAGGGTTCCACTTCCCCCCATGGATCTCTGGCATCCTACCAGGGAAGGTGGGTAGGAGTTGATTAAATATGGAACAGGTATTGAAGAACAGCCTGACCAAACAAGGAATCCTGGCGGGAGTCCTTGTCCAAGCAGTAATGGGCTGTGAAGATATGAACCGAGGCCCAGGTAGCTGCTCGACAGATGTCATCGATAGACACAGAGTGAAGATGAGCCATAGAGGCTGCCATGGCTCTCACATTGTGAGCTGTGACATGGCCTTCCAGAGGAAGATTCTTACTCTGATAGGCAAAAGATATACACTGTGCAATCCAGTTGGACAATGTCCTTTTGGAGACTGGAAGTCCTAAATGACTAGGATCAAAAGCAACAAAGAGTTGAGAGGACTTTCTATGTTGCTGCGTCCTTTGCAAGTAAAAGGCCAAAGCTCTTTTACAGTCCAAAATATGAAGATTCCTTTCTGCATTTGATGCATGAGGCCTTGGGAAAAAAACAGGAAGGTAAACTGCTTGGTTTAAATGAAAAGGTGAAACCACCTTTGGCATAAAGTGGGGATTAGTCCTAAGGACTACCTTATCATGATGGAACCTTGTATAAGGAGGATCAGCCACCAATGCTTGCAATTCACTGATGCGACGTGCTGATGTGATTGCAATAAGAAAAATCACCTTCCAGGAAAGGAATTTCAAAGAGGTAGTAGCTAAAGGTTCAAAAGGCGGCTTCATGAGCTGGCCAAGAACCAGATTTAAATCCCATGCCATCGGTGGTGGCTTAACAGGAGGCTTAGTTAGAAGAAGGCCTCTCATAAATCTCGCTATGATAGGATGAGAGGAAATAGGTTGCCCATTTAAAGGCTTGAGAGAAGCTGCAATAGCACTCAAATGAACTCTCACTGAATTGGTCTTAAGCCCTGTATTAGACAAATGAAGGAGATATTCCAGTAATGACTCCAGAGGTATTGCAAGAGGGTTAAGACCCTTCTGCGAACACCATATGGTAAACCTTTTCCACTTGAAAGCGTAAGAGCGTCTTGTGGATGGTTTCCTGGAAGCATAAAGGATATCCTTTACCTGCTGAGAAAGGTTAAGACCATGAAGTTCTAGGCTTTCAGCAACCAGGCCCTGAGATGTAGAGACTGGGGATTGGGATGCCACAGCATCCCGTCCTCCTGGGATAAGAGATCTGGAGCAGATCCTAACTCCAGAGATGGAGCTTGAGAGAGATGTAAGAGCAGAGGGTACCACACTTGTGGCCAATGTGGGGCTATGAGAATCATATGGCCTCTGTCTCTCTGCAGCTTGAATAAAGTTCTGGGAATTAGGGGAATGGGTGGGAAGGCATACAGAAAGTCCCGACCCCAATGGAGGAGGAAGGCATCTCTGGCCTGACAATCCTGAGCCGGAATTCTGGAACAGAACCGGGGAAGTTTGGCATTCAGCGGACTTGCAAAGAGGTCTATGTCCGGGGTTCCCCAAAATTGGAAAATTTTGGCCACCTGGTCTGCATGGAGAGACCATTCGTGTGGAAGCAGAACTTGACTGAGTCTGTCTGCTCAAGAGTTTTGAATGCCTGGAAGATACACTGCAAGGAGATGAATCTGATGCTCTCTGGCGAGGGCCCAAAGTCGCAAAGCTTCGTTGCAGAGTGACAGAGAGCCTGTTCCACCCTTCTTGTTCACATAGAACATGGCTACCTGGTTGTCCGTTTGAATTAGAACAGTTTTGTAGCTGAGCTGGGTGTGAAACACACAAAGAGCAAGGAAGATTTCTCTGAGTTCTAGGAGATTGATGTGTAGAACAGTCTCCTGTGGAGTCCAGGAACCCTGGGTAGAGAGGCCTTGCAAATGGGCTCCCCAACCCACCTGTGAGGCATCTGTTGTTAGAGTTACTTGGGGGGGGGGGGGTTGCTGAAAAGGGGACCCCACCAACAGATTCTGGGGTGACTGCTACCATTGGAGAGACAGAATGAGATGATCTGAGGTTGCTATTTTGTCTGACAGGCAACCTGACGCCTGAGTCCATTGAGTGGATAGGGTCCACTTGGCTGCCCTCATATGGAGGCGGGCATAAGGGACCACATGCACGGTGGATGCCATGTGGCCTAGCAATTGTAACATTTCCCGAGCAGTGAGGTGAGACTTTAGCATTGCTTGGGAAGCTAACTGCACAATGTGAAAGCAGCGGGACTGTGAAAGATAGGCCCTTGTCTGTCTGGTATCCAGCAGGGCTCCTATGAACTTTAGAGACTGAGTGGGAGCTAGGTTGGATTTTGGGAAGTTTATGACAAGTCCCAAATATTGAAGGATACGCATTGTGCGAGATAGAGAAAAACTGGCCTCTGGCTCTGATGGGGCTCAAATGAGCCAATCGTCCAAGTAAGGGAAGACGAATATTTTTAGGATGCGGAGAAATGCTGCCACCACATCCATGCATTTTGTGAACACCCTTGGTGCCGAGGCCAGGCCAAAAGGAAGAACTCTGTATTGGTAGTGCTTCCCTTGAAATAGAAAGCGAAGAAACCTTCGGTGAGTTGGATGGATGAGAACATGAGTGTACACATCCTTGAGATCTAGAGAACAAAGCCAGTCCTGACTCTGAAGGTATGGCAGTAGAGTTCCCAGAGAAATCATTTTGAATTTCTCTTTGAACAGGAATTTGTTCAATTCTCTGAGGTCCAAAATGGTTCTGTGCCCTCCTGTTTTCTTTGGAATAAGGAAAAATGGGGAATAGAACCCTGCACCTTGTTGATGAATAGGTACTTCTTCTATTGCCCCTTGGGCAAGAAGCAGACTGACCTCGTGATCTAACTGGGAGTTAAGAGAGGTCCGAGAATTGAACTGTCTTACCATTGTAGGAGGGACCATGCTGAGGAAGTGAAGCTTGTATCCCTCTCTTACAATGAACAGAGTCCAACTTTCTGCTGTTATTTGCCCCCATCTTGGGGCAAAATAACATAACCTTCCTGGGATGGTGGAAGGCTCTGGCCCATTCAGGGCCAGGAAGACAAAGTTCTCTAGATGGGAATCAAAGTCCCTGTGGAGGCTGAGTCTGCTGAGCCGGTTGAGGCTTAGCAGCCTTTGTTTTTCTTTGTTTAGGTTGCTGCTGACCCTTTTGGGCAGACTGACCTGAACGATGCCCTTGCTGGGTATAGGAGGGGTAGAACTACTTGTTTCTAGTGAAGAATGTTTTTTTGTAGGACTTTTTCCTTGCAGGATCAGCTGTAGATTTTGATAATCTATCCAAGGTGAGATTATCAACATCTAGCTCATTAGCTTTCTCTTGCCAATTTTTGCCAAAGAGATTCTCTCCTGTGCAAGGAATATTCCCTAGTTTGTCCTGTACCCAAAGTTCCAAGTCAGATGCCTGGAGCCAGGCAATTCTACGTGCGCCTATGGCAATAGCAGAAGTTCTGCTTATGCATTCAAAACAATCAAAGGCTGCACGATTTACGAATTTGGAAACATCCTGAGCAAGTTTGATAAGTGCAAGATAATCTTGTCTCTTATCAGGAAGGAGAGGGCTCATAAGCTCTAGATCTCCTGTAACTTCCTTGAGGAACATTCCCATATATAGAATGTAGGAACTAATCCTGGCAGAAAGCATAGAGGCCTGGAAGGTTCGACGTCCAAAGGCATCAAGAGTTCTACATTCACGTCCTGGAGGATTAGATGCATGTCTTTTTGCACTCTTGATCCTTCTCATAGCTGATTCCATCACCATGGAATGGTGGGGCAGCTGAGTTTTTTGAAATCCAGGACAGGGAGGAACTCGATACATGGTATCGAGCCTACGAGAATGAGGAGAAGTGGTGAGAGGTGTTTTCGACATCCTCAGCATGAGATCATGCAAGATCTCATGAATAGGCAAAGTAGCTGCCTCTTTGGGAGCTTTAGGATACTGTAAAATCTCCAATTCCTTTGCCCTAGGCTCTGTTTCAGGAGCCACTGTGATGGAAAGACCTCGAGCCACATCCCGGATAAAATCCTGGAAGGATATATCCTCTGGAGGAGACATCCTACGTTTAGGAGAGGAAGAATCCTCAGGAAGAATTACTCTGGTATCGGCAGAGCTGTCAGAGTCTTCAGACTCGTCGGAAGATTCAAAGTATCTCCTGTCCAGGTAATCGTGCAGCGCACGATACCGGTACCGATCAAAGTCGGTATTGACAGGGTCCGGTACCGACTTGTCAGTACCGGAGGGCACAGCATGCGTCGGTACTGGTAGTCCACCTGCCGACGTCGATGCCATTGGCCCCGGTACTGATGTAGGTGCCGGTACTGGTACAATTGTCTGAAGCGGTTTCGGGGGCATTGATGCCGAGAGAAGAGCCGCCAGACTGCGTTCAATAGCCAAGAATCTCTGGTCTATCGACGCCGCCGATGCCTGGGTATCGGTACCGGACAAAGCAGCCGGTACCCCAGAGCATGGCATCAGTAGTTCTGCCGAGGTTGGGGCCTCGAGAACATCCTGGAGCCCCGATTCCCGCCGGGGCAATTTTGCCGGTGTGAGTCCCTCAAGGGCAACGCCAGAGATATCTCGATACTTAGAAGGAGATCTACCCTTTGAGGACCGGCTAGACTTATGTTTAGTTACCTGAGATCCATGGGAGAAAGACGAAGCCCTGGAAGATGTTGATGCCACAGATGCTGCATCGGAGGGAAAAAGGGTGCTAAGTTTATCAGCTCGGTTTTGCCAACCCCTCTTCGACATCATCCCACAGGCAACACACTCGGAGATAGAGTGGTCAGGACCTAAACATTTGAGGCACCACTCATGGGTGTCGGTGACGGAGATGGTACCGCCACACTTGGAACACTTTTTAAAACACGAAGCGGGTTTTTCCATTGTAGAGGAAAGTTGGGCCTAGTGCCCAAAATGGCGCGTGGCACCAGAGGGGAAAAAGCTGGAAAACTCCAGGAAAAGTTTTTTGTTTTTTTTAAGGAAAAGAAAGAAAGAACCGGCGGCACCGGTGTAGCGTCGAAGGAAGGCAGATGCGACCACAAAAAAGAAGAATAAATGGGATATTCTCTGCAGTGACAAGAAGTGCGACCTGCCGGCTCCGCGGAAAACGAAGAACTGGAGAGAGACAGTTGGGAAAGGCGGGAAGGCAGCACGCAGGCGCTGTGGGATGCTCCCAAAAGCTTTCTAATTGGATGCTGGGGAGCGTTCCCGCGCAGGCTCTGCTGGTACCGATGATACCCATATGTGAAGACTACATTCCTGCTTGTTCCTGGAGATTTACTTTTTCACAGAAAGGGTGGTGGATGTCTGGAATGCCATCCAGCTGGAGATGGTGGGAACAAAAAAAGGCATGGACGAGACACAGAAAATCACTACATAGCAGAACAAACAGAAATAACTTTTACACGTACAAAAACAGAGGGGAGGGACCTGCACAGAGCAGCAGTACAAGTCTAGCCACCTTACTGGGCAGACTAGATGGACCATGCAAGTCTCTGTATCCTGTCATTTGCTATGTTATGTTACTAAATCCAATTTCATATTTGGCTGTGGTGACCGGCATTTTTAAAAAACTGACTGTTGCAGACTGAATATTGGCCTGTTTGTTTTTTTTTACCTTGGACAAGTCACTTAACTCTCCATTGCCTCAGGTACAAACTTACATTGTAAGCCCTCTAGGGACAGGAACATGGAATACCCTTGACCATAGGGTCAGACAATGGGCCCTCCTTTGTGTCACAAATAACTCAGCAGCTAACCCGTGCTTTACAAATACAGTGGAAGTTACACACAGCTTATAGACCCCAGAGTTCAGGGAAAGTAGAGAGAATGAACCGAACCCTAAAGTCTCAATTGTCCAAGCTCTGTCAGGAAGCTCACCTGAAGAGGCCTCAAGCTCTCCCTATAGCCCTTCTCAGAGTATGATCAGCCCCTACCAAGTCATTAGGAGTGTCCCCATTTGAAGTTTTGTATGGAAGACCCCCACCCATAGTTCAGGGAATAACCTTATATCCCGCTTTGACCCGGTGAAAAGCGGGATATAAATACAGTTAAATAAATAAATAAATAAAGGGGGGATATGACTCAGATTGGATCAGAAATCACTAGACAAGAATTGTTGGCTCTAAGTTCTGTCTTACAGGACCTCCATACCTGAGTGCAAGACCAGTTGCCTATCAATCTGACAGAGCCATTGCATCCTTTCAAGCCTGGAGCCTCGGTGTGGGTCAAAGAGTAGAAGAAGACATCGTTGGCACCTCATTGGAAGGGACCGTACGTTGTACTGCTGTCAACACCCACAGCAGTTAAAGTAGCGGAGATCGATTCCTGGATTCATCACAGTCGAGTTAAACCAGCAGCAGTTCCTGAGAGTCGTCCTTGGACTTCGGTCACTAACCCTGCAGCACCATTACGACTCACACTACGAAGAGAATAACCAACCTTCAACATCTCAGTTTTCTATTATCAAAGACTAAGAGACTATGATCATGATGATTGCTTATTACTGTTTCATATTTGCGGTAGCCCTGGGTCCCCTGAAAACAACTTTTGCCCTGCATCCTTGTGCAGCTTGTATAACCACTACCCGAACTGGGATGAAGATCACCCAGACTTTACTTTATCACTCTTACTACACTTGCACTGGTAAAGTCAGTCAGTGCATGTATAATGGTACAGAACTAAATGTCTGTACGAATGGAAAGACTCGTACCTGTTTCAGACCCCGACAGAATCCTTCTTACTACGTCTTGGAACTACGATGGAATGATGAAGATGGAGCCCTCATAAATGCTACAACTCAACTCTCTGATCCCACCAAACCTGCATCCCTGTATTTTGATGCTTGTGACCTGATAAACAGAAATGACTATTACAGGTGCGGATCATGGGAACAAGCTTACTACTATGATGACAAGTACATGTGTCCCGAAGGTGCATACAGATGGGGAATATGCACTGGGTTACACTCCCCAACTACTTATGGAAAACCATCAAAAGATGACTATTTCTGCCCAAAATGGGGCTGTGTGTACTATGCTACCTGGTCTGGTAGCCCTACTGGACAAACTGGAGATAATCGCAAGGCCAAGTTAGAAAGATTACCTCTACTGGAACCCAAGAAATGCAAGAAAAGTGCTTGTAATCCCCTACGACTTCTCATCCTCGACCCGAGCCAGTGGAAGCAAGGATTCCGGTTCGGTCTATGTATTGCAGGAAGTGGATCTGACCCTGGGACAATTGTATATATCCAGCTTAACACAAAAACTCATGTCTCATCACCTTACTGAATACATCATACCTTCTATGAGGCCATGAAAGCAGAGTTTGTGATTCCCCATGCTTCCCGAAATCTGTTTATTGAGCTAGCTGGAGCTGTAGCATCCAGCCTCCATGTTTCTGATTGTCTTTTCTGCGGAGGAACTCAGATGGGTGACCAGTGGCCTTGGGAGGCACAAGAACTGAACTATTCTGTACCCTATAACCAAACTGATCTGCACACTGCTACCAGTGAATGGGTCCTAGCTAGCCCCATTGTTGGAAACCTGTGCTTTGCTCGAGCTGGACCACAATTGACTATGCAAGTGGGGCAGTTGGTCTGTTTGAACCAGAAGTACTATAATGCTACTACCAAAAAGACATCCTGGTGGTCAGGAACCAATGCCCCGGAACCCTCCAATCCTCTAATCATCTTTCCTAACCTTGCCAGGTTATGGACAAATCTTGCTTCTCACAATAACTGGCAAGCTCCACCTGGACTATATTGCATCTGCGGAACTCGAGCATATGCTAGACTCCCTGCCAACTGGGGAGGTGCGTGTGTCTTGGGGACAATAAGATCTTCTTTCTTTCTTCTGCCCAGTTCCCATGGAGAACGACTGGGCTTTCCTGTATACAAGAGTCGACAGAAATGAGAGGCCTTGAAGATAGGCCAATGGAACAAATGGGATGCAACATCTGAAGAATGGCCACCGGAGAGAATTGTTTCCTACTATGGACCTGCCACCTGGGCACAAGATGGCTCTTGGGGTTACCGCACCCCTGTGTATATGTTAAATCGTATTATATGTTTGCAAGCTGTTGTAGAAATAATAACTAATGAAACTAGTAGAGCACTAACCCTGTTAGCTAAACAAGCCATGCAGATGCGTACAGCCATTTATCAAAATCGTTTAGCGTTAGATTATTTACTTGCTGCTGAAGGAGGAGTATGTGGAAAGCTGAATTTAACTAACTGTTGTTTGCAAATCGATAATGAAGGACAAGTTGTAGAAGATATAGCCAATCATCTGAGAAAGCAAACATATGTACCAGTTCAGACATGGCATGGTTTGCAACTCGATGGATGGTTTGGTTCTCTGTTTTCAGGAATGGGCGGCCTGAAAACACTTGTACTCATTGTCCTATTCATATTGGCTATTTGCTTGTTTCTCCCATGTCTCCTACCCCTATGCTTACGCATGTTAAACTCAACTATTGATAGTGTTGTTGAACGTAAGGCAGCTACAAAAGTATTAGCTATGTGGCAATATTCCCTTGTACCCCAACATGATGATGCTGAGGACCAAGTGTAATGTATGATTTAATTCTCACCCTTTCTCACTTGCGGGTGAGAATAATCAAAGGGGGGAATGTGGTAGGCTATGGCCTAGAATAGCCTGTAACTGTATGAGAGGCCTGTGAGCTAGGCCTGAGTCCCAGCCCCCACCTAAGAATAAGAATGCTGAGAAAGACCAAAGTCAGTATAAGTTATAGAAACTGCTTTAAACTGCTTTTTGATAAGGTTGTATAAGTCCTTTGTTGAATATTCTATGCTGATGACAGACATGTACCAGTGCTCTGTATTCACACATTTTCTAAGCTAAGCAACGACCTTGTAGGAGAAAAGTATCAAAGTTTAGAACTGTGCCTTTGTTAGAGAGTTCTGAGCAGGGGGAACAGAGTACTGGGCCCACAGAGAGATCCTAATTGGATGGGTGCAAGGGTCAGTGGGACCAATAGAAGGTTTGCCTGTATTAAACTGAAGAAGAAAGGTATAAAAGGTGTTGTTTACTGGACTCCATTGCTCAGACCATTTTGATTGTGACATTTGCCTGAGACTGTGCACAATAAATTGGCTTGGACCTTCGAACTGACTCCTGGTTTTATTCATTGCGTGCACTTCGCTGCAACAGCATGAGCTAAATCCAATTCCCAATTTTTTGCACAAGTTCTCATTTTGGGTTGCCATGAAACATAGGAAAATGTTGTTTCGAACAAATGTACAGTCAAACCTCGGTTTTCGTTTGCCCTGGTTTTCGTACGTTTCGGTTTTCGACGTCTTTTCTGACTGAGATTTTGTCTCGGTTATCGGATATTGCCTCGGTTTTCGTAAAGAATGGCGCTGGTCTGTATACACTGCCCGCCCAGTCCCGGCAGCACTACCCCCCGGAAGTCCCGGCAGCACTACCCCCCGGACTCACCGATCGCGTGTTGAGAAGCGAAAGTCAGCTGAGCAACATCCTCGAGCCAGAGTCAGAGATGCAAGGATTGTACAGAGAGGAAGGCCCCGATCTCTCCACTGCCTGCCTGTTCTCTGGAGCGCCCCCTCAGGCTCGGAGGTAGCAGGGTAGCTGTCAATGTAAGCAGGAGATGTTGCAGTGCTGTACAGTACAATATCTGTGTGTTTGCTGTCCTGTGGACGATCGGGCAGGTGAGAGAAGTGACAGGAGCTGGGTGTCTGGAACGGATTAATTGAATTTACATTATTTCCTATGGGAAATATTGCTTCGGTTTTCGTACGTTTCGGTTTTAGTCAGACTTCTTAGAACGGATTAATCATGAAAACCGAGGTTTGACTGTATTTGTAAATGCTTTTTAATTTATGCTCTCTTTACTTCAAGTCCATGGTTCACGTCTGTCTTCTATCGCTCAGAAGATGTCTGTTCTCAGTAGATTTTCTTTAGGCTGTGCAGAGTAATTTTATAAACTCCAGTGGGATTAACGTGTTAGAATGCGCCTATTTTATAAAGTAAAGGTAGGGCTGTAATTGATTTAAGAAAGCTCGTAAATTAGACTTTATCACAGGTATAACTGCCCACACCTAGACTTTTCAAGAATGTTTGTAAATTTATTATTTTATAACTTACACACTTAAATTTGTGCTCCGTCTACACCACTGTGCACGCTCTCACTGAAAGTGTGTGACTTAATGCACCCTCAATATTTATTTATTTATTTGTTTACTTGCCATTTTCCAATATAGTCTAAGTGAGTAATGGCATCAGAAACAATTATAAATAAAGCCTGTTTTTTTTGGTTGTTGGTACCTCTGTTGTCGGCACACCACTATGTGTAGGCCGCAGCTGGACAAACAGGAAAAGTCCAAAAGGCATGGAGTCACATATCAGGCCAAGTCACAGCTGCTCCTCCCACTTTAACCTGGCCTATAGCTAAGGTTGCCAGATTCTTTGACCAGTATAGCTTTCATAATGCTTGCTATGTAGGGTGATATCTGGTGACTGAACCATGTATTTTCCAATTTGTTGCTCTCTATGCCTCCTAGTAGGGGAAAAGCATAGAAACATATGTTGCCTTGGGATAGTGGCACCTCGCCATTAAACCAGTATAATCTTTGGGCAGTGCTCTAGTCAGGCTGCCTCACCACTCTCCCCTCCAGGACACATGCACACACGTGCATATACACATATGCACAAGGGGTTGGAAAGAATTCCATGAGCCATCCTCTGCATGTTTTCCCCACATTCATTTATCTATTTAACATTTTATATACCGTTTTTCTACCAGTCAAAATGGTTTACAGTAAACTGGGTGCCACAAGTTAAGCAAGCAACTTACAGGTAAAATTAATGCAAGGTTATTAATGGTAACACTTGGAACTTACAGGTAACATTATGCAACAATACAATGGAACTTATTGGTTTAGCCAAAGAACAATGGGGAGGAGGGAGGATTCCTTTCATGACTAAGGTGCTTGAGGGGTGGCCTTGTGTGGTTCTTCTGTTCATTGGTCTGGGAGTGTTGTGGAGGCATTGTTTGTTGTTGGAAGATGTTTTTTGGTCATTGTGATGTGTTGATATGAGATATTTATTTAGACAGTTTTGTATACCACTTTATCCTTCAATCAATGTAATTGGGGGATATATTTAACATGAGGAGATATGAGACACATACACTAATACTTACAGGGAACATGGGCAATGGAGGGTTAAGTGGCTTGTCCAAGACCACAAGGAGCACATGTGGGACTAGAAACCCTGGTCCTTCCAGTCCAAGGTTGCTGTCCTCTAGTGGGATTTGAACCCCTGACCTTCTGGCCTGAGGTAACTTGCCCCAACAACTAGGCCACTCCTTCCTCCATATACAGCTTGTTATTAGGATGGTGTGAGCTTAATTCTGTTGGGATGGTGCGAGATTAATTCTGTTGGGGGTCTGTGCCGTAATACTCATGGAAGACGTAGGTTTTTAGCTTCTTGTGGAAGTCTGTTAGGGAATCAATGGCTCTTAGGTTAGGAGGCAGACAGTTGCAGGAGTTGGGGCATAGAGGGTGCATGCAAATTGCATGTGCTCTGTTTGCTCTTGAGCCTTTGGGATGGTACTGCCAAGAAATTGTGGGTGCTATGCCTTCTTGATCTTGGTTCTATTTAATAGAGTTTGTAGATATTCTACTGATTGATTGTGTATTACTTTGTAAGAGTTGAGAATGGTTTTATATTTGATTCTGGAGCCAATGAAGTTGCTTTAGGATGGGGGTTATGTGGTGTTGTCGTAGTGCTCTGTAGATATGATACTAACAATATTATTTTCTCTCCTTGTCTTCCCTTTCTCCCATAACATTACACTTAAATGCAACAGCTAATCAAGGCCCACTTAAAATACATTCAGCCGTGGTGGACAGCGATTTCTTCAAACTCTGGCTGCTGCAGGTAAATGATATTCAGCATCAGTATCAGATAGCAGCTAGCGCTGAATATCCAGATAAAAAAGTCATCACTGACACAATCAAGATAGTAGTGATATGCAGCCATCGTCTGGCTAGGCTATCTGCATATCACTTATGGGAGTTTGTTTGCTGTCCTAAGTTATGCAGATAGTTACCCGGATAGTGGCTCTGAAAATTGCCACCATCCGGATAAGTGTCGGCTCTGCATCAGCTCCACCTCCTGGACTGCCCCAGTTCTATCCAGATAGTGCACTAAATATCACTCACAGCGACACTTATCCAGATAGCTATCCGGTTTAAATGCCTTTGAAAACTGACCTCATAGCAATTAAGCCCCACAATCCTAAATAATCATAGCTACTAATAGTAAAATCCTGAGAGTAACGACTAATAACAGTCTGTAAAAAAAGAGGTTTTCAATTTAGTGCATGGTGCTCCATAGGAAGCATGCCACAAGACAGGAATGGAGCAAGAAGAGTTATATTATGGGACTGAGTCAACTAAGCTCTCTTCAGTGATGCGATATTTAAAATTCCTGCTTCCCGAGACCTTAGTAATATTCCTAGAATACAGCACAGCAGATAATCACAGACATTGTTCTTTGTTGGACCATTGATAGCCATAAAAACAAGACAGGGGCTTTAAATTCAATTTTACAGCCAAGGGAAAGCCAATTGGAGTGATCTGAGTACATAAGCTACTACCAGCAAAGGAGATGCTACATTTTGGACTACTTGCAAATGCTAAAGCAGCTCTCCATACTCCGCACCACTTTCCATCATACAGCAACATTACAGTAGTCTAAGCCAGACGTAACTGCAGTATGAATGAAAATCCCCAGGAAACCTCTACAAACCATCCTTGCAGGGATGAAAGGAGGCACCTCCAGAATGGCAGGAATTCTTGTGAGAGATTGGGAGGAGTAGCTCCAGTGGGGAATTATGATTTGTTTCAGATAAAATGTATTCCACATATAAAATAAGCTGAAAGTAGAACAAGTATCCATTAGCTTGACTAAGCCTAATGAGGAAAATAGGAAAACACGTGGAGCCCGATCCCAGTTGAGGCACATCTGGGCCGTCTGGATGACCCAGACCAGAATGGACCTGTCAGCACCCGATTCTGCACCGTGGGAGTAGACAGCCACATGGGTGCAGGATTGGTACCTGTGAGACAGCCTGGCATGCCCCTGCATCGCCGCATAGACGTCCTCCCTGAGACACAACCTGCCCGCTGCCTTGGAGTCCTCGTTTCCCCACCACCTGACCCCAATGGGGGCAGCCGGGGCCCGGATCGGGTGGCAAAGACTCATCCTGCTCGCCACCGTCACTGCTGGGGGGCTGGCTGGACAATCTGGAGGGGCAGCCAGCGCTTATTCCACCTCTGAGGTGGAATAAGCTGCCCCCCCCCCAGCGATCCCCAACGTACAGAACTGTGACTAGAATCGGCCTTTTATGTCCAGGGGTCGGTCCTGTCCATGCTCTGTCCATTCTCCGCCCCCACCCCCGCAGCATGCTCAGTGGCTCTGTGCATGCAGGGAGGCTCGGAGGTAGCATACGGTAGCATATGGTTCAGTTGCCTTGCAGAAACGGGTCCATAGGTACTCTTACATTGCATATAAAACATTAATAAATCATGCCAAGAGACAATTTGTGATCATCATTATTGGCACCCTTGCATTTTAGGTATGTTGTGTACAATATCTTGAAAAATATTGGAAATATTCCAACTGTATGTCATCATAATATTTTAAGAGTATGCTCAAAGGTATACAACAAAAAAAAAGATGTCTGTGCAACTTAGAAGTAGTACTTCTGAGAAAAAAAACAAATTATGACCTGGACAGGATTAATGGCACCCTTCACTAATATTTAGTTACACAACACTTGGCAGTGATGACAGCCTCCAAACATTTCTTGTAGCCATTTATAAATTTTGTACATCTGTCTGCTGGCAGTTTCTCCCACTTTTCAACTGTGATTTGTTCCAGCTCATGAATGTTTCCAGGATTCATTATACCAATGGCAGATTTCAGCTCTTTCTAAAGGTTCTCAATTGGATTGCGATCAGGACTCATTGCTGGCCAGTTTAAAACAGTCTATTTGTTCTTTTTTAACCATTCTTTTGTACTTTTGGATATATGTTTTGGGTCATTGTCCTGCTGGAGGACCCATGACCTTCGACCCAGACCTAGATTTCTGATACTAGGTAGTACATTTCATTCCAAAATACCTTGGTAGTCCTCTGAATTCATGATTCCTTTAATACGTTCAGGCTTCCAGTTCCTGAGGCAGCAAAACAGCCCCAAAACATTATGGAACCTCCATCATATTTAACTGTAGGAAGGGTGTTTTTTCCCTTACAAGCTTCATTTATTTGCCTGTAAATGTATCGCTAGTCTGCATTGCCAAGGAGCTCAAGTTTCATCTATCCATAGAACATTTTCCCAGAAGGATTATGGTTTCTCAAGGCAGGTTTGGGCAAAGATCAGGCGTGTCTTTTTATGTCTGTCTTTGAGCAGTGGAGTCCTCCTTGGCCTTCACCGTGAAGTCTTTCTTTGTTAAATGTGCGGCACATGGTGCGGATTGAAACCACCACTCCAGATTGCTCAGGTCAGCCTTAAACTCTTGGGATGTTATATCTGGTGTTTTTCCAACAGTTCGCACTAACACTCAAAGACTTCTTAGATTAATTTTCCTCTTCCCACCATGTCCTGGCAGTTTCTTGACAGTCACATGAGCAGAAAACTGCTTAATAACATTTTGAACTGTAGACACAGGAATCCTGAGGTCTTTGGAGGTGGCCTTGTACCTCTTTGAAGTTTGATGATAATGGCTTCTCTGATCATCTCAGGCAGCTCTCTTGTTTTCACCATCGTGAAAATGGAACAGGGAAAGAATGTGGCCATTTTATGTGCAAACGTTTTTATTGAATATGTTTATGTTTATTTGAATTTGATATACCGCTCAGACCAAAAGGTATTAGAGCGGTTTACAATACTACATCATTTAAGGAAATAAGAAAAGAATGCCATTATAAGATAGGACAGAGTAGAGGACAGAAACAGTCAAAGAGATAAGAGAAGGAGAAGGACACGGAACAGCAAGTTACCCTGATATATAAGCAGGACATCAATATAAACTCCAGAAACAGACGCCACGGACCAACACCTAAGGGCCACGCCAAAGGGCCCACTGGCGAGGCCCTCAGGCGCGGGCGCGCCCTGGCAACGGCAGATCTTAAGCCGTTGGGCCTGGCTGCTGATTGGTGGGCTCGGGGAGGAAGGGGGAGCTCCTGCTCTCACCCCCGTCAGAAGCGCTGCTCATCGGAGGCCCCGGCAACGGCGGATCTTAAGCCGTTGGGCCTGGCTGCTGATTGGTGGGCTCGGGGAGAAAGGGGGAGCTCAAAACATATCAAAACATGATACACAAAACAAACATTACTGTACATTATATAATACTATCCATAGTGCAAATACAACAACCATCATTTCTATTTTCATTATAACCTTATCCCTTTCCCCTCCCCCCCACAGCAACCCCCAGCAGCATCACCTCCACCCCATAAAGGAAATCTATATGAGGATCCTATATAGCACAATCAAGAAGCAGAATGGTTATCCTGCATACAGGAGCATTTAGAAAAATCAAACATCAAACCTATGGAAAGGCCTGTAGTAACAAAGAAAGAATTGGAAAGCAGGTTAAAACGAGTCCAAAACTGGAAGAGTCCTAGCCCAGATGGAGTAACCAACTTTTGACTCAAACAATTAACTTCACTCCACCAAGACCTGGTGAGCTGCAAAAATCAATTGTTTGAGCAGCTGGACTTAACACTGCAATGGCTTACTAAAGGAAGAACGTTTCTCCTTCCGAAGGGAGACCCGAGTAACATTCCTAAAAGTTATAGACCAATAGCCTGTTTATCTATAATCTATAAACTGTTCACTGAGATAGATGCAGACAGAATATACGATCACATTGAATTAAATAACATCATGGCGATAGAGCAAAAGGGCAATAAGAGGGGAGCATATGGAACCAAAGACCAGTTAATGTTGAATAAGGCCATCATGAGCAGTGCTAAGAAAGGCAGAAATCTCAGTATAGCATGGACTGATTAATTATAAGAAAGCTTTTGACAGCATCCCACAATCTCGGATAATACATCGTCTTGAACTGTATAAAATAAACCCTGGCTTGATAAGTGCATTAAGTTCACTATGACAATGTGGCAAACCATGCTCCTTTTGAGATATGAAGATGGTCAATACATCATTCCTGACATTAAGATCCAGCGAGGAATATTTCAGGGAGATTCCCTGTTGCCACTTCTGTTTTGTTTGGTGCTTAATCTAATGAGTGCTCTCATCAACTCTTTAGGATATGGATTTAGCCTACATCCTAAAGAAGGTTACAACCCAGAAGCAACTTTTCATCTACTATTTATAGATGATCTGAAGCTCTACAGTTCCAGCGACCAACAATTAGCAGAGCAACTTTGTATGGTGAAAAGCTTTTCAGATGACATCGGGATGACTTTTGGCCTCGACAAGTGTGTTAAGGCAACCTTTTTCAGAGGAAAATTGAGCAAAGCCAAAAACATCTCCCTTGCTGAGGGCTGTGACATCAAGGACCATGAACAGGAAGGCATATGTAAGTATCTTGGGATAGAGGAAGGAATGACACTCGAGCAGAAACTATTGAGAGAGAAGATCAGTAAAGAATATTACAGGAGATTAAAATTGTTATAGAAAAATGTTTTAACATCGCGGAATAACATACAAGCCCTCAATCAGCAGGCAATTCCTGTACTCTCATACTGCTTTGCAGATTGCAAATTGCTCCCCACCCATGAGCTCATAAAGATCTTTAAAAACTGGATGTGCGAACAAGAAAACTCCTCCATGCTCATGAAGTGATATACAAGAATCAGTGTATGCCAAGATTGTACATTCCTAGAGCTGAAGGAGGGTTAGGACTTACAGAGATTGATTACACCTACAGAGCTACTATCATAGGCCTCCAGGTCTACCTGACAGAATCATCAGATCCAAATATGCAAAAAGTGTTGAAATATGAAAGTAAACATCCAGAATCTATCTCCATCATCAAACTTGAACAAGCATTCCGGTGATTAGAATAAATGAGTGAGAATTTAGAGGCATGCATGGGAAAGGAAGTAACAGAATTTGCAAAACAAAAGAAAAAACTCTTCAAAGAATTAGATCAGCGGGTGAGGAAAAACAAGTGGCAAATGCACAAATACAGTGGAAAATACAGAGGGTTACTCCAAGAACCTTTTGTTGATCAAGAATGGACACATGAATGGTTAAGAAGGGGTGAACTGAAACTGAAGGATGAAAAATTGATAATTGCAACCCAGAACAGTGGATTATGGATGAGATGGTTTACGGTGAGTATTAAAAAAACTGGCAAAACAGATATATGTCAATTCTGTAAAAAAAAGAGCTGGAAACAGTGACTCACCTTCTAGGAGGATTTGAAGTTCTGATGGCAGAAAATTTCTATACTGAAAGGCACAACAAAGTACAACCCCTTCTCCACTGGAAATTCTGGAAACACTACAACATCACTGTCCTTGAAAAGCACTGGGATCATGACCCTAAAAGAATAACAAAGAATGAAGAGGTTATGATCACCTGGGACATTCCCATTCCGATGGATAAGAAACTTGATGCCAGGAAACCTGACATAGTGGTAAAGAAGAATACCAGAACAGCATTGATAATAGAAGTGTTGGTACCGAGTGATTATTCTGTGAATAGCGTGGAGAGGCAGAAGATCCTGAAGTAGCAAGAAATGCAGTCAGAGAGGAAGAAAACGTGGCAGAAAGATACAGAAATCTTTCCCATTGTACTGGGAATGACAGGCTTGATAAAAAAGAATTTCCAAGAATATCTTGACAAACTACCCATACCTGTTACATCTTACGAACTCCAGAAGGAAGCTCTCTTTGGCACAATGCAAGTATTATGCCGAGCATTTAGCAGTGAATTTGAGAGACAAAGGGGGATGTTTACTACACAGCGGTAGCGGCTTCCGTGCGATATTGGAGCTGAATTCAATGGGGCTGCGGCTCGGATATCTCACGGAAGCCACTACCGCTGCTAGTAAACATACCCTTAAGATTATACTCCACATACCCTGGCTTAGAAGTGAGGTTCATGACTGCCATAGTATGACAGAACTAACCCATTTGGAGAAACTACCTCGAGTAAAAGGAGGCACAATGCCCATGAACAAGCAATAACCAGAGAAGTGAACACATCGCCATCCATATACTGCTAAATCAGGAAAGGGTCTACACCAAAAGATCAAAACCCTAAGCCCTCCACCCCTACCCAACCCTCCACCCCTCTACCAGATAGCCTAATGAAGGCCCTCAGCGTGCATGGATCCTTCACACCGTCCAGTGCTGTCGTTCAAACCAACTGATAAAACTGACACCTCTCCATCCCCAGCCCCACCTGCTACCGCTTTCCCTCTTCCCCTTCCCCCCACCCTATCCGCAACCCATGTAGAGCCCAGACACGCATCAGATATACACATCCTCAATCACGCACAATGATTGAGTACCTTATTCTGAGCCTAACGTGTGAGAGACTGAAGGTAGGGGCCCCAGACCCACAAAAAAGTCACCCACTGCATTGCATGTCCAAGCACTCTCTCACGCTCCATAAGCACCAGATCATGAAGTCCAGCCTACCACCGCCAATAAGACAGGCCCTCCTTCACTAGCCAAGATTGCAGGACCGTCTTACGAGTTATGAGGAAGGCCAATCACAACTAAACCCAAACAGCCTTTCCCAAGTGCTCTGGCTCAAGCCATGTATCCATGATAGCTGAAACAGACGAGATCCCCGCTACCTCTCCAACAAGTCCACCTGAATATCGAAGCACTCTGCCCCAATAAACTCCAATTACCCTACAGAGCCAGAACATATGGCCAATGGTCGTCAAGGCCTCCCCACATTCTTGGCACTCATCCATCAACACTATGCCAGCTTGCCATGTCTGATAAGGAGCAAAATACAGACAACACAGAAGTTTAAATTGCAAATCCCAAAGCTCCATGGAAGTGGTTAGCAGCAGAATGCCTCCAATGGCCTATAGCACGCCCCCTTCAGCCACAAGGATCCCGAGGTCCCGTGACCAATCTGAAGCTAGCTCCTCCTCCACAACCTGCGTCCCACCTCAACTAAGACTTTATGTAAACGCGTAATGCAGATTCGATGCTCCCCACCCATGAGCAGCTCTTCCAGCCAGGAGCAAATGCCACCATCCAGAGACGCCTGCGAAAAACTATGAGTATAACTGTGAACATGCAGATAAAGGAACACAACAATCCTTCCAAGCCCAAATCGCCCCTGCAACTCCGCAAATGACAGTAGGGTGCCAGACTCCGATACCACATGCTACAAATTCACGTTGTCTACCCTCTCCCGTTGCTCAAACCCTGACTCATCAAGTCCCAGAGGAAACCCCCCATTGCCACGCAGAGGTAGAAAAGGAGAGCAGGAGGCTGACCATCCAAGGAGCGTGCACAGATGACACCAAGCAGGCCGACCAGAAATAGCAGCACGTTCCGTCACACCTCAGATAAGACAGCGGGAGTTCCCAGCATGTAAAACTTAATGTAAGTGCAGTCAAGGCACATTCCCAGACTAAAACATAATGTAAGTGCAGTCAAGGCACGTTCCCAGACTAAAGGTGTATAATTTGACATATCTCAGATCCAATCACAAACATGGTATAACATACAAGTCATGTTGAACTGTCCCAGGTCTTGATCCCAAGCGAGCCACATTTGAGGCCTATGACCTCTCCAAAGCAAGACATTAACCTGCTTCTCTAAAAGTCGGATATCCTTTCTCTTACATACCACAGGAAGCGTTTGTAGGACATATAACCATTTGAGAAAAATGACTATCTTGAACAATGCTACCTGGCCCCCCAAAGATAGGGGAAGTTCCCACCAGTGCTGTATCCGCCGCTCAAGATCCATCAAAAGACCCAAAACCCAGTATAAATCAGTTAATCCAGCAGTGAGTTGAATTCCCATTATTTAAACCGCTCCTCTGACCATTTAAGTGGACCCCCCCCACCACCACCACAGATGTTAAAGGGCAGGATCGAGAGAGAGAGCTTCAGACTTATCCTGATTCAACTTCAGTTCCGACAGACAGCCATAATCCACAAACAAATTCTGCAACACTGGGACTCCCCATTCCAGATTCTCAAGAAGTACCAAAATATCGTCTGTGAAGGCAACAACACTGAATTCTGATAGTCCCCAGGCTTATCCCCTATAACTCCAGATCAGAACAAATGTGACATAGTAAAAGTTCCAAAGTCAAAATAAACAGTAAAGGGGACAATGGACAGACTTGATGGGTGCCCCGCCACTCCCCAAGGGTCCGAATATAATAACAGGATTGCATCCACAAAAAACCCCCGAAGGCCCATTGCATCCAGCACCATATAGATAAAATCCCAGTTCACCCGATTAAAGGCCTTTTCAGCATCAAAGCTGATCAGCATGGAGGAGTGTGACTCCCATAGACTAACACAAATCAATGCTTAGACCCTTCTCATACTGACCACAACACTTTTCTCATTGACAAAACCCACCTGGTTCTCATGCACCATCCTAGGCAAGTAAATCGCCAGTTGGTCTGCTATAATCTTCACCATCAATTTAATATCAACATTAAGCAATGAAATCGGGTGATCCATCCCTGACAACAAGGGGTCTTGGCCAGGCTTCAGCAACACTGTGATCAACACCTTATTGGGCTCAAATGGGAGGTGCCACCGGCCAACCAAGTTAGTATAATACTCTGCCAGAGGAGCCGCCATTTTATCACTCAGCAGTTTATAAAATTTTCTCCAAAGCCCATCAGGGCCAGCAGTCCGACCTCTCTGCAATCCCTTAATGCCCCATTGCCCCATTGCACATCCTGAGGCATAATAGGGCCGTTCAAGACAGCCAACTGGTTTTCCATCAGACTGGGCAATCCACATGCTGTCAAGAATGCCATCCCAGAGCTCCCTGATCTGGCCTCTGCCTGGTATAACCATTGATAAAAATCACAAAACACATTTTCCACCCCCTCTGCTGTTGCCCACAAACACCCTCCTGCATCTTGCAGAGCTCCCACATGTCTCAGGCCGCTACTGACACATATGAGCGAGAACAAAAGCTTACCAGCCCTGTTGCCAAATCTATACAAGCAGTAGCGATAAAACAGAAGAGACTTCTTGGCTTTCTGATGTAAGAGCGAATTCAACTCCATCTGGTCCGGTTCTCAGCCTGGGGGCATGGCACAAAGTGGCACTAAGCCACACCCAGCGCTCCCTCCAACTGGTGAACCCTGCTGTTCAACTGTTTGCACTTGGCCTTCACATACCCAATAATTTCCCCCCTTAACAGCACCTTGTCAGCTTCCCAAAACAGAACTGGGTCTGCCATATGTTGACTATTTTAAAGAACATAATCTGCCCATTTCACCCAGAGAAAGGGCACAAACTGGGAATCCCCCACAACCTCCAAAGGAAACTGTCAAGGCGATGCACCCCCAGTCACATTCCAGCGCAATTCCAGCATCACCAGTGTGATCGGAGATGACCACCAGCCCAGTGTCTGCCCTGGTAATCCACTCAAACAACCCCACCTAGATAAGAAAATAATCAATCTGAGCCCACATTCCATGCACTCGAGACAAGTGGGTATAGCTTTCACCCTTTTAACAGAGAAGACATCCTAAAGAAGACCCAGAACCTACTTTGCCCTCCTGAAAAAAGCCTTGATGACATGGTCGATTCTTGGAACTCCTGCCTAGATGCTGTGATCCACTCTACTACCTCAATCAAAGCACCCCATAAGAAAAAGAATGCACCATGGTACTCCCCAGAGCTAAGAAAATCACTCCTCCTCCTCAGACAACTAGAAAGACGGTGGCGACGATCAAGATCAACCGAAAATCATGATGCATTCAAAACACAATTAGCAAGACATCGCTCATCCGTATCTTCCAGTATGAAAAAATATTACGCAGGCAGACTACAGCGCTCCCTCAACAAACCTCACAAGCTCTTCCACATTGTGAAAACCTTAGCAAAGGAACCTTCTCAGGGTGCTCCACCCCACCTAGATCCTCAGGAATATGCCAACTACTTACGAAGCAAAAGTAATCAGCTTGATCCAACCTCTACCCCCCCCCCTCCACTTCAGCCAACACTCCCTACACTGTCCCTCTACCCTCACCTAGCCAACTCTCATGTGAGACTCAACACACTCTTTCATCCTTCACCACCCCAAATGACAGAGTCATTCAAGACACCATCTTAAAAATAAACCCCACAACATCACCTTCCGACCCTTGTCTAGCTTCCTGGATAAAGTCACTTCGGGCTGATCTCAGCCCATTTCTAGCTAAAATGATAGATGTATCGTTCTCTACGGGGACATTCCCTCACACTCTGAAGCAGACCTCCATCAGACCTCTCCTAAAAAACAGCAGGTTGGACCCCTCCTTGATGGAATCCTATAGACCCATCTCCAGCATTCCTCTCCTTTCAAAAATCATCGAAAAGATTACTCAACGTCAACTACAAGATTATCTTGACTCCAATGCACCCTTGCACCCATGTCAGCATGGATTTCGTGAATCACACGGTGTGGAAACCCTACTGACTTCCCTGTTCAATACTCTAACCATAGGCCTAAACAACATCAGACAAGGTTTTGCTTTAATCTTCATGGACATTGCCGCGGCGTTTGATACTGTTGATCATGAAGTTCTCCTATCACGTCTTAGAGAGAAGGGAGTTCATGGATCAGCCCTCTCTTGGTGTTCTTCATACCTCAGAGACCGTTGGCAACATGTTCGTTCTGGATCTTCAACCTCTGACCCCTTCCAGCAAACCAAAGGTGTGCCACAAGGTTCCTCCCTCTCCGCCTTACTTTTCAACGTTTATATGCAGCCTATCTGTGACCTCATCCACTCTTTTAACATCAACTGCCTGGTCTATGCTGATGATGTCCTTATGTATATGCCATTCTCAACAGATCTCCTTGACCTCTCCCCACTAATCAAGTGCTTTGACGCGGTCACAGACTGGTTAAAATCACAAATGCTTAAGATAAATTTTAAAAAGACAGAAGTCCTCTTCGTGACCAGAAACCCTGCATTCACCTCACCAGGATCCATCAAGGTGCGTGACGCCGAGCTCCTCTGCAAGACTACAGTTAGATACCTAGGGGTTACGCTCGACCAACATCTCAATATGAAGGCTCATATCAGCAACGTAGCGAAATCTGTCTATCATAAAATCCGGACCCTTCGTCATTTGCGTCAGCTGCTAGAACCAGATGACTTTCGATCAGTCTTTCAGGCCTTAATAATGCCCCACCTGGACTACGCCAATGCTATCCTACATGGCCTACCAAAAAGCACGATCAACCCCTTACAATTGGCCATGAACTCAGCTGCAAGAATCCTTTATGGAGCCTCCAAGAGAACCCACATCACTCCTATACTGAAACAGCTACATTGGCTTCCTATGCAGTCCAGGATCTCCTTTAAGATCCTAACTATGACTCACAAAGCAATCAATAACAACTCTGCATCTTCTATCACCGACCTGATTTCAATTACACCCCCTAATCGAGCAAGGAGATCAACTGCCTCCAACTCTCTTGTACTACCTAAGGCAATCACGAAGTGCTCTCAAGTCACCAGATCCAGAGCCTTCTCTTACTTTGCACCATCATGTTGGAATGCCCTACCAACAGGCATCAGAACCATCAGTGACCTCTCCCAATTCAGGAAGGCACTGAAGCATCACCTGTTCTTGCAGCACTACGATGTTTCAGACACCTTCTCACACCAACCTACCTCTACACCCCAGGCCAACACATTAAACTCATGCACTCCATAATCTTAACGCGCAGAGCTGCAATCTCACCTTGGTTCTCCTCTCATCAAGAAACATTAGCTGCATTTATCTGCTTTGTACATAGTTGCTTTTTGTACATAGTTTTATTATGTTCTCTGTTTATGAAACCTGTTTAATGTATACCCAGTTCATTGTCCTGTTCATTGTAAGCACTGATCAATTTTTGTGACGTGTAGTTTCTGTTCATTGTAAACCGCACTGATGTCAAATAGCGCGGTATAAAAGAAACTGTAAATAATAGTTGTGCTCACTAGGGTGCAGGACCCACCATGCGTCCAAAGGATTGTATCCCTCTCAAATGCCGCAAAGCCAACGGGCTCAGCAACTATCCTGGTCCCCCGTCCCTTGCGACCTGTCCAAAAGGACCTCAAATACACAATTAAAGTCCAACCCATGATCAGTGGATTACCTCCGACATCAACCACACACCGCACCAAATGCTAATAAAACAAGGAATCATATACATTAGGTGCATAGATGGAGCCAAGTACCATTCGCTTATCCAAAAGCGTCCCATCCACAAAAACATACCTCCCACCAGGATCAACAACTGTATTGTTCATCCCAAATCCTAAACCCTTGGCCACCAGTATTACAACACCTGCCTTCTTACCAACCCAAACCCACCAGCACCACAACTTGGCATGCTCCTCCACCGTTTGGTGAGTTTCCTGCAGGAAAGCAATATCAACACAACAATCATGTAACTGCTGCAGAGGTTTGTGGTGCTTAATATGGGACCCAATGACACACACATTCCACAATGCAAATGTTAAATTCTTACCCAGTATCCCAAGTCAACCCAAGGCAGTACTGTGGAAGACAATTCACACAAGAAGAGTGAGGCCAACCCATCTTAGAGCCCACTACCAAATGCTCAACTCCTTCTAGAGTCGCCAAACTCCATTGCACTTGCAACTGACAAACCACATTCATTTCCACACACTGGCTCCCACAGGGCCCCTCCACCATCCCTCTCCCACCCTCTTCAACCCCCCCCCCCTCACAAACACACATTCATCCATCCCAACCAGCAGCACTCAGAACACAATCACCACATGCTCCCACCATTCCACGTGGGCAACCTCCATGGAGATCCGAATGTGTAGGGCCCCCTCTCCTCCCTGTACCAAAGCTGTGTCGCTCGACCCTATTACATCAACCAATCAGCCATCTATAACAGAACCCGTTTCCATCTTCGCCAATCAGAGGCAAGCCCCCATTCTGCACCAGTCCCGAAAGTCCTAGATGCACAGGACCTCCAACAGCCCCCTCACACATCCACACCATATGTAGCCCGTCAGTCTTAGAAGCACACTTGTCCATCCTCCCCAAGTCTCACACCCAAACATGCAAGTCATCCATCAACTCTCACTACTCCATACTCTAGCCCACATATCCATCAAGCACACCTCCCCACATATTACCATCAAGCAACCTAACCCACCTCCCTTCCCTAGTAAACCGAAAAACATGGAGCGGATTTACCAACTAAATGACTAGGAAGCTCCACAGACCCAAGAGAAGAGAGTGATTAAAAACCCTGACACACAAGACCCCCTCTCCCACTCCGACATACTCACAAACAATTCACCAACCGCCCCAATGGAGACAACAAGGAGGAAAGGCTATAAGCATCCTAGGAAGCTGCCCCCCCTATTCCCCCCCTTTCTCACACATACACACACACACACAAATCTCAACAAACACTGTCACACACCCGATGGGGAGACCTCCCAGCTACACCAGGGGGAAACCAAGAACGGGAGTCCCCAAATGACTAGGGTTGGAGCAATTCCGGCCTCTATTCTGAAGAAATAGCCACACTCCATTACTTGCCACCCAGAGGCCCTTCGGTCAGCCATACTTCATGAATTTTCCATTCAGACCCAGCCCCCATCCTAACATCACACACACAATCACTCTTTGGTAAGAGTCTGGGAGGCCAGGCCATGTTTTTGAAAGCCAACAAACACAAAGAGAAAACACAGCAAAAGGGAATATAAAACCATTAACAAAATCTAAACATTGGAAAAAAAAAAAAAAAAAAACAAGGTCAGACATGTATCCGCACCCCACTACCTGGCCAGAACAGCCCAATGGTAAGGGCACAGAAAAGGCAATCAGCACTGTCCTAAAAAAGCCCAGAGTCACATGGCATCTGAGCGAATCAGTCCAAAGCCATACGCAGAAATGAGCCACCAGCCATGGCAGTATGGTTCAAAGGCATAATCGTGTGGTTCAAAGGCTCAGTCCAAGGCTCCTACATCTGCTCAGTCTGGAAGGCAATCGGAGGATATTCAGGCAGGCCAAATTTCAGTGGAAATGGCCTCCACCTCTGCAGGTGTGGAAAACACCTTTTGCTGACCACCATGCTTCTGCCATAGCCGGGCAGGGCAAAATACTACACACCCTAGTGAACGTCTGCCATCGTGCTGAGACCATGGCAGAGTAGTCCTGGAAGATCAGGGGGCCTCAAGCATTTTGGTCATCTCACCACCGAGCATGGGCAGCCCAAAGCACACACTGCTTTTGATGATAGTTAATGAAGCGTGCAATCACAGTCTGAGGCTGCCTCTCAGTAGCGTGCTGGGGTCCCAATCTGTGAGCCCGCTCTATTGTTATCTGTCCAACCCCGTTCTCCAGCAGAAAATTCAATGGGATCCACATCGCCAGGTAATCTCGGAGCTCTTTATCTTGCACAGTGTCCACTATACCAATGAAGTGTAAGTTCTTCTGCTGTCCATGGTTTTCAAGATCATCAAGTTTCTTGAGCTGGCATTGTAACTGGTCCTCGAGCCGCCGCATCCATTCCTAGGCTGCGCAGTCACCATCTTCTAAGTCCACACGCGCTGCTCAACCTGCCGAAAACAACTGGTGAAATCTGCCATCAATTGTGCTATCCTGTCCATTTGTGCTATCAGTCCACTCAGACGATCTTCCAGCACCTGAACAATAGCTCAGGAGACCTCCTCCACTATGTATGGGATCCCCATAGACCACAGGCTCGAGGGCTGGTTTTCCACTACCTTGGGCTCTGCTACTCAGGACTTGTCCTTGCGGGCTGCCTTAGAAGTCATACCTCGGGCACTTTGCCCAGGTGCTATCTATACAGACTAAGTTCAGCAAGTCACAGAGCCTTCTGAAAGATCAAAATTTGCAGGAAAAAAAGTGCTTAATACTTAGGAGGAGGTAAGGCCCCGGAGCTAAAGAGTCAGCGTCCTCTCCAGCTCACCACATCACCATATCGAATGTGGCAATTTTAAACATTAGAGCCATCTTTCATCAGTTGATTCAAGTCATGTGTGTACTGACAATTGATCACAGGTGCATCTAATTTTACTGCAGCTGGAATGTGGTTCTTATGTTCAAATCGATTTGAATTGTTTATAAGAGTGCCAATAATCATGTCCTGGCAATGTCCCAGTTTTTATACTCTTTCCTACTCTTTCCTTTTTTAATTGGTCTTGTTTTATTTGATTCTTTTATGTGTCAAATATGTGTGCATATATAGCCCAAAGCCATTTCACTGGCCACTTTTTTTATGAGATATTGGGCATGAAGGGGTTGAACTGCAAGGGTGCCAATAATGTTGACATAACTGTAAGTACATTTAAAAACAATAAATCTGCAAGGGAATTATTAGATGAGCAATCATGGAGCATGAGGCCATAGCACAATAGCCAACCGAATTTGTAGTTTAACATACTTTACATCGATTGGGGGGAGGGGGGGCACTATTTAAGGCATCTTATTGAGCCATATGAGAAATCTACATCCCTTCTATCTGCATATTTCCTCTGCAGAAAGTAATCGCTGCAGTTAGGCAGAGCTTTAGTATTGTAAACGGGGGTGCTTGTTGTGAAAGTTCCACAATCTTGGCAAGGACATGAATTTACTTGACTTGCAAAGGATTGTGGGTCTTGTAGTTCATTCACACAAAAGGTTAAATTAGACTTACCTGCTAATTGTTGTTCCTGGAGTAGATACAGGCTAGTCCCGGACCTCTGGGTTGTCAATCTTAATCAGCAGCTTGGAGACTGAGGAACCTCCTTCTTTTGTGATGTCACCAGTATATCCTCCCGGTAGCCAATTCCACCTGCCAGTACCCTATTGACAAAGCAGACTCACCGGAGCAACAAGTAAGCCCGAAAAAAACAGAAACAACTGAATCCTAAACTCAATTGAATTACTGAAAACCATGACGGGAAAAACTCCCACCCCACCAAGGACACTATGCTGAACCTTTAAGTCCCGCTGAGGCCCTCCCCTCACCTGTTTGGAGGACCCCCCGAAAAACTCACCGACCTGCCCACCCGGGACCGACAGACCCTCACAAACAACACCGCTTACCTGTAAGGGTCCCAGAGCTGCTGCAGGCAAACTTCAGGCTGTAACCTGCATCGAACTACACCGGGAAGGGCACCGGGACTAGCCTGTATCTACTCCAGGAACAACAATTAGCAGGTAAGTCTAATTTAACCTTCCTGATCGTATCTACAGGCTAGTCCCGGACCTCTGGGTATGTACCAGAGCAGTAATTAACGGGTGGGTATGTCCTTACCAGCCTGAAGAACAGCCGCCCCAAAACAAGCATCCTGTTGAGCCTGGACATCCAGACGGTAATGCTTGACAAAGGAATGCAACGTCGACCAGGTCGCCGCTTTGCAGATTTCTAGCGGCGGCACCAACCTAGTTTCAGCCCAGGATGCAGCCTGCGCCCTAGTAGAGTGAGCCCGAAGCCTCTCGGGTACCGGTTTCCTCTTTAACACGTACGCCGACGCTATAGCCTCTTTGATCCAATGGGCAATAGAAGCCTTAGATGCCAATTCTCCTTTCCTTGCCCCCGCAAAGAGAACAAAAAGTCTATCAGACCTGCGAAACTCCAACGTCCGGCGCAGGTATCTTTTCAACGCTCGCCGAACATCCAGGGTGTGCAACCCATGCGGATCCGAGCCTCCCGGACCTTTGCTAAACACTGGCAATGAAATCTCCTGATTCAGATGAAACACCGACGCGACCTTGGGCAAAAACGCTGGCACCGGCCGAAGGACCACCCGGGACTTAAAGAACGATAGATAGGGCTCCTTACAGGACAAGGCCTGCAACTCCAACACTCGCCGTGCAGAACAGATGGCCACCAAGAAAACGACTTTTAATGTGAGATCCTTCAACGACGCCTGAGACAGCGGTTCAAAAGGACTCCGCTCCAAAGCATCTAGCACAAACGGCAGGTTCCACTTAGGAATGGTCTGTCTAACCGGGGGCCGCAACAACGCCACCGCCCTCAGGAAGCATTTGATGTCCAAGTGCTCCCCAATCGACCGGCCCCCCAATCTATCCCTGTAACACGCCAGAGCCGCGACTTGCACCCTGAGCGACGCGGCCGCCAAACCTTTGACGAACCCATCCTGCAGAAATTCCAAAATCTGTGAGATGGTCGCCCTCAGGGCCTCAACCGCTCTGTCACTACACCAGCCTTCGAACACTCTCCAGACCCAAACATAAGCCAAGGACGTCGATCTCCTCCGAGCCCTCAACAAGGTCGAGATTACCGATGAGGAATAGCCTCTAGCCGCTAGCCTAGCCCTTTCAATAGCCAAGCCGTAAGCAAGAAGCGATCCACGTGCGGCATTGACAGGGGCCCTTGAGACAACAGATCCATCCTGGCCGGAAGACGCCAGGACAGTGCCACGAGGAGCCTCATCAAGTCCACGTACCAAGGCCGCCGTGGCCAGTCCGGCGCAATGAGAATGACGTGACCTCTGTACTTTTCGATGCGCTGCACCACCCTGCCTATCAGGGCCCACGGCGGAAAAATGTACAGTAGCTGACCGTCCGGCCAATGTTGAACGAGAGCATCCAGACCCTCGGACATTCTTTCCCTTCTCCGGCTGTAAAACCGACTGACTTTGGCCGACTGGAACGTCGCCATGAGGTCCAAAAGCAGAGTGCCCCAGCGACTTACAATCATGTGAAAGATCTCCGGGTGGAGGACCCACTCTCCGGGATCGACCCTCACCCGACTGAGAAAATCCGCCTCCACGTTGTTCACTCCTGCGACATGTGCTGCCGACGGAGCGAGGAGATTCTCCTCGGCCCAAGCACACAAGTCGCCGGCCTTGGCCTCCAGGGCTACGCTGTTGGTTCCCCCTTGTCGGTTGACGTAAGCCACCGCCGTCGCATTGTCAGAGAATACCCGAACCGCTCGCCCGGCGAGAGAGACCTGAAAATGCCGCAGGGCCAAGGACACTGCCCGCAGTTCCAACCTGTTGATCGACCAGGAGCTCTCTATCGGATTCCACTGCCCCTGGGCAAACTGGCCTTGAAAGTGGGCTCCACAACCCCAGAGGCTCGCGTCCGTCATCACCGGGACCCAATCTGGAGCTTCTAGCAGTGACCCCTTCCGCAAGGACTCGGGGAGCAGCCACCAACGCAGGGCCTCTCGTGTTTCCAGAGTATAAGGGAGCCTCTGAGACAATGGGTCCCGCTGATGCGGCCACCGCCAGAGCAACGCCCTCTGCAGGGGTCTCATGTGCGCTCTCGCCCAGGGCACCAACTCTATCGTCGAGGCCATGGTTCCCAACAACTGAAGGTATTGCCATGCCGTTGGGGCCGTCATACTCAAGAACGGCGGACCAGGGTGCGCAAGCCCTGCGCCCGTAGGCGAGGGAGAAATACTCAACCCTTCTTAGTGTCGAACCTGGCCCCCAGGTACTCCAGGCACTGAGAAGGATTCAAGTGGCTTTTGGACATATTGACTATCCATCCTAGGCTCTCCAAAAAGGCAACCACTCTCGCCGTCGCCTGCACGCTCTCCTCTCTCGACTTCGCCCGAATCAGCCAATCGTCCAGGTAGGGGTGCACTAGCACTCCTTCCTTCTGCAGCGCCGCTGCGACCACCACCATGATCTTGGTGAATGTGCGAGGAGCCGTTGCCAGCCCAAACGGTAACGCCCGGAACTGAAACTGGCCGAAAGGAACTGCAAACCGGAGGTACCTCTGATGGTCCGGCCGAATGGGAATGTGTAGATAGACCTCCGATAAGTCTAGGGAGGTAAGAAACTCCCCCGCCCGAACCGCCACTATGACCGAGCGGAGGGTCTCCATGTGGAAATGTGAAATCCGAAGACAGCGATTCACTCCCTTGAGATCTAAAATCGGCCGAACACCTCCGTCCTTTTTGGGGACCACGAAATAAATGGAGGACCAACCGCAGCCGAGTTGGTCCGCCGGCACCGGCACTATCGCCTCGAGGTCCAGGAGCCTTTGTACGGTCCCCCGCAACGCCACGCACTTCCCTGGTGACTTGCAGGGGGACTGCACGAAGGACTCCCGCACCGGAGCCCGCAGCTCCAACGCATACCCTTCTCGAATGACCTCCAGGACCCACCGATCTGAGGTTACCCGGAACCAGGCGTTGAAAAACCTCTGCAGGCGCCCCCCTACGGGAACTAGAGACGCCCGGGCCCCCAACACTTCATTGTGTTTTCCTAGTATTGGCAAGGGAGGAGGCGGATGAGGCCCTGAAACCTCTTCCTGCACCTCGAAACCCTCGAAATGTCTGCTGAAAAACCGGCCTCTCTGGGTAGGACTAAATCTTTGCGAACGAAAGCGACAAAACTCCCTCTGCTGGCCCCTGCCCATGGGAGCCGCCCTGCCAATCTTGGGCTTGTCCTCAGGCAATCTTCCACCTTTTGATTCCCCCAGGTCCTTGACCAGTTTCTCTAAATCCTCGCCAAACAAAAGCCTTCCTTTAAAGGGCAGCTTGCCCAACCGGGACTTAGACGAACTATCGGCCACCCAATTGCGAAGACACAAGTACCGTCGCGCTGCAACCGCAGAAGCCATGCTCTTCGATAGCGCTCGCATCAGATCATAATGAATATCTGCCAGGTAGGCCGCCCCAGACTCCAACCGAGAAGCCTCTTTGGCACTGTCATTCTCCTGTCCTCCTGGTACTTTTTGCGCCCAGCGAAGGCAGGCTCTGGCCACCCAGGAGCCACATATAGCCGCCTGAAGCGACACAGCATTCACATCAAAAATCTGTCTTAGCAAGACGTCCAGCTTTCTGTCCTGAGTATCCTTGAGGGCCGCACTACCTTCCACTGGGATGGTGGTCTTCTTGGTAACGGCCGCAACCGCAGCATCAACTTTGGGAGCTTTAAACACCTCTCTATCCTGCTCCACGAGCGGATAGAGGCGGCTCATAACTCTAGAACCTCAAAGGGGTGCCTCTGGCACATTCCACTCCTCCTGAATCAATTCCTGAAAAACCCTATGCACCGGGAACGCCCTCTGATTCTTCCGAAACACCTGCAACAACGGGTCTTCCAGGGTCTCATCCGTCCCCGATCCCGGGACAGGCATGTTCAAAGCTTTCAGTGTCTCGCCAATGAGAGCGGGCAACTATCTCCCTACGAAAGACCCGAACTACCCGGGCTTGGTCCTCCTTTTCCGTGAGTTCGCCTTCCTCTAACTCCTCATCCATATCGAGGCTACGGCCTTCTTCATCAGACAGTTGTGCCTCGGAGGCAACAGAAGAGATCTTAAGATCTTCCTCTAAACGTGGCCTCTTAGCCTCAAGCTGGGAAGTTTCCGCCACCTGAGACATGGCGGACCTCTTACCCCTGAGAACCGTGCACGTATCCTGAGATTGTCCACGGGCTAAGCTCCCCATAGCCTGCTGTAAAATCATGACAAAATTCTGAGAAAAAATGGACAAGACCCTGTTGCCATGGCACGAGGGGAGGGGAAAAATCCAGTGCGGAGGAGGGACCTGGCACCGGTTCCCCCAGGGCCGAAGAGCCTGCTTGTTCTGTACAGGGCCCTGCTTCTGCCTCCAGGTGCTCCTCCGCGGCTCGAGGAACACTGTCCATAGTAGCAGCTTCTTTAGAACAGCTCCTACAGACTCCCGATTCAGCTGCCGACCCTCTTTTAGCTCCACACACAAAGCACTGGGGCCTAGCGGGCATTTCAAAGAATAGGAATTGTTTCCCGCCAAAAGCGGACCGCGAAGTTCCAAACCACCGCGATGATACCCCGGCACTGAAAAAACCAAGAGAAGAGAATCCCGAAGCTGCAAGCAAGTCGCAAATCCGTAAAGGAAACGAGGCAGCAGCCAAAGGAGAGACTCCGAGGCCTGAGAGCAAGGCTGGTACTGCCGCGAAAGCGCCCGCGTCGGCAACACGTGGCTAGGCCCACGGAGCCCTTCGCGCTCAAAGTAGGCCGAGCAGAGGAGAAGCAAGCACTGAATCACTTACCTCCTGACAAAACCTCCTGCCCCCGCACAGCCCCGCTATCACCACTCGCTAAGGCTCCGAGAGTCCACACCATCTCATGCCTGCATCGCCGTGGAGGAGGGGGGGTGTGAACGGGGAGTTCTCAGCCACGGCGCGTTGACAGGCAGTACTTCTGTGTCACGCCGGCTGGAATCGGATGTAGCAGCCCAGCTAACCACAGGCTAAGAGCTACCTGCACTGCCGTGCACCTCTGCTCCGGTTAAGTGAGAGAACTCCAACCACCGTGAGCAGGCAGTACTCCACAGGCGGGGGGAGAGCCTTGGGCCCCGCTTAAAGGTAGAGCTTCTTAAATTAACTGCTATCTAACTCAGCTCTTTTTTTTTTTTTAACCTCACTGCTCTTTTTAAAAACAACCAACACTCTCCAACACTAAATCTGTCTTAATTGTTCCTCCTGTGAGCCCGGATCTCCCAGGTTCACTGTCTCTTCAGCTGCTTGGAGACTGAGGTAACTGGCAGTTGGAATTGGCTACCGGGAGGATATACTGGTGACATCACAAAAGAAGGAGGTTCCTCAGTCTCCAAGCTGCTGATTAAGATTGACAACCCAGAGGTCCGGGACTAGCCTGTAGATACGATCAGGAACTAGCCGTTTAACAAGAATAAAGAATTGTAGTTGCTCAAGTGTAAAGCAGAAAACAGATTTTATTTATGGGGTGTTATTCCCTCACACAGATATGCTTGGTAACATCAACAGGATAATTTCTCCAGAAGTTTTATTCAGAAAACAAAACAAATAAGGCAACTGAATTACTTATGCAACAACTTAGTAAAGACCTTGATGGAACAGAAAAGGTCTTTCTTCTAGCCCCTGCTAATAAATCTTCTTAGCAGTGCTGGAATGAAAAAATAAACCCAAAAGGAAAACTCTCTTCATCAAAAAAAACCAGCTTTCTTCCTTTCACACAGAGAAGTTTTTTTCCAAAGTCCCACGTGCACTTGTGCCTTGCTCTAATCACAGGTGCTTAACCAGCTGCAAATCATTGCTGGTCCACTCTCCACATGGCTCTACTTTCCCCAAAGCTTTCTCTCAAAGAAACCTTTCTGGGAAGCTAAAAATCAGTGCAGTTCCTTTTGGTGTTTGATCCTTAACTGAGGATTACTTTAGAACAGCAGCTTAGAAAGAGAACAATCCATACATTCAACTTCCTCAGCTGATATTTCCCCTTGCTCTTGAAATATCATAGGATCACTTTCATACACTGGCTCAGAGGATTTCTCTAACTGATCTCTACCAGGATAGAAACTGTTTCCCTGCTGTCTTCCTTGTGCAAAGCTAGGGAACAGATCAGAGTTCATACCTGAGATCACGTTGTCATTAGGTTTCCTCTCTAGATATTTTGGCCAGTAGGTAGCAAAGCTTCTGTGCCCAGCTCTCCAGTCAGAATCTCTGGACTTTAGGTCTCTTTTCCCATACCTCCTTAAATAGGTATTAGAGCTCCTTCTTTCTGTAGATGCAGCCGTCTCCCTTACAGGTGCTGTCCGAGGGTTCCTGGTTGTATATCTCCAAGCCTCTGGCTTCTTCCAGTACAATGAAGAATGCTTGCCCCAGGAATCTCTCCCAGTATACGTA
This sequence comes from Ichthyophis bannanicus, assembly GCA_033557465.1. Lineage (NCBI taxonomy): Eukaryota > Metazoa > Chordata > Amphibia > Gymnophiona > Ichthyophiidae > Ichthyophis > Ichthyophis bannanicus. Next base: position 247,388,502 of record CM066041.1, on the reverse strand, counting down.
CTGCCTTGGGCTCCTTTCTTAGACCTTCTGGATGTCTTGCTGTTCTTCCTTTTGTTCACGATCAGTCTCTCCTTCTCCAGCTCCCGTTGCTGTCCTTGCTCTCCCTGTCTGTAGGATGAATTTCTTCTAGCTTTAAAATGCCTAGATGTCTGCTCCACCCTAGCACATTGCAGGTGTTCTGAATTAAGCCCTGCCCTAGGAGATGTGTGATTAGGGATTACATCATTGCTTCTCTGATTAGGCACACGTTTCCCTACTTCAGCTCTCCTAGAGGCTTTCTGTAAACCAGTGCATTCTGGGTCTGGTAGTCCTTTAGGTAAACACCCTGTTTTAGTGCTTTTACCAGCCAGCACAGGTTGCTTGTTCAGAGCCAATTCACCTCTTGTATTATTTCTTCCTGAGCTATGATAAGCTTCCTTATCACAGTATGTACATTGGTCCTGGAAAACACTGAAATCATTTCAGGTTCTGATAACATTTTAAAAGATCAAAAATAAGAATTAGTACATGAGTTTGCAAAGCCTGAAAAGGTCTCTTCTTTGCATATGAATTTGGTTTAGAGACTGGCACTTCCTTTCTTCTTAATCAACCAAGGGGCCTGTTTACTAAAGCACAGGAACAGTCAGCATGTGAATTAGTATGTGATAAGAGTTACTGCATGGCCAAGCACATACTACATACTAATCGACACAGTGACTGCTTGCCATGATAGGGGTTGGGAAAGGGGTGGAGAATGGGCGTGGACTGCACTTGCATGTGCTGTCAGCTGAAGAGGAAGCGGTACGTGCAGTCACGCTATCAACAATGCTCCTATTGCCACCCAGCATTCGTTCACGAACCCTTCTACCACTCCAACAGTTCCCCTAACTCTTAGAGAGGGTCCCTTGTGTCTAGTGGGGGGGGGGGGCTGGAGCTTTCTTATGCACATGAAGGATGCTATAAAGTACAACTCAACTAAACTAAACTAAATTAAACTCTTACCCTTAACAGTAGGGGTTGAGCTACCAAATAAGAAAAAAAATACTTGTCTACCTTTACACCTATACATTTCAATGGCTATTTTTCCCTAAATTAAAATATACGAACACGTCTGAAAATTCAAAAGTATATAAATGGTTTCAAAGCCCACTTCTAGAAATGCCTCCCCAACAATGGTAACAGCATATGTGAAATAGCATTACATGCATACTTTCATCTCCATAAAGGGCAGGCATTTTATAGAAGAGAAAGAGCTTGTGAGTTAAATTCTATATGGGTGAAATAGTATTTGAAAGAAATATTTGGCAAAAGTGTATCAATTTTTCTGTAAAAAAGTGCAAGGCCTCTACTGCTTGATTTGGAAAAATGCTAACTGAAACATTAGTAGAGAAAGAAAGAAAGAATAGCTAAGGTCACTTTGGCAGAGTGTAACTCTGTCAATCATCAAAGCAATTTGTTAACAGTAATTGGCCTTAAGAGCACAAATATTTAGAAAGGCAAGAGCTCAGTAATGCTCAGTCCTGAGGGAATGCTAATAACAGATGCTGTCTCTGCTGGTGAGGGAGCAGGACTTGTAAGCCTTAGGGGCCCTTTTACTAAAGCGCGCTATGGTTTTTACATACAGTAGCACATGAATAACGTGAAAGTTCGTGCATGCTAAGTGCAAAGCCACCGTGTTAACTGTCAGGGGTGTGGACAGCATTTTCCCAGCAGTTAACATGCATCACCAGCACATAATACAGGGTTCTGTTCCTGCAAGTGCACTTAACTCCATCTCTTGAGATGCAGGTAATTGCACTCCTGCTAACTGCAAGCATGATAGCGCACAGTGTTTACCCCTGCGCTGACTGCAGCACTCATTTCGCCCACTCTCTGCCCCATCTCACTCATTTAGCACTCTAACTTGCTCAGTTAGAGTGGAAATCGGCTACAACTTTATTCTTATCAGTCAGATAGAAAATCAAGGGGGTGTTGAACCTGCTGGGTCAACCAAGCCAGTGCAAAGTGAGGAGCGTCTGCTGATTGTGTGCCATGAATGCTCTCTGCCCAGGCATAGGTGTTGCCCACCATGTTGCACTAAGCTAGGCTGCATCTGTGCTAGATGTCTCACCGCACAGCCTTGTAGCTCGCCTACACCAGGCTGGCCGCCGTCTTTGGAGGGACTCGCCGGGGTGCTCCACCTTGCCACCAGCTAGGGCATCCCACCCTTCAGTCTGGATTCACATGTCCCTATTTCCAGCTTGAGTGGAGGAGTAGCCTAGTGGTTAGAACACTGGCTTGGTAACCAAGCAACCAGGGTTTGATTCCCACTAGCACTCCTTGTGGCCTTGGGCAAGTCCCTTAACCCTCCATTTCCTCAGAAGAAAGGTCTGGTAATCTACTTCCAGTGACACTGCCAAGAAAACCCAGGAGCTTCTGTGTCACCAGGAATCAGGACTGACTCAAAGGCACACTTTGCATTTCCAGCTTGTGTACCACCGTCAAACTGTGACAACAAGGGGAACAGAGCAACTATGTAATAAATCATGGGGAATTTTTACTAAAGGTTAACGCGCGTTAAGTGCTGTCACTTAGTAAACATGCCCCTGTGTTTCAATTGCTCCCATCTATACAATTATTTGCCTGACTATGCAAACAGTGGGCAGGATGGGTTGCTATTGGATGGACAGAGGTTAATCTGCCTTCTGATCGCAGCTTATATCCTACTGCGCTCTCACCTTAACCATGTCACAGCGTTGCGAGAGGAACTGTGGTGCTGTGCTGCAGTGGCGGGAAACTTCTTGCCATTCGCTTTTCTCCTTGGTTTGTTTTCTGATAGCTGCTGTGGAGCATGGCTAGCAGACTTCCCTCAGGGGTCTGCCGCTGCGTTAATTCTTGTGCACTTCGCACAAGGCTCACTCACTTACAGTGTACCAATCATTAGACGTACCAAAGACGATGATATATGAGCAGAATGGCTGAAGAATATTATAGCTGAACACTATCCCTTTTCTGATGGTCTGTACCTATCTATCTATATTTATATATGCAAAAAAGTTGTTTGTTGATAAAGAAGAGTAAGTTTAATAAGTACTATTGAGATATTATGATAGACACTAGTTTGAGCATTATTTTATAATATATGCATCTAAATACTAATGACTCTTGAATCCCGCCCTTAAAAATCACTGCTCAAACTTATGAGCATACAGACATTATGGAGTCTATTCTTAGCTGCGTTTAGCGGGTTTCGACGTCCAATCTGGACATCCAGAGCCACTATACGCTGAGGTGGTGATCCTGCAGACAAAGTTCCCTGCACGTATAGGCACAATGTGTGGGAACTCTGTTCGTGGGTGGGAGGGAGTGGGCTGGGGGAGGAGCGAGGGTGGGGAGTAGGCTGGACCCTGACTCTGGACATTCAGGGCTGATTTCAAGGTCGGCCCTGTACATCTAGGGTTGGCCATTTGGACGTGTGACTTATTCCACCTCAGAGGTGGAATAAGTCCCCCTAGATGGCACAGAAGGTGGACCCCGGGGCCGCAAAGTGAGGTGAGGAGGTGCAGGGGGTTCTCCACAACCTGACCCTGGCCACAGTAGGCCCAATTGAGGGTCGGGCTGCGGGGAAAGAAATGTTTTGGGGTCTGCCGGGGATTGAGGCTCCTGCATAGAGTCACAGTGCTATGGCAACATGACACCATGGTACCGCGACTCCATGCAGGAGCCTGGCTGGGCTAGCTGTGTGAGTGTCGGGAGGTGCCTAAATCAGAGCATGTCCTGGACATCTCAGGGACGCACATCTCTGAACTGGCCTCCACACACATAAGTTAACCCACATATTGGACAGGCAATTTTATGAAAGTTTATCGCTACATAGAAAACACAGCTTATCCTGCTGGAATTCACATGGGCACAAATGTGTAATACAGTGTAGATACAGTAGTAGATCCCAAACCTTTCCTGAGGGCACCCAAGCCAGACAGGTTTTCAGGATATCCACTATGAATATTCATGAGAGAGGTTTGTATACAGTAGCTCCACTTCATGAAAATCTACCTCCTGCATATTGTTTGTGGATATCCTCAAAACCCAATTGGCTGGGGAGCCCCCAGGTCAAGCTTGGGAACCACTAGAGTACAGCATTACTGTATTATTACCTTTCTGATTACGCATTGCCAAACATGGCAGCACATTGATTGCTTTTCTGGAATCAGTGCTGACGTCCGCAATGAAATAGCACCCTTAACAAATGTGGTCTGCAGAACTAGGACAGATGAGTTGCAAGGAACTGTTGGTTGCACATCTTCCAACTTTTGCAGAATATCCTTTCAAAATCTCATCTCCATCTCTTGAATTTCTTCATATAAACATTCTGATTTCATCCCAGGAATGTTCTTATTTTAATAATCCTTTCTGCTGACAAATGCCACCCAAGCAGATCGATTGAATCCCAGAGCCATGCATTCCTGAACTTTCAGACTTCAGTGAAGTAGCCCACATGAAAGCAGCACACTAGTGCAAGTTTACAAGGCAGCCAAAAAGCGTCCTCCATCAGTTTGGACGAATGTAGTTTCTCTTAGTAATGTCTCGGCACTACTGCTGACTCTCAAACAGCGGGACTCCATTTATACATAATTTAAACCTTTTGTCAAATCTTCTTTCACTCAAGAAACAATCTCAAATTGTTTTGCATTTAATAGACTCCACTGAGACATGCCACTATTGCTGAAATACTTGGATTTTTCTCCTTTTTCTGAAGTGCACAAATAGTTTGATATTTAATCATATATAGGCCAGCATTCAGACTCATTTAATGTGATCAGCAGTAGCTAGGGCAGGATTAACCCTTTGGTGGACAAACAAGTACATTGGGCCCCCATTGTAATATAAATACATTTTAAAACTCTCTCAAGCTGTGCCCTCCATGGTTCTCACTGCAGAGGAAAACCAGCAGAAGAGGATGGAAAAGGTAAGAAGCGCTGCTTGCCGACGACTCCTGTAACGTAGCGGGTGATGCACAGGGCACAGGGAGAATGAACAGATTTTTTTCAGGCAGAGATGACTCTGATCCTCCCGCCATTCTCCTTTCGACCAGCAGCTGACTTACCAGGGAAAAGTCTGCCTTGGGAGACACTGTATTAGCACACCTGACAGGCCCCTGCTACACATTTGGGCCCTAGGACATGATTTGTTTGCCTACTGCCTTAATCCTGGCCTTGCAGTAGGTGCCGACCAAAGAGGTTTTTAAAAATTTTGCCAGATTGAGAATGGCTAAATTTTAGCATAGAAGTGTCCATACAAGATAGGACTGCTGAATATCGGGCACAAAGATAGATTCCCAGATAACAATGCATGTCAGTTAAAAATCAAGAGCTCAGTATTCAAATGATTTATGCTTCTAACTTTAAGAGTTATGCTTACAAATTTGCCTCTTTGAAAATGTATTAGGACTGATTCCCTCCGTTTTTTTCTTAAAATCTCATGAAACACCTAAATTTAGGAGCATAAAAAAGTGGTAACGGGGGTGGATTTAGGGCAGGGAAAAGAAATTAGGGGCTTAGCACTGATTTTCAACACTAGACACCTAAAGTAGGCTCATAAATCTAGGCAAATAATGGCAGGCCTATATTTAGGAGCGTAAGTTTTAAGCTCCTAAATTAGGATGAATTTTCAACTGAAAACTTAGGGGTATGTTTACTTAACCGTCTTAATGTTACCGGCGTTAACTCCAGCGATAATGTGAAGAATGCCATAAAAGGAGTGGGCGTTCCGGTCTTAAGGTAGCATTTTAGGTTATCATGCGATAAAGTCCGTTATCGCGCAATAGAGAGAGCCGAGGCACGTTAACGCGCATTAGCCTTAATTAGGCGCACTGACCTGTAAACACAGTAACAAAGGTGTAGCACAATGATTAATACATTGACTGATGAAACAGGGGTCATGAATTCAATCCCCCAGTGGGCTTAATGAGTAAGGCTGTCTGAGGCATTACCCTTTACTTTAAATAAGTGCTGTCTGAGGCATTTTCTTTTTTAATTTAAATTAGTGCTGCCAGCAAACACACCCTCACAGTGCCGTAACCTAAGGTGCCGCATAAGGCGCCCTATAAGGCACACCAGAGGGCACATTATAAAGTGCACTGTCCGCCAAGGCACCTTATAATGTTCCCTATAGGGTGCCTTATAAAGAGCACATTATATTATATATACTATTATAAAGGGCACATTATAAAGAGGCGCCCTATTAGGCACACCAGAGGGCACATTATAAAGTGCACTGTCCGCCAAGGCACCTTATAATGTTTCCTATAGGGCGCCTTATAAGGCGCCTTATAGGGCGCTTTATGAGGCACCTTAAGGTTACAGCACTGTGAGGGTGTTTTTGCTGGCAGCACTAATTTAAATTAAAAAAGGAAATGCCTCAGACAGCCCTATCAAATAACACCACTATGGCATCAAACCCATGACCTCTGCCTCCACAGCCACTGAAGTAACTAGTGGGCTACATCTCTACAGCTACTAACACACCCCTGGCTGGCTACAGAAAGACTGCAGGTCACCACACAACCTGTCTGCTGTGGTTACCAGGATAGGGTAAACCCACCCGTACCCATGATGCACTGCACATGCAGATCAGCAGTCTACAGCTGATCACAAGATGGGGTATGCACCCCCACAGCACCTCAGCCTGGTAGGGAGAACTGACCGTCTGTGTTACTGCCACAGAGTAGCTACAAACCGTGAGATTGTGTGGGTCCTGTGCTCATCACCCTGAGGGTGAGGTGGGGCGCCCAGCACCAGGTCCGCAGCAGCTGGCTTTGCTGAGATAGGCTATGTTGCAGGTTGCCATCAGTGCCAGTGTGTGATAGGTAGTCCTTGCAGGCACGCCTAGGATACACCTGTGTCCATCTTTATTTCCCAGTCACGTCTAGCCCTTGTGGACTATGATGCACCCTGAATAGTGCATATCCTGTGCGGGTGCCATGGTCACATGATTTAAGTGACGGGGGGGGGGGGGTGTTTGGACCCATAGGCAGATTATGTAGCACCACCCAACCCGCCCTGTGGGGGCTCAGGGTGGGGGACAGGATCTCCCACCAACAGATCCATATTCTACATCCCTGCAATGGTGGCAGTAGAGGGGACCATCAACCCCAGTCCGGCTGGGGAACAGGCACCCTACAGGGCAGTCAATGCAGATCGGTACGCATCCATAAGGCAATGGCAGACAGAAGGCATGGAAATGCTCAGCTGCCCCACAATACTATCTGACAGTCTCCAGGCGCTGCACCCTGCAAGGTGTTCTAATCCATAGTACATGTTCCTGGAGAAGATGTGTGCACCCAAAACTAGGATGTGAACACACACAATAAGTCAGTGATTGGGCCCCAGAAAAAAGAACCCATAAATATCACTTGAAAGAAATATTATATAGCACTATGGGGGAACCTAGCCATGCTGTGGTCACTGCTCAGTCAGGGTGAGAATGACCTCCCAGCAGGACATGCTGTGGCCACCCTGTCCGTGCAGGTGGTGACCGGGCACTACAATGTCCCAGCTATTGCCCTATGCCCTGTGCAGATGCATCCTGCCCAGGCCACCCTGTCCGGGTCATACCCACAGTACCTTGCTCCTCATTATGCACATTTGCAGGCTAACACTGGAAACAGTGCAAGCAGTGTGGGCTGAGTAAGGTGTAGGCAGCCACAACACACTGGATAGACAGACACACACTCCCACACCTATGCCAGCATTGTGCAAATATAGAGGCTTTTGGCAGCCCTGGCCACTACACCAGTCCTGGGCACAGTGCAGGCATGGCTATGGTATGCAATACTGTTGGGGTCACTCCCTGGCATGGTAAACACTGTCAGAAACCAAAACTGAAACACACTCCACAGATATCAGAAAGGTTGCTATGATGCAGCTCTATCAGTAAATTGTGATTAACTTAGGAATTGCTATCTGCCATTAATCATAGCAACCTTTTGATACATGTGTAATGTATTCCCAAGTTTAGGGCGGCATTGCTAAGGTATGCAAGTGCTAGTATTGGGAGATGCTGCTGTGCGCAGGGCCCAATAGCCTGACTCTCCATGAGACTTTGGATAGTGGAGCCTGTGGGTGTGGGTGTTTATGCCCCTGTTGGCCACTGCTCTAGGGCAGAGGTTCCCAATTCCGGTCCTGGTGGGCCAAACACTGTTGGGGTTTTCATGCTGTCCCTAATGAATATGCATGAGATACATTTGCATACCATGGGGCGGCGCATACAAATGCAGCACAGGCATATTTATTAGAGAGAGCATGAAACCTGAATGGTGTTTGGGCTTCCAGGACTGCAGTTGGGAAACTCTGCTCTAGGTATTGCACATGTTTATGGTGTCTGTGCTCTGTAGGGTAAAATATAGGCGTTTCAGGCACGTTTATGTTATCTGCAATAAAGGTTCCATCATTATTACCACGGTTTAGTACTGGGTAAAATATGGGGACTGGGTTGGCAGGAGCCACAGTTGGGACTTGAACTTGTGACCTTCTGCTCATGAACACACTGGCTGTGTGTACTGCACCACACTGTTGCCACAGGGACAGTGCATTCCCTGGGGATACCATGACTGTTCGTCAGACAGACCCTGTCTGTTGCAGTGCACGGCACCCACCTAAACGGGGCTAGGCCATGGTCTGCTGTGGGCAGATGCCACTGCCCTCTCCGCCACCAGCACCCCTCCGCCACCATGCTTCCATACCATTATGTCGGTGGTGCTGGTGGTGCGCAGTCCCAGGTCATCCAGTATGCTGGTAGGCAACTGTCTATGGTGTGGGTTCTCGGGTAGGGGTGCCTACATGAACATGCGTGCTTCCCCCCCCCCCCCACCGCCTGCCAATGTTATGTGCCCTTGGGGGTACCTGCTGGGTAATCTCCCCTGTGACACTGTGGGACACATACGCTTGCCCATGTTGGACCCTCGTCAGTTGCTGTCTTGCTGCTTTACAGTTTCAGCATTCCTATGTGCCACCTAGGCATCTGCCTAACATGCACTGTGCCCCAGCTGGACCACAGCATGTGCCAACTGCAGCCCTCTATATCCCATTTCCAGCATCTGTACAGTTGCCCTTTCCTACATGCCCACCCTGCTGTTACTGCACATGTGCACGCCATAACCAACCTGCCCAATATAGATGTGAATAAACCCTGATCAGCACTATTTCAATTTGGGATCATTCACTTTGTAGGGGGACAGAGAATAGACCCTTCCAAACATGATACCTTATTTTTTGAGCTTTGTCAGTGGTGTTGCTTTATGTTTATCATTAATATCACTTTTGGCCAGCTTGGTTATTGGGATTTTAAATGTGGTTCAGGTCATTTTCTGTGTTTATTTGCCTTTTTGTTCCGTGCACATGTATCACTACTATCACGTTTTTGGGATTCCCTGGCTTTGCTGTACATTGCTGACTGAAATGGTTTCTCTTTCCTGCAAATGTGCTTTAACGTGAGGGTTTCACTGGGGTTAGTGTTCAGACCCAGATTTCACAGCGTTACTGTGCCTGGAGCCTCTCCCCTCTTACTCTACGCCCATTGACCCCTTCTCTCCGCCCTCTGGGAAGCCTTACTCCACCCTTCAGAGTCAGATTTCACAGCGTTAGTGTGCCTTAACACCACAGCCGCATTATCGCGCTAACTGACGTTATCGCGCGATATCACGATAATGTCACTTATCGCGCAATAATACCACTGCTGCGATGTTTGCCCGTTTAGTAAACATACCCCTTAGGCTCCTAAGTATGGCTGAAAATAGAGCACAAATTTAGGAACCCAATGTTTGTTTGTGTGGCTTTAAGTCAGCAGCTCCTTGGTTTTCTTGGCAGTAAATTGCAAGGCCTTTCTTCTGGGGCAAGGGAGGGTTAAGTGACTTGCCCAGGGCCACAAGGAGTTCTAGTGGGAATTAAACTGTGATCTTTGGTTACAAGGCCTGTGCTCTAACCACTAGGCTACTCCTCCATGCCTAACTTAGGAGTTCAGGTTTTTTAAAATATTGGGCCCTATGACCTATATATTAAACCGCATTAAGGTTTTGCAGTTAACATGCATGAGAATATGCTAGTCTCACTTAGGGTGTGCTATTCTTACTGAATATAGTATATACTATGTAAGCAAACAGTACATGCTAATAGGAAATAGAATACCTGAAATGAGACTTCTTAAAATAAAATAGAAAAAAAAAAAGATATGTAAGGTGGGTCCCGTCAAACCCCTTGTAGTTGGAGACATTCAGGGATTATATAAACAGTTTTTGTATGTCTGGTTCCCAAAGACATGGGGAAAGAGTCTTCTCCAAGGCCCTACACCTCCATCCGCTCAATGTCTGCTTAATTTCCCCATTCCCAAAGGGGGTCATTGAGAAATAATTCCACAGCACACAGTGATGTATCTCTGAAACTCTAACTTTAGTCAAAACTCTGAGCAACTTAACTCAGTACAAAATTATCTCTATAGCAAATACTTCATAAATTATTCTCAGTGTGTTTTTCCATAATCAATTAAATAGTAGCTCGATCTTTCACTCACCCCTCATCACTATCTCCCACATAGGTTGTTCCAGTGTCACTCCTTTGGGATCACCTCTCTCCTAGCTCCAGCTGTGTCAGCTCCACAGGAATTCCAGCCTCCAGTCTCTACAGTTTCTTTCCTGGGTCCAACACACACCATGAACTCTCCTCCACGAGAGTTCCCCCTCCTTGCCCTGGCTACCTGCTCAGGGTAGTCCCTGGTTCTTTATCTCTGTGATATCAAGGACACCACTCTCACAGGATCTGCAGCCCTGGAGATAGGATTCAGGGCCGAACAACTTCACTTTCTTTGTCCCTGAGATCTGGGCAGATTCTCCCAGGCTCAATCTTACCTTTACTTCTGGCTCAAAGAACTCCCTCTTTCTTACGGGAGACAAAGGAAAAAGAACCTTTCCCTCCAAAACAAGCGTCTTAAATAGTCTAAGAGCCGATCTTACCCCTCCCCTGGGCACATGCCACTAAGATACCCAACTAGAAAAATCTCTGGCGGTTATCTGTCTATGCTGTTTCTAGGGAATTCCACACCAGCAAAGACATAAGAAGAATTAATATAAGTGACATTCGGGTCACAGATACGAAAAATGAAATGAAAATTTTTCTAATGCATGCCCCAAAATAAAAGTGACCACAGTGTTTAAGCACAGATGTGTCCAGAGGACGGAGAGCAGGGAGAGCTTAAGGCAGGAAAATCTCGTACAGGGCTTTCCTTCTGAAGTCCTTGCATGGAATTTCTCTGGTTATATGTGCACCTGCTTCAAAGAAAGGTTTGTGATGTGCATGTCTGTTTCTGGTTGGTGTATCTTTCTGTTTCTCGTTTGCTCACTGAGGGGGAACTTACTAACATGCATTAAGGGAATAATGGACTATTTTTGCCTCTTAACGCAGCTCATATTAAAGCTGGACCCCTATCAGTAGTACCACAAGACTACTGATAGGCAGGGCCGGCCCGTCCATTGAGCAAGAATGTTGTTTGCACATGGCCCCGCATTTCAAGGGGCCCCGCGCAAACAACATTTTTCATTAAAAGCCCAGGTAAATTTAAACAAAAAAAACTGGCTGCTGCTGCTGCTGCTGCCGTGGCAATGGCAAAATCAAGTGTCCTGCGCCTGCCCGGCAGAGGCCTCCCTGTATGAGTCCCCTCAGTGCCGGCTTTCAGAGCATTTCCTGTTTCCCATCAGCCCCGGTGGGCTTAACATATCCGCGAGAAAGGGAAACTCTCCCTTCGCTGCTCTGAAAGCTGGTGCCGAGTGGACTGATTCAGGGGGATCTGCTGGCAGGCGGGGGGGGGGGGGCGGGTGCGGGACACTTTATTCTGCTGCTGCCGCAGCGGCAGAAGCAGCAGCCAGTTGTTTTTTTTTAAATTTTCCCTGGGCTGATGGGGGTGAGGGGAGTTAGGACTGGTAATGGGCTATGGGCTGATGGGGGGGTTAGGCCTGGTAATGGGCTATGGGGGGGTGCGAAGACTGAAAATTGGGTGATGGGGGTTAGGACTGGAAGTGGGTTGATGGGAGGGCTTAGGATTGGTAATGTGCTATGGGGGGCTAGGACTGGAAATGGGCTGATGGGGAGGACTAGGACTGGAGGTGGGCTGATGGGAGGGGTTAGAACTGGTAATGGGCTATGGGGGGGTTAAGACTGGAAATGGGCTGATGGGGAGGGTTAGGACTGGAAGTGGGCTGATGGGGGCTTAGGACAGGTAATGGGCTATGGGGGGGATGGGGCTAGGACTTGAAATGGGCTGATGGGGGGGTTAGGACTGGAGGTGGGCTGATGGGGGGTTGCACAGTAACATAGTAAATGACGGCAGATAAAGCCCAGCATGATCCATCTAGTCTGACCAGTAAGATGGCAGGAGTAAGATAGCAGGAGTAGGTGCACCCCTCCCCATAACTTTGTTTAGGGGTGCACCGACCACTCTGTGCAGGCCACCCTCCCCATGTCTTTGTTTAGGGGTGAACCCACAGCTCCATGTAGGACACCCCTATTTGTTGAGAAATTAGATGGTTCCGTTTATTTTGCTTTTATCCTGTTGCTGTAAAGGGATCCACTGTGTCTGTCCCATGCCATTTTGAATTCTGTCACTGTGTTTGCCCCACCACTTCCATCGGGAGGGCATTCCAAGCATCCACCACCCTTTCAGTGAAAAAGTATTTCCTGACATTGCCTTTCAATTTACCACCATGCAGCTTCATGTTATGCCCTCTAGTTTTACAGCTTCCCCGTCTTTGGACGAGGTTTGTTTGTTCATTATTTCTCTTTAAGTATTTAAAGGTCTGAATCATATCTCCCCTATCCCTCCTCTCCTCCAAAGTGTACATATTTAGGTCTTCAAGTCTCTTCTCATAAGGCTTCTGACACAGGCTCTAAATCATTTTGGTCGCCTTCCTCTGAACAGTTTCTATTCTTTTTACATCCTTTGCAAGATACGGTCTCCAAAACTGAACACAGTATTCCAAGTGAGGCCTCACCAGTGACTTTTACAGTGGCATTAGTACCTCTTACTTTCTGCTGGTAATTCCTCTTTGTATGCAGCCCAACATCCTCCTGGCTTTTGCCACTGCCTTGTCGCACTGTTTTGCCACCTTGAGATCTACAGAAACAATCACACCAAGGTCTTTCTCCTGATATGTGCACACCAACCTCTCGCCCCCTATTGCATACATTTCCCTTGGATTTCTGCTACCCAAGTGCATGACACTGCACTTCTTTGCATTAAATCTTAATTGCCAAGCATTAGACCATTCTTCCAGCTTTTGTAGATCTTTTCTCATGTTAAGCACTCCCTCGGGGAGTCCACTCTTGCAAATTTTCGTGTCATCTGCAAAAAGACAGACCTTTCCATTCAGTCTTCCAGCAATATCACTCACAAATACACTGAACAGTGCTGGGCCCAGGACTGAAACCTGAGGCATCCCGCTAATCACCTTCCTTTCATCCGATTGAGCACCATTTACCATCACCTTCTGTCGTCTGTCAGTCAACCAATTTCTGATCTAGTTTACCACCTTGGGACTCATCCCCAAACTACTGAGTTTATTGATAAGCCTCCTATGAGGGACAATATCAAAGGCTTTGCTGAAATCCAGGTAGATAACATCCATCGCATGCCCCTGATCTAGTTCTCTGGTCACCCAGTCAAAGAACTCAATCAGATTTGTTTGGCAAGATCGTCTTTCGCTAAAACCATGTTGCCTCGGATCTTGCAACCTGTTGGTTTTGAGAAAGTTCACTATTCGCTCTTTCAGGAGAGCCTCCATTATTTTTCCCGCCACTGAGGTAAGGCTCACAGGCCTGTAGTTTGACACTTCTTCCCTGTCACCACTTTTGTGTAGAGGTACGACATCAGCCATTCTCCAGTCCTGAAGAACTTCTCCTGTTTCCAAGGATCTGTTGAAACATCCTTTAACGGCCCTGCAAGAACCTCTCTGAGCTCTTTCAGTATCCTGGGATGTATCCCATCCGGTCCCATGGCCTTGCCCATTTTCAGTTTTGCAAGTTGTTCTAACACATCATCTTCTGTGAATGGTGTGGTATCTACTTCATTCCCATTTTTATATTTGGGAGTCACAGGTGGTCCTTCTCCAGGATTTTCTTTAGTAAAAACAGAGCAGAAGTATTTGTTTAGCAATTCCGCTTTTTCAATGTCACTTTCCACGAGTCCGTTTCCAGTACTTCTGAGTCCTGCAATTCCACCTCTGATCTTCTTCCTTTTCTAAATATACCTGAAGAAAGTTTTGTTGCCACACTTAACATCTTTAGCCATTTTTTCTTCTGCCTTTGATTTTGCTATCCTTATTTCTCTTTTTGTCTCTTTGAGTTTGATCCTGTATTCATTTCTGTGTTCCTCTGTTTGCAAGCTTTTGAATTTTGCGAAAGCTGTGTTTTTTGCCTTTATTTGAGCAGCCACCGCTTTGGAAAACCAATTAGGTTTCCTTCTCCTTTTGTTTTTATTTACTTTTCTTACATATTTATCTGTTGCCCCTTTTATTGCCACCTTTAGTTTAGCCCATTGCAATTCCACTTTCCTTATCTCTTTCCACCCTGTCAATTCCTCCTTTAGGTACCCGGCCATTTTATTGAAGTCAGTGTTTTTGAAGTTTAGGACTTTGAGCTTGCTATGATTGGACTGCACCTTGGCTTTTATCTCAAACCACACTGTGTGATGATCACTGTTGCTCACAGGGGCACCCACCCAAACATTCGACATGCTATCACTGTTGGTGAGCACTAAATCCAGCGTTAAACTTTCCCTGGTTGGTTCCATCACCATTTGTCTAAGTAATGCATCTTGGAGAGCATCCACAATTGTTTTGCTTCTTTCCAGATTTGCAGAAGCAGTAATCCAATCCACATCGGGTAGATTAAAGTCACCCAATATGATCACTTCCCCCTTTGTGGCTATCTTGGCAATATCTATAATCAATTCGTTATCTATCTCTTTGATTTGAGTTGGAGGTCTGTAGACTACAGCAGTATGGATGACAGTGCCATCTCCTCTTTCCAACACAATCCAGAGCGCTTCTTCTTTTCCCCATGCCCCCTGCATTTCAGTAGCTTTAATATTGCTTTTGACATACAAGGCTACTCCTCCTCCTTTTCCATTTTCTCTGTCTCTTCTGAATAGATTATAGCCAGCTATGGCTATATCCCAATCATGCGATTCATTAAACCATGTGTCTGTAATGGCCACAATGTCCAAGACCATTTCCACCAATAGGGCTTCGAGGTCTGGAACTTTGTTGGCTAAGCTTCGAGCATTAGTGCTCTTTGCTTTTCAGCATTTAACTGGCTTGTGTGTATTTTGCATTGATTTTGTTCTTGTTCTGCCCACTTCTTCTCACTTGTTTTTGATGTGTGGTTTAAAAGTGTGGCTGTTTCTGATGTTATTCTGCTTTTGCAGGGAGTGATGTCCAGAACTTGGCCTTCCCCATCCGTCACCCCCTTTTTCTAGTTTAAATGCATATTCACATACTGCCTGTATTTTTCACTTAGGATTCTTTTCCCTGCGACAGAGAGATGTAGTCCATCAGCAGAGTATAGTCTCTTGTTGGTCCATTTGTTTCCCCAATCGCCTATAAATTTGAATTCTTCCTCTTTGCACAAGGTCTGTAGCCATGCATTAAAGCTGTTTAGGTGATGTAGCCTTTCTGCCCCCTTACCAAGAACAGGTAGAACTTCTGAGAATGCTACAGTGTTAACAATGGGCTTTAATTTCTCCCCCAGAGTCTGAAAGCCCCTTTGAACTGTAGTGGCACTGTTTCTAGCCAGGTCATTTGTACCCAAGTGGATGACAACATCAATTTTGGAGTGCTCACTTTCAACACTAAGTACATCAAAAATTTGGTTTGTATTCCTGCTAGCTGAACTGCCTGGGAGGCATTTGACTAACTTCCCTCCTTTGAACTGTGTTTCCAAGTTGGTGCCTCTGATGATGGAATCACAAAGTAGTAGTAGTAGTTTTCTGTTCCTTGAGTTTTTCTTCATATTTAGTGCTTTATCAGGTGATTGGGCATTGACTGTCTCATTTAAGGGCCCTTCAGCTTTCCTGGATTGGGCATCCTTATTAACCAAAGTAGAGAAGGCATTATGCAGCGATATCTCATGATGTACAGGGTGTTTCTGCATTACAGGACACAGTCTACCAGAGCCCACTGTGATGCATTTGTTCCTGGGATGTTTGATTCTCTGTGGGAGTGGTTTGGTTTGTATCCTAGAAGAGGTGTGTTTCATTGCAGCTACTTCTTCCCTTAATAGAGTCAATTCTTTATGTATGGCTGCTAACTTGAGGCATATAGGGCAAGCTCTTAGGTTCCAGATGATTTGTCTCAGAATGAAGGCACCACAATTATTGCACTGAATGCAAGACATGTGTGGTCCTAGAAGGAGAGAAGGTGGACCTATCACCAAATTAAGAGGATAGGTGTCAACGTATATGACCATTATATAGGTAATGCAGCCCTGGGGTGGGTGGGGTGAGGGGTTGGGTGGGAGGGAACCTGTGTCCTTGGCCAGCAGGTCTTACATGAACTGAGGGCACACTTAGATTTCTGATTTGAGGGCTATACAAGGAATGTAGGCAGTCAGAATATTCCCAGACGTGAATGTAAAACCAGCAGTTAAATCTTATATCAGCTACACAACCAACAGGATAGGTAAAAAGATACAGCAGTTAAATTTATATCAGCTAATGGGCTAAGGGGTTTAGGACTGGTAATGGGCTGGGGAGTTGCTAGGACTGGAAATGGGCTGAGTGGAAGTGGGGGCTTGAACTGCAAATAGCTGATGGGGATGGTGGCTTGGAATGGAAATGGGCTGTGAGGGGAGGGAGCTAGGACTGGAAATGGGCTGAGTGGGGGGAAGCTAGGACAGCAAATGGGCTGATGGAGGGACTAGGATAGGACTGGAAATGGGCTGTTGGGGGGTGCTAAGATTGGAAACGGGCTGTGGTGGGGGCTTGGATTGAAATGGACTCATGAAGGTGCTAGAACTGGAAGTAGACTCATGGGGGGCTTGGATTGGAAATGGGCAGAGTGAAAGGGGGGCTTGAACTGCAAATAGCTGATGGGGAGGGGGGCTTGGAATGGAAATGGGCTGAGTAGAGGGGAGCTAGGATTTGACATGGGCTCCTAAAAGGCAAAAAATGTATACACATAAAAAATAAAACTCAAAAATAGTAAAAGGAAGGAGCCATATTCTATGAATAAACATCTAAAATGCAGAAACAGTCAAAATGATGGAAAAGGGCTATGCCCACCGGAAAAAAATCTCAATTGTATCAAAAGCCATATGTAGAAACTTTAAAAGCATAACTGTATATTTATATTTAAAAAAGGGCAAAACAACAATGACAATGTGATAGAACATATCTAAAATTTAATAAAAAGAGAAAACGAATCATGACGATAAAATTTGTATACAACAGTGTAGCTCAAAAAGGCTCTATAAAACAAGGCAACATGCCGATCATCGTGAATTATGAAAAAACCCTCGGTGAGAGCAAACTAAATTAAAAACAAATCTGAGAAATATAATTATGCATCAGAAAGGAATAACATATTAGACCAACTGCCAAAAATAAAGCCCATAAGTAAAAACAGTATACAACAGCGCAGCTAAAGTGGAAAAGATTTACCTGCAACCTGCCAGAGGCGGGAAAACGCCGTGCAGGGGCAGAAGAGGCATAAAAAGAGAGTACAGACTCCTCCCACCAAAAACGTCATAGATGACTGACATGGGGAAACAAAAACAGACTAAACTGCCATACTGAATGAAACCGATGAAAATAAGAAATGGCAAATGGGAAATCAATTGAATGATACATTGGACCATCCAAAAATAAAAATAATTTAATCATGGGTACATCTAAAAATGAAATTAGAAAAGATGTGATGAACTGCACAAGTGGATTAGAGCAATTAGCTTATAAAAAGACATTATATTAAATTTCTTTATTCAATCCACCAGGGATCACTGTATTAAATTGAAAAATAAACCTTTGTTCCTCTTGAACTAACAAGCGACCTACATCTCCACCTCTAGGAGAGGGAGTAACTTTTTTAATGACACAAAACTTTAGATCTTCAAGACTATGTCGAAATTGAATCCAATGTTCAACGAGGGGTGCTGTACTTATTTTCCTTTTAATACAACTCTTATGTTCCTGTATGCATGTTTTAATGGCTCGAATAGTTTTGCCTATATAAAGAAGAGAACAAGGACAGAAGATAATATATACACTACATGTGTAGAAAGACAATTGGTCCTAGTATGTAATTTATAATGTTTTTTAGTGTGTGGATGTATGAAAGTATCATTCAGCACAATGGCAATGCAGCCCTGGGGTGGGTGGGGTGAGGGGTAGGGTGGGCAGGAACCTAAGTATCCTTGGCCAGTAGGTCTTACATGAACTGAGGGCACAATTAGATTTCTGATTTGAGGGCTATACAAGGAATGTAGGCAGTCAGAATATTCCCAGACGTGAATGTAAAACCAGTAGTTAAATCTTATATCAGCTACACAACCAACAGGATAGGTAAAGGGTACAAAGCTGGAAGTTTATCTGTTTGCTGGAGAAGCTGTGGAGCCCAGGTTCGACCAGATGGCTGCAAGACTTCCACTGTTCAACCAACCCCTCCCTGTCAGTAAGTTTGCAACCAGTCCCTCCTTGCCAGTAAGTTTGCAGACAATTCAAACAATGGAAGCTGAATTAGTCAAAATGAATCCTTAACTCTATCTGTATTTTGTGCAAAGGCCCCTGTAACTTTAAATGATACCTTTGCCTCTAAAAAGTAGGAGAAACAGGTATGACCAGGTCTCTGCAGATCAAAGTATTTCTATTCCAAGTAGCTTTATAACCCAAGTGTCCTTTGTCAGTAGGTCTTACATGAACTGAGGGCACACTTAGATTTCTGATTTAAGGGCTACACAAGGAATGTAGGCAGTCAGAATATTCCCAGACGTGAATGTAAAACCAGCAGTTAAATCTTATATCAGCTACACAACCAACAGGAAAGGTAAAAAGATACAGCAGTTAAATTTATATCAGCTACACAACCAACAGGATAGGTAAAGGGTACAAAGCTAGAAGCTTATCTGTTGGCTGGAGAAGCTGTGCAGCCCAGGTTCGACCAGATGGCTGCAAGACTTCCACTGTTCAACATGGGCTTTTTAATTTACCTGGGCTTTTAGGACTGGTAATGAGCTATGGGGGGTTAGGACTGGGAATGGGCTATGGGGGGCTAGGACTGGTAATGGGCTGAGGGGGTTGCTAGGACTGGTAATGGGCTGAGGGGGTTGCTAGGACTGGAAATGGGCTGAGTGGAAGGGGGGGCTTGAACTGCAAATAGCTGATGGGGATGGGGGCTTGGAATGGAAATGGGCTGAGTGAAAGGGGGGACTTGAATTGCAAATAGCTGATGGGGAGGGGGGCTTGGAATGGAAATGGGCTGTGAGGGGAGGGCGCTAGGCCTGGACATGGGCCGAGCGGGGGGGAGCTAGGACAGCAAATGGGCTGATTGAGGGACTAGGATAGGACTGGAAATGGGCTGTTGGGGGGTGCTAAGATTGGAAACGGGCTGTGGTGGGGGCTTGGATTGAAATGGACTCATGGAGGGGCTAGAACTGGAAGTAGACTCATAGGGGGCTTGGATTGGAAATGGGCTGTGAGGGGAGGGAGCTAGGAATGGAAATGGGCTGAGTGGGGGGGGGGGAGCTAGGACAGCAAATGGGCTGAAGGAGGGACTAGGATTATCTTCTTTAAAACTAACTTGACGTTTACCATTATAGGGAGCTCGAGGCTTCATCCACAAATATTCATTGTCATTCTTATAGTCTAGGTCGTCACGTTTATGTTTTTCCAATTTGCCTTTCTTAATATTTCTGCTGTATTCGTCCAATTTCTTATTGTAGTCTCCAATACGTCTGTCAAAGTGTCTATCATCGGATTTTAACATTATGAAATATTTATGCAAATGAGACCCCTTATGCAAATGAGGCCCCCGCACCACGTCTCTGCACATGGCCCCGCACCCCCCTTGGGCCACCCCTGCTGATAGGGGCCGCGGTTGCCATTTTGAACCCTCTACTGACCCGAGCAGGAGTGAATGGGAATCATTCTGCCTGGATCCCCTAGACCCAAGGCCAGCTCATCCACTAAGCAAACAAGGCAGTTGCCTAGAGTGGCAGCACCTGGGGTTAGCAAAGTTGAGGGCATTCAAAGCTAAACAATACATTCTAACAGGATAGTAACTCCTGTGGTGAATTAAGCTGCAGTAAAATTCAAGATTTCCTTTGAACATGTGTCTGCAAGCCCACGGGTATAATTTATTTTAAAAATAATTTTATTCCGCTTATCAGATTTTCTTGGCAGAGTATAATAAAGATAAAAATTATTATTAATGCAAAAACACACACAAAACACGACAAACATAAAAAATAAAGATTAAAATTAATTAAAAACAGCACATAAGAGCATAGGGTCCAATATTCAAAAGGCATTTACACAGCCCAGTAAACTGTGCAAATGCCTTAAAATGGAATATTTAACGACACTTACACGGTTAGTGCCACCGAATATCCCCTTCTAACCCCACTACATGCCCCAATGTAGTTAGCGATCGGTAAGTAAAGCTAGGGGTAGCAAAAGCTGGCCTAGTTTTACCCGCAGAAGCTAACCGGATAGTGGTGCAATATCGCTACTACCTGGTTAGCTTTGGCAGCTCTGGGGCACATGTGGCAACCCCAGATATTCAAAGCCATTGCCACAGAATTGAATATCTGGGGTTAAGGGACGGCAGACAGGGTTATGTGCCTGTCCAATTCAATATTGGGCCCATAAGACATACCATACTGGGTCAGATCAAGGTCCATTTCCAACAGTGGACAATCCAAGTCACAAATACCTGTCAGGTTCCCAAAGGGGTACACAGGTTGCCCAAAGCTTGTCCCGGGGTAAGCAGTGGAATTCCTGGATCCTCTTTAATAGTGGTTTATGGACTTTTCCTCTAGAAACGTTTCCAAACCTTTTTTAAACCCAACTACACTAACAGCTTTTACTACATCCTCTGGTAATGAATTCCAGAATTTGATTATGTATTGACTGAAAAAATATTTTCTCCGATTAGTCTTACTGTAAATGGGTTACTTTGTAGCTTCATTGCATGTCCCCTAGTCATTCTACTTTTAGAAGGAGTAAACAACCGATCTACGTTTACCCGTTCCACTCCATTCATTAATTTATAGACTTCTATCATATCTTCTCTCAGCTGTCTCTTTTCCAAGTTGAAGAGCCCTAACCTTTTTATCCTCTCCTCATAAGGGTTTCCTTTCATCCCCTTTACCATTTTGGTGGCTCTTCTCTGTACCTTTTCTAATTCTGCTATATTGTTATTAAGATACAGTGACCAGAATTGCATACAATATTCAAGATGTGGGTGCACCATGTATTTATTTAGCTGTATTGATATCCCACTTTTCACCTGGTCAAAGCAGTCAATTGGGGGATACATTTAACACAAGGGGATATGAGATACATATGCTAATACTTACAGGGAACATGGGCAATTGAGGGTTAAGTGGCTTGCTCAAGACCACAAGGAGTGCCTATAGGACTAGAAATCCCAGTCCCTCCGGCCTGAGATTGCTGTCCCCAGGTGGGACTTGAACTCCCAGCCCTCCAGCCTGAAGTACCTTGTCCTAACCACTAGACCACTCCTCCCTTAGACCACCATGGAACGATACATTTGGAATACTATATGTAATTCATTCTAGGACAGCAATGGAAGCCTTTTACTAAAAGGACACTAAGGTGTTTCACCTTATGGTGCGCTAGGTGCAACGCCACTGCGTTAAATGTTGGGGTGTGGACAGCATTTTCGTGGCAGTTAATGCAGAGCTCTGACCCATAAAGCACCAGATTAGCGTGGGTGCACTTAACTCTGTTTATTGAGGTAGCGTTAGATGAACCCACGCTAATCGCACAGGAGGCAGTTGGCGCACACTGTGTACCGTGTGCTAACTGCGCAGAGCTCAACATGTTCAACCTCCCCACCTAACCTGCCCACTCGCATCCCTAATGTGGGATGCACAGTTAGCACAAGAATCAGCCTATGCTATCATGGCCCTGTGCTAGCTGGTGACATGTGTCCAAGGTGTGCTTTTAGCATGTGCCAGACATAGGCTACCAGTCAGCGTCTTTTAGCAAACAACTCCAATGTATGCACAAGGCTGCAAGCAGCACATGTACTCCAAAAATTGCCCCAGTAATAATTAAGGCTCACTGCACCGATGCATCGGTCTCTCTCCCTTCATGCATGCAGACATACACACACACACACACACACACAGAAACACCAGAATTAAACTGGCCCATCTCTTTTAGAGCACAACGTGAGCAGACTGAAGAAAGCCTTTATATCAGGGGTCTTCAAACACGTGGCCCGCGAGAGAATTTTGTGCGGCCCGCGATGCATTTTGGGATGATGTAGTCGATGCCTGTATGGGACCGCCGCTAATTAAGTTTGCCTCCCCGCCATGCCGGTGTTGATTGCCCGACCCCGCACAGCTCCCGAGGGTGAGCCTACAGCCTGATGCTGCTCTGAGTGGTTCCCGATTGCTGAAATGTGATGTCCAGCCTTCCGCTTTCTGTTATCAACCCGGTACAATTGATGTGTGTGAGAGCTGGATAAGCGGTGTGGCGCTTCACTGCAAGTCTGCGCTGCCGTATGTGGTGGAGGGTGAGTGGATTTGTACTGCAGTGGCTCTGCGATGTTTGTCAGAGGTGGGGAGTAGTAC
The DNA here is from genome assembly GCA_033557465.1 of Ichthyophis bannanicus. Classification (NCBI taxonomy): domain Eukaryota; kingdom Metazoa; phylum Chordata; class Amphibia; order Gymnophiona; family Ichthyophiidae; genus Ichthyophis; species Ichthyophis bannanicus. The sequence continues at coordinate 247,365,685 of CM066041.1, read as the reverse complement.
TTCGCAGACACTGACTTTTTTCCATTGTAAAAAAAAGTTACGACGATGTGGCCCGCGAGTTACTTTACAAGTCCTCATTTGGCCCTCAAAGCAATTTGAGTTTGAGACCCCTGCTTTATATTTAACACAAAGCTACAGCTTCTGAATCTAATTTGTATCATGTTTAGAAGTAATGTTGCAATGCACTGCCCATATATTATACAATTAAGGGAACGTTTCCCATTATGTTGTTAATGTGTGAGCTGTTATGTCACAGACCCTCTTCTGGCTGATGTTCCAGAACTGCAGTGTTGCCGGAATCCATTCTCTCTGGGCAGCAAGCTTCTGCTCACGTAGGAGCCGAGTGGGCTCGACAGGACGTGTTTCTAGCTTCTGTGGCATATTGATTGGGCACAGCTTTCAAGAAAGCTATGCTCCTGGAATCTACTATCACGTGAGTATTATCAGCTCTCCCTGTTGGCCACAAGTAAGGCAGACTTAAAACAGATGGACCTTCCTACCACTAAGATAAACTGATTTCAGAATCTGCCCAAAAGATGCCGGGAAGATATGTTAAGACTCAACTTTCTGTGGGGATGCATTGCATGAAAAAATTTTTCGACATGTCCACTATAAATATTCAGGACCGTAACCCACTAGAAGTGAAGCTCTGGCTCAATGCTCACCTGGATAAAGCACTGTGTTTCTTGGGAAAGGAACTTTAGAGCTGCCAATCCAAGACTATGTGGAAAACAGTGTGATTCATAATACCCTACCAAGAATCTATTGGCCAGCTGTGTGCAAGACCCATGGCATCCGCCTAAGAGAGCGGATACATTTATGAACTGTTTTCATTGGAAAAGAGCTTTGCAATCTTTTACTTAGGTAAAAATGAATGTTTCATTTTCAGTTTGTGACGTCTGCTTTGCTTGGAAGGAACTGCACTGAAATCATGTCCTTCTCATTAAAGGAACTTTTGATCTGAAAGTCCAACAGGTCTGTTGGTGTTCTTTTAACAGCAGCATTCAAAAATCTTTGAAAAGATTGCTGAGATTTAATTTCCTCCATAAATCTGTCAGCTGCTTGTGAAAGGTCAAAGCGACGGTATGTATGTGTGTTTCATGAGCAGTTCATAACTTGCCAGTTGCATTAATGGGAAAACCAAATCTTCAGTGAATGCAGTTAAATCTTCCAGAAGCGCCAGCAGCGAAGAATGTCCTTTTAATTAAAAAGTTGCCTACAGCAGGAGCATAAATCCTCTGAATAATATACTCCTTAGCCACTGACCCAATATGCCACCCAGAGCCATGTCTGATCTTGATTAACACACGTATACAAGCTAAAATATCGGTACATGCTCCTGTAAAATGAATGTGTATACTAGGGTCATACTCTGTACCACGGCTGAATCTGTTTTCCTTCTTCACTTATTTCCTTGGTACTCCAATGTTTCTTTGTGGGGGAGGGGGAAGGGGGAAGAGGTGTGAAGGCACATTTTAGAAGGGACGTAGAGAGGGAAATTCCCATGTCTATCTCAGGACATGGAGAATTATGACAGTATTTTACAAAAGGTTCTGCTAAATGTAGAGCCCATTGTAAAACAGCTGCCATGTCTGGCATGCGGAAGCAATTTTAGGAGGCTGCACGGGGTAAACAAGTTGTTTTGAAACTCCCCACCCCCACTAATTCATGGGAGCAGCCTTTTAAAATCGCTGCCCTGGCACAGATGGCATACTGGTGCAACACCACAGGTCATGCTCCCCTCCCATCCACAGAGCTGACCCCAAGAACCCTTCCCCTGGCTGCCTCCAGACCCAATTTACATCCCTACCCAGTAATCAAACAATCCCCACCAAACATGCCTCCAATCGCACCTTCCTCCCCTCATCACAGTCTATCTTCCTCCCCTGAAGGCCACCTTAACACAATAGCAATGTTCCAACTCACCCAAAGACCTCTCCCTGACAGACTCAGACCCCCTCTGTTTGACAACCCCAGGTTTATCTGGGTCATTGGTGGCTTGACAGGTAGGAGCAGTAGTGAGGCCCACTCACTCTTACTCAGCAAGTGGTTGCCTTCAAAATGGCGCTGATGACCTCTAGTGGTACATAAGAACATATGCCATACCGGGTCACACCAAGGTATATCAAGCCCATTATCCTGTTTTCAATAGTGACTAATCCGGTTCACAAGTACCTAGCAGGTTCCCAAAAAGACACACAAGTTCCACAATGCTTGTCCCAGGAAAAGCATTGGATTTCCTGGGTCCTTTTTAATAATGGTTTATGGACGTTTCCTCCTGGAACTTGTCCAAACCTTTTTTAAATCCAGCCACAATAACAGCTTTTACTACATCCTCCGGTAACGAATTCCAGAGTTTGATGGAGTAAACAACCAATCTACATTTACCCATTCCATTCATAAATTTATAGACCTCTGTCATATCCCCTCTCAGTCGTCTCTTTTCCAGATTGAAGAGCCCTAACCTTTTTAGCCTCTTTTCATAAGAGTACCCTTCCATTCCCTTTACCATTTTGATGGCTCTTCTCTGTACCTTTTCTAATTCTGCTATATTTTTTAAGATACAGTGACCAGAATTGTACACAATATTCAAGGTGCGGTCACAGCATGGAACGATATAGTTTTTTCTTTACTATTTTCCTCCTTTTATCACAGTCTCCCTTTTGAAAGTTAAAAGGTAGTACTGTGGATTTCCTTCCATTTATTAAATCAAATGTGATAATGTTATGATCATTATTGCCAAGTGGCCTCAACACCCTTATCTCTTGCACCAGATCCCATGTTCCACTAAAGACAAGGTCCAAAATAGCTGCTCCAAGAAGCAGTCATTTATTTCATCTGAGAACTTTGTCTCCCTAGCATTTCCTGCCATGACACTGACCCAGTCAATACCGGGGTAATTGAAATCACCCATTATTATTACTGTGCTGTAACTTTTGTTAGCTTCCCATTTCTTTTAGCATTTCATCATTGATTTGTTCTTTCTGGCCAGGCGGTCAATAGTACACCCCCACTGCCATCGCCTTCCCCTTTTGATATGGAATTTCTATCCATAGAGATTCTACCGTGTATTTTGTTTCCCACAAAACTGTAATCCTGTATGCCCTATCTAACATAAAGTGCAACCCCTCCACCAATTTGATCTACTCTATCATTGTGATATAGATTGTACCCAGGTATCGCAGTGTCACATTGGTTGTTCTCCTTCCACCAGGTCTCTGAGATACCAATTATATCTAACCTCTCATTTAGTGCTATATATTCTAACTCTCTCATTTAATTTTTTAGATTTCTAGCATTTGCAGACAGGCTGCTAGAGAGGGGAGAGTGAGGACTGTCTGTTGAGGGGAGGTGAGGGGGATCAATGTCTACTGAAGGGGGAGGGAGGCAGAATCAGAGGTATGCTTTGAGGAAATTGATTACTGTATAGGGGTGCACGTTAGGTCTGTGGGTGGCCAGGGGAGGGGTTCCTGGGGTCGAGTCTTCAGGTGGGGAAGCCCAATATTGACATGCATACCTATTCCTGTCAGCAGGCACTTATTCATGCTTGAGGCTAGGTGTAAATGCTGATGTTTGCATTTTTTAATCCAGACATGGATTCCCTATATAATATGGGGAATCTATGTCTGCACTGTAGGCCCTGCACAAACCATTCACACTCCCCGCCCCTGGAAGGGCAGACGTGGTGAGCATTTCCACGTCTGCAAAAAGCATATTCTAAAACGGCATTAAGACATAAAATGCTAGGGGCAAACCAGCAGAAAATTGCAGTTTGACTTTAGCTGCACACGTTTATGCCTGCTTGGGAGCAGTAGCAAATGTCAGTGTGTAAAGCACACAAGTACACACGTAGATTAGCATACTTTATAATCAACATGTGTACTTCACAAGTCCACCAACGCTCAGACCAGCCTGCACCCCTGACAACATTTACAGTAAAGTAAGTGCATTCATGCCACCGCATGTACATTTACGCCCAAGGACATTTTAGAAGAGCTACTTTACACAGGCATATTTACTTATTTATTTACAGTGTCTGATATGCTGCCATTCAGCTAAGAAACAACCATCAAAATCACTTACATTCATGAGTAAGAGCAGTGTAATACTGTGGCGTGCGGTGGGAAGGGGTTTTCTTTACAACACAGACAGCAGTTCAGAGAAAACAAAAGCAGCTTTACTTCTGCCCCAGCTTGTTAAACCTCCAGAAGCTGGTTCTCCCGGCCCTTCCTCCAGCCCCAGTTAAAGTTCCTACATCAGAACTCCTTTGCACAGCTTGCCTTGGAAGGACGTCTGGCTCCACGGGCCTCTCTACCACCTGCAGCCTGCTGGGTTTTTCACACCCTCCCCCTCAGCTGAACCTCAGCTGAGCACCTGCCTCATTTGGGACTCCCACCAGGGAAAGGAAGTCTTTGTTTAAATGAATCCGACCAGCAGAACTGGAACTGGTAGGTTTTTGAGACTCAAAAACCACTGTATACCATTGGACTCCTTATGTTGAGCCAGCCACTTGAGGGGTTGGTAAACGTTATTAGCATAAATGGACAACCAAGCAGGTAGTATTTGAAGATTCCAGGTGCACACTTGACAGCCAGGGACTCCTTCTTGATAACCATTTATTGCTTCTCCCAAGAAAGCAGTTTCCTGCTGACAAATGCTATGGGATGTTCTTCACCCCTGACTTCCTGGCCAGAACGGCTCCTAGGCCCACCTCTGAGGCATAAGCTTGCACAATAAACATTAGAGAGAAATTAACGCTAATCAGGATGGGTTCAGAGCACATGGCCTTCTTGAGATGCTGGAAGGCCAGGTCCAGGTCCAGGTCCAGTGGCCACTGGATCCGTTCGAGAGCTCTCTTCCAGAGGAGATTAGTTAACGACTCCGCCACCTCTGCAAAATTAGGGATGAACCAGCAATAATGGCCAATCAATCCAAGGAAAGCATGAACCACTTTCTTCAATTTTGGGGTGGGGACCTGGGTAATGGCATCCACCTTCCTTAGCTGAGATTATATCTGCCCATTCCCAATTAAATATCCCAGGTATTGAACATCACAACCTCCCAGAAAACATTTCTTGGGGTTGGCCATCAACCTGGCCTTCCGCAGGCTGGTCAACACGGCTTGTACTTGGGTTAGATTAGTGGTCCAGTCTCTGCTGTAGATGATGATGTCAAGGTAGGCAGCTGCATATTCATTGTTCGGTGTCAGTAGGCATTGAAACATCGCAGGAGCCCTGTGTAATCCAAAGGGTAGCAGTGTAAACTGGAACAGACGTTGCAGTGTCGAAAAAGCGGTCTTCTCCTTGGCAGCCGGAGTGAAGGGCACCTGACACTTTCTCTTGGTCAAATCCAAGATTTATATAAAGTGTGCTCCACCGAATCACTCAATTAGCTCATCTACTCTGGGCATGGGATACGCTTCCAGTTTAGAAGCTGCAATGACCCACTGTAAGTCATTGCAGAATCTGATGCCTCCATTGGGTTTAGTAACCAAGATGATGGGTGATGATCAGTCACTCAAGGACTCCCTGCCATTTACAGAGTAACTTGCTCTCGGATGAGGGCAGTAAGACTAAAACTCTTCTATAACTCCCAGGTTAAGCATCTCTTCCAGCTTCTTGGCAATGGCCTGTTGCCCGGCGTCCGGAATCTTATAGAGTCATTGCTGGATAAGCACCCTAGGGTCAGTAATGATATCATGACAAATGAGGTGGGTTCATCCCAGGCGGGTGAAAAACCCTTTAGGTTCCAGTGGATCAAACCTTCTAGATCACTTTTTTGGGCAGCAGAGACCTGGTCTCCAATCAGGGATTGAGCTGGATCCAACAGGGCTGAAATTTCTGACCCAAACTCATCTCCCTGTACCATCAAAGTCGTCATTGGAGTCCACTTTTTCAATAGGTTAGGGTAGTAAGACTAAAACTCTGTCTCCCGGTTGGAAGGTGCAGTACACGGTTCCATGATTGTAGCCCCTGGCCTGCTCAGCTTTGGCTTTTTCCAGACTGAGTTTGGCCACCTCTCAAGCTTTCCTCAGCCAGTCTTGCATTTGTATAACGTACTCCACCAAATTACACCCGGCATGGGATTCTTCTTCCCAGGTTTCCCTTACCACTTGTAATGTGCCTCTTGGCCGTCTTCCGAAAAGCAACTCAAAAGGCAAAATCCCCATGGAACTCTGAGGATGGCAAATATCAAATAGGGTAGGAGAATGTCCCATCCTACTGCATGAAGTTTTTTAACATCTGTTGCAGAGTTTTATTGAATCTCTCGATGAGGTCATCCATCTGTGGGTGATATACTGATGTTTGCAGCATCTTGACCTTCACCAAGGCACACGCTTGCTTCATCACCTTGAATACAAAGGGTGTTCCTTGATCTGTGAGGATCTCATTGGGTATTCCCCCCCACGAGAATGCTTCCCAGAGGGCATTCACGATTGCAGTAGTCTTTATATTTCTTAGAGTAATGGCCTCCGGGTATCGGGTAGTGTAGTCTAGCATGACTAAAATATACTTGTTGCCTCGGGTGGTTCATTACAAGGGACCTATCAGGTCCATGGCCACTCTTTCAAATGGGGTTTCAATGATATGCATGAGCACTAGAGGGGCAGGTTGGACTCTGATGGGGTTACGAAGTTGGCAGGTGGGGCATGACTGACAATATAACTGCAACTATTTATGGAACCCGGGCCAGAAAAATCAGGCTAAAATAAAATAGGGAAAGGTTCTTGCAGGGTACTTTCCGTTACCTACTGGGACCCCATCCACCTCCAAAACCCTCTCTTGGGCACGTTTAAGGGACTCATCCTCTTGCTGGGCCCTCCTAAAGCTCCCTGGGTCTTCACCCAGCCTCCACTTTGGGAAGAGGACCACTGTATTTGAGTCACTACCGCTGAGCCTTGAAGTACCTCCATGGGTTTCTTCCCTAAGCTGTCGCTCCCTGGATCCCTCCTTCACAGCCACCCTCAGATTCTGCTGGTAGCATAGCTTTTCCCAGCAATGCCATCGGCATCTAGATCCAGATCTTCCAGGGGGAAAATCTGTGGGAAATCTTCCTGGTCCGACTTAGTGTAGACATCAGTTAGCTGGGTCCCTATTGCTCTGAAGTTTGGGAAGTCTCGGCCGATCACCACTGAATAAGGAAGACAGGGCAGCATCATGATTGCAAACGTGGCTTGCCCTGCTGGAGTCTTAAATAAAACCTGTGTCATCAGATACTGCCTCAGATCTCCATGCACACAGGCCAGTGTTACCATCTTTGCATAGTCAATTTAAAAGCAGGTTATGGTTTCCCAGCGAATGAGGGGCTGCATATTCTTGGAGTCTATCAAGGCCTGGAGGCGGATCCCACTAGAATCACAAAGGTCTGGGCCCCTGGGTGGGGAGTGTCCACAAAAGCGTGGATGTGAGGGGTAGTTAGGCTGGCATCCATGTGTTCTTCCATACCCAGGGGACATTCCCAAGCAAAGTGTCCCCAGACTCCACACCTAAAACAGTTGAAGGGGTCATGGCTGAGGCCATGCGCTCACCTAAAAGGTGTCTTTGTGGGTCAGAACAGGGGATCCAACATCATTCCAGCTTTCCCTTCCGTCTTTCTGGGTTAATGGGCGACTTCTTCCTCTTCTCACTGTCCGCTTCAGTCACAAGCTACACTTCATGATGCTCTTTGGCTCTTTCCAGTGCATTCTCCAGTCTAAGCTTGGGGTGGTGACATACCCAATGTTTCATCGGGGCGACCAACTCCTCCAAAAGCTACTCCAATAGCACAGGCTTGGCTATCACAGGCCCAGTCTTTCCCTCTGGTTGCAGCCACTTCCATGCAAGATCCTTCAACCAATAGAGGAACCTCCGAGGGCTCTCCTTTATCTGGAGCTCCCACTTTCTGCATCGCTGGTGGCAGGTCTCTAGGTTACAGTCGGCCCGTTCCAGCCTTGACAACTGCATACAATATGTAGCTCAACCATCTGGACCGGCATCCTGGCATGCAGCCTGGCTGCTGCCCATCAGCAGATTCCCCAAATAAATAGCCCATGTCTCCTACGGCCACACAGCCATGTGGGCAATTCATTACAAGTTCACCAAAATGTGGTCCGGTTCATCGTCTGCCATCATTTTAAGAAGCGCCTGCATTGGAGGGTGGAATTGCAGTTTCTGTAGGGTCTGAATCAACTGCTGCTGCTGTTGTTGCTCCCTTCCAGCAGGGTGCATTGAAACTGTTGTTGTCGCTACTACATACGTAGTAACATAGTATATGATGGCAGATAACAACCAGTATGGTCCATCTAGTCTGCCCAGCAAAGCGGTAAGAGTAGATGCATTTGCCACTCCATGCAGGTCACCCCTTCCCATGCCTTTGTTTAGGGGTGTACCCACCTCTCCGTGCAGGTCATGCCCATTTGTTGAGATATAAGAGACAGTTATGCTTATTTTGATTTTATCCTGTTGCTATAAAGGGATCCACTGTGTCTGTCCCATGCCATTTTGAATTCTGTCACTGTGTTTGCCCCCACCACTTCCAACGGGAGGGCATTCCAAGCATCCACCACCCTTTCAGTGAAAAAGTATTTCCTGACGATGCCTTTCAGTTTACCCCCTTGCAGCTTCATGTTATGTCCTCTAGTATTACAGCTTCCCCGTCTTTGAAAAATGTTTGTTTGTTCATTGAGAAGAAGCTTGCTACGGAAGCAAAAACGCGAAATAAAGACCTTTTCAAGTACATTCGTAGCAAAAAACCTGTGAGAGAGTCAGTTGGTCCATTAGATGATAAAGGGGTTAAAGGAGCACTAAGAGGCGACAAGGCGATAGCGGAGAGACTGAATGAATTCTTTGCTTCAGTCTTTACTGAGGAAGATGTAGGGATGTTACCCATGACTGAAGTGGTATTTAAAGGTGCAGAAGAATTGAAGGAAATATCGATACATCGGGAAGATGTCTTACAACTATTAGATAAACTGAAGAGTAGCAAATCACCCGGGCCGGATGGTATACATCCAAGGGTGTTGAAAGAACTGAAATATGAGATTGCAGACCTGCTATCAGTAATCTGTGAACTATCATTAAAATCATCTCTAATACCTGAAGATTGGAGGATCGCCAATGTAACACCAATTTTTAAAAAGGGTTCCAGGGGTGATCCAGGAAACTACAGACCAGTGAGCCTGACGTCAGTACCGGGAAAAATGGTAGAAACCATCATAAAGAATAAAATTACTCAGCATGTAGATAGTCACAATCTAATGGGAGACAGCCAACATGGCTTTAGACAAGGAAGATCTTGTCTTACTAATCTGTTATGTTTTTTTGAAGGAGTGAATAAACAGGTGGACAAAGGTGAGTCGGTTGATATTGTGTATCTGGACTTTCAGAAAGCCTTTGACAAGGTCCCTCATCAGAGACTTTTTGCAAAACTAAAGAGTCATGGGATAGGAGGCAGTGTACTATTGTGGATCAGGAACTGGTTAAAAGATAGAAAGCAGAGGGTAGGGCTAAATGGCCAATTTTCCCAATGGAGAAAGGTGAATAGTGGTGTACCCCAGGTTCCACATTAGGAACCACCACCCAGGAAAAAGATTTAGGCGTCATTGTGGATACCATGTTAAAACCCTCTGCCCAGTGTGCAGCGGCTGCCAAGAGAGCAAATAGAATGCTAGGGATGATAAGGAAAGGAATGGAAAATAAAACAAAAGATATTATAATGCCTCTATATCGTTCCATGGTGAGACCACACCTTGAATATTGTGTGCAATTCTGGTCGCCGTATCTTAAAAAGGATATAGCGATTTTAGAAAAGGTACAGAGAAGAGCCACCAAAATGGTAAAGGGGATGGAAGGATACTCCTATGAAGAAAGGCTAAAAAGGTTAGGGCTCTTTAACCTGGAAAAGAGACGGCTGAGGGGAGATATGATAGAAGTCTATAAATTAATGAACGGAGTGGAACGGGTAAACGCAGATCAATTGTTTACGTTATCAGAATATAGAAAGACTAGAGGACATGCAATGAAGCTACAGGGTAAACTATTTAAGACTAATAAAAGAAAATATTTTTTCACTCAACGTGTAATCAAACTCTGGAATTTGTTACCGGAGGATGTAGTAAAGGCTGTTAGTGTAGCTGGGTTTTAAAAAGGTTTGGACAAGTTCCTGGAGGAAAGGTCCATAAACCATTATTAAGAAGTGACCGAAGATATCAATGCTTGACCCAGTACAAGCATTGTGTCTCTTGGGGAAACTGCTAGGTACATATGACCTAGATTGGCCACTGTTGGAAACAGAATACTGGGCTTGATGGACCTTGGTCTGACCCAGTATGGCATATCTTATGTTCTTATATTCTTAGAGGAGATCAAACCTAAGCTTTCTTTAGAAGCTCAGATGATAAGACTTCGACTTTCATACTTTGGACACATCATGCGGAGAGAGAGATCATTAGAGAAAGACATCATGCTTGGCAAGATAGAAGGTCAACGCAAAAGAGGAAGGTCCAGCAATGAGATGGATCGATACAATAACAGCAGCTACGGGTACCAGTTTGTCAACAATGAGCCGCCTGACTGAAGACCGAACACAATTTAGGATAGCTATCCAGAGGGTCGCCATGAGTCGACTCCGACTCGACGGCACTTAACAACAACAACAACTCCAATCCACATCAGGTCGATTAAAGTCACCCAATATGATCACTTCCCCCTTCATGGCTACCTTTGTAATATCAATAACACAGGTACACTACCAAAAAACTGCCTCCAGTTTTGCAACTGATTCCTATAGATTTAGGGGTGCTGAATCCAGGAAAAATAGCCAAAATGTTCCATCACGTCACGTTTTCTTGCAAAATTAGATTTCTTACCCATATAAGGAATGTTCACATAATTTCTTTTTAGCCGACTGCAGTTTATTTTCTTGGCCCAAAATAGAGGTTGTAATGGTTAACTAACTAGAAACACTCCCTCATGATATTTTAGAGTGTTTTGTATTCATTTTATACATTAACAGGACAATTGGGAGGCGGGGGGCTAAATCCAGTACTCGCGCTGGCGCATGTTCTTTCCTGTTCGCCTCGCCTCGTTCGCCTCGCTCAAACACGGTGGTTGCGACATGAACGTTCCTGTCAAATTTCAGTTTCTTGCAAGTTCATTATTACCTTTTGTTTGCTCAGTCGTAATCCAGCTTTATTCCGAAGTGGTTCACTACAGTTGTAGTTTGCAGTGCTGTGTATTTGTGATGGCTCACAGAGCCAGAGGTTGCGTCAACTCTCCGGACAGTTTTTGTTTTATTTGTGGGGAATATACCGTGAAAAAGCGGCAGAGGAACATTTCTGCATTTATTAAAAAGGTATATTTTGCCTATTTCGGTTTGAAGTTAGGCGATCAAGACAAACCGTGGGCTCCTCACAAAGTGTGCAAGACATGTGAGGAAGATCTACGCTTATGGATGAAAGGTAAAAAACAAGCATTTCGTTTCGGAATACCTATGATGTGGCGTGAACAAAGAGACCACAGCAGTGACTGCTATTTTTGCTCTTGCATTGTGAAGGGATACAACTTAAAAAATAAGAACGTAATAAGTTACCCCAACCTTCCCTCAGCAATTAGGCCTATGCCTCATAGCAACGAAGTACCTGTGCCTGAACCACCAAAATCTTTGGATCATATTTGTGTGGACGGTTCTGATCATGATGAGACTCATCAGATGGCTTTTCCCGATGAGTCCAGTACTTCCGAGTTTGAAACTGAACCAGATCCGAAACCTGAACTTTTCTCTCAAGCTGAATTGAATGATTTAGTCCGGGATTTAGGACTCCCAAAAGATGCTGCCCAACTGCTAGGTTCTCGGCTTAAACAGAAAAATCTATTGTCACCAGGAACAACTTTTTATTGGTACCGCGCAACCGCGAGACACAATTTTTGAAGTATTTCAGCAAAGAGGAAGATTTGGTATTTTGCAACGATATATACGGAGTGATGGAAAAGTTTAAACTCAAGTATGATCCTGCTGAATGGTGGCTGTTCATTGATTCGTCAAAAGACACCATAAAAGGTGTTCTTCTTCATAATGGCAACACATTCGCTTCAGTTCCTATTGCTCACTCTGTTATTCTCCAAGAAAAATACGAGAATTTGGCCCTGATTCTTCAGAAGATTCGTTATGATGAGCATAAGTGGATGATTTGTGGAGACTTTAAAATTCTATCCATGCTATTAGGGCAGCAATCCGGTTTCACACCAAATATCCCTGCTTCCTTTGCTTGTGGGATAGCCGGGCCCGCGACCTACACTGGGGGAAAAAAGACTGGCCAATTCGGGAGTATTTGAGACCCGGTGAGAAAAATGTTCTTCATGAGAGCTTGGTACCTCGTGATAAAATTCTATTACCACCTCTCCACATTAAGTTGGGTCTCATTAAGCAATTCATCAAGTCCCTTCCAAAAGATGGTGAGTGCTTTCAGTACCTTTGCTCAAAGTTCCCCCGACTTTCTGAAGCAAAGCTAAAGGAAGGAGAGTTTGTTGGCCCTGATATAAGGAAACTCATTTCAGATGGAGCATTCGCTGAAACGATGTCTGAGAAGCTAAAAGAAGCCTGGGATTCCTTCAAGGATGTTGTTCTCAAATTCTTGGGGAACAGGCGGGATGAGAACTATAAGGATATTGTTGCCAGGATGCTCAATGCCTTCAAAGAACAAGGCTGTAACATGAGCCTGAAAGTCCATTTCTTGCACTCCCATGTGAACTACTTTCCCGAAAACTTGGGGGCGTACAGTGAAGAACAAGGTGAAAGGTTTCACCAGGACATCAAGGACGCAGAGAGAAGGTACCAAGGAAGATGGAACACCACTATGATGGCTGATTTCTGCTGGTTGCTGCTGCGGGAAACCCCAGATGAAAAATACGCCAAGCAGCGCACCAAGAGAAGCATTCGGGGGAAGAAGAAACGGGCCCACCAGGAGATTGATTGACCCAAGAATGACTTTTAAAATCTAAACTGTGTTGACAAATATCGTGTTTTTACTAAACTTTGAAATAAAAATTTGCTAGTTATTACCACAGTGTCGGATCTCATTTATTAGAATTTTATTTTCACACCATCGGGTGTTTGTCTTCATGTATTGCAATGGTGCGGTTTGCGTTTTCTATTCTTACATACATACCTGTACAACATTTTTTGCACATTTCTTTGCTTTGCTTTGTGTCTAACCTCGCTCTTATATGCTCAATGTTTGTGCACATGTATGTGGCTGTTTTAAGTGCAGACAATTTTGCTACCATCACAGTGTGTTTTGTTGACATTACTCTATTCTTATGTGCTGCCTTGTTACAATTTTCTTTATTCTTATTTGAATAACTACTAAACAATTAGTATAAAGAATTCATCCAAGAAACTTTTATCTCGATCGCACTCAATCTGAAACTTTCACCTCAAACTGCTAACCCAATGTAGCAAAAAATCTGTACGTGATGGAGCAAATTGGTTACCAGATTTGGATTCAGCGCACCAAAAAACGTAAAAATCAATCGCAACATTAGAGGCAGTTTAAAAAAAAAAATTTTTCGTGTACCTGTGTAATCAAGTCTTTATTCATTTCTTCAATTTGAGTTCGAGGCCTGTAGACTACACCATTATGGATGACAGTGCCGTCTCCTCTTTCTAACATAATCCACAGCACTTCTTTTCCCCACATCCCCTGCATTTCAGTAGCTTTAATATTGCTTTTGACATATAGTGCTACTCCCCCTCCTTTTCTACCCTCTCTGTCTCTTCTAAATAGATTATAGCCAGCTATGGCTATATCCCATTCATGCAACTTGTTAAGCTATGTTTCTGTAATTGCCACAATGTCTAAGTCCATTTCCACCATTAGGGCTTCCAGGTCAGGAACTTTGTTAGCTAGGCTTCGAGCATTTGTGCTCATTGCTTTCCAGCATTTGTTGACTGGCTTGCCTGTATTTTGCATGGATTTTGTTTTACCTGCCTCTTCCCACTTGGCAATACTGTGGCTGTTTCCAATGTTATTATGTTTTTGTTGGGAGTGACGTCCTGAACTTGTTCTTTTCCATAAATCACCTCCTTTCCCTAGTTTAAATGCTTGTCCACATAATACCTGAATTTTTCACCTAGGATCCTTTTCCCTGCAACAGAGAGATGTAGTCCATCAGCACAATATAATCTCTTGTTGTTCCATCTATATATCTAAATCCTTCGTGTTTGCACCAGGTTTGGAGCCATGTATTAAAGTTGTTTATGCGATGCAGCCTTTCTGTCCCCTTACCAAAAACAGATAGAACTTCTGAGATTGCTATATTTATTTATTTATTGCTATAATGTTAACAATGACCTTGAGCTTCTCTCCCAGAGTCTGGAAGTCCCTTTGAACTGCAGAGGCACTGTTTCTAGCCAGGTCATTTGTACCCAAGTGGATGATAACATCAATTTTGGAGTGCTCACTTTCTGTACTAACTGTGCCAGCAATTTGCTTTGTATTCCTGCTGGCTGAAGAGCCTGGGAGGCATTTAACCATCTTCTCTTTGTTCCTGGGCTGCTTGATTCTTTGTGGGAGTGGTGGAGGATTTTTTTCAATTTGTACCCTAGAGGAGGTGTGTTTAATTGCAGCTAATTCTTCCCTTAATAGAATCAATTCTTTATGCATTGCAGATAGTGATGTTATTGCTGTTGATACTATTGTGGTTGCTGCTACCCTTCGGCCAGAATCTGGAAGAGCTGCTCCATCCTGGCTTGTCATTGTTTTCTTGCAACACCACCACAGCTTCCTCTTCTGCAGCTGAGTTAACCCTGCAGTATTCTAGCTCAAACAACTTTTAGCGGCTTCTAGTGGCCAAAACAAAGCCTGCCTTCCAGCACTGACTAACCTTCTTCAAGCCCCCTAACTAGGGTGAGGCTAACCCTCTTAGCCCCACACAGACAAACCAAAAAATACTGACCTGCTCTAGAGGTCTGGATCTGGAGGTACGTGGATTTGTCCTGAGTCACGTGGTTAGAGGAAATCCTACCACTGCCACCATATGTGATAGTGCAGCATGCGGTGGGAAGGGGTTTTCTTTACAACACAGGCCAGACAGCAGCTCAGGGAAAACAAAAGCAGTTTTTATTCTGTCCCACTTGTTAAACCTTCACAAAGCAAAACCCAGACAGCAGTTCAGGGAAAACAAAAGCAGCTTTACTTCTGTCCCAGCTTGTTAAACCTGCAGAAGCTGGTTCTCCCGGCACTTCTTCCAGTCCCAGTTAAAGTTCCTACCTCAGAATTCCTTTGCATGATTTGCTTTGGAAGGACTTCTGGCTGCACAGGCCTCTCTCCCTCCTGCAGCCTGCTGGGTTCTTAACCACTCCCTTTGAACCATGCCCTCCCTGCCCTGAACTCTGGGCTGCAGGCTCTCTTAAGGAGGACTGCTGATAATCCCTTTGTAGCAGGATAGATAACATTCTATATACCCCATTACAAGCAGAAACATAATAATTATAAAAAGGTACACAGAAGAACAAAACATTGTGGGTAACAGTGGGTCAGGCAGGGAGTGAATAGCACAAAAATTAAATTCCTTGGACAACAACATTTATCTCTCCCTACACCCTTCCTCGGGAATTCCGCTTTTCTGGCATATCCCTTCTATCTGTGCTCTTCTCCACTGCCAAATCCAGACTTTGATCTTTCTATCTTGCTGCTCCTTATGCCTGGAACAAACTACCTGGATTGGTATGCCAGGTTCCATCTGTGACCCTGTTCAAATTCAGGCTAAAGACTCACTTCTTTGAGACTGCTTTTGGATCCTGATCCCCCTAGTCTCCTGTTCACCTTCTATGTGTTTCATTTCCATTCCCCTAGATATAAACAAGTCCTCATTTAAGATGTCTATCTTGACTAGATTGTAAGCTCTGATGAGCAGGGACTGTCTCTTACATGTTTCTGTATAGCGCTGTGCACGCCTTGTAGAACTATACAAATGATTAGTAGTATTAGCAGTTGAGAGGGCTATGAAGTATGTGAGAGAGAAAGGAGGGAGTCAGGTCTTTAAAGAGGTCAGACAGAACAGAAATGAGGGAGGTGAAAGGGGAACTGGAAGCCTGGATAGCAGTTAAAGCATAGGAAAGAGACAAGAGTAGAGAAGGGATGAGCAATAGGGAAAGAACTGAGGCTGATTAGGGGCTGAGAGACAGAAGAAGGTAGATGAGGCTGGGGAAAGCGGGGTTACTTACCTGTAACAGGGGTTCTCCTGGACAGCAGGTTAAGTTAGCCACACCAGGTGTTGACCTCCGGGCGGCGCCATCAACGGAAGTACTCTCAAGATCAGATTTATGAGTAGGAGACCCCACCTCCCCGGCCAGCCCCCAGCCCAGCCAGTACGTAACTAGCTCTGCCTAAAGTCTAGGGTGTGAGCCGGTCGGTCACCTAGAGACAGGGGAGGTGGGTGGGATGTGTGGCTGACTTATCCTGCTGTCCACGGAGAACCCCTGTTACAGGTAAGTAACCCCGCTTTCTCCATGGACAAGCAGGAAGCGTCAGCCACACCAGGTGACTCCCTAGCTCTGCAGGAGCGCGCTGAGGTGGATGAGGGGACCGAACAGAACATGTTCAGACAGAGGTAACGAGGAAACGCGATGCCTTTATTGCAAAGCATACCAACACAGTGCATAACAGTGCAAAGAATGCAGACTTATACGGAATAGGTCAACATATGCAAGTGAACATGTGCAAATGTGCAAAACAAGACAGTGCAAACAGCTTAAGGTGACAATGTGCAAAAACAGTAAACAGTCTAAAATTTCTCTTTTTTTTTTTTTGACAGAAGTCAATGCACCTGCAGTGCGTATAGAGTCTGCGACCTTGGCCCTTAGGCTGAGATCGGCCCGTGTCCTTGGCCACTCTGAGCCTCAGAGGCCATCCTCACGTTGGCCATGAGGACGGCCCTACCGAAGGAACTGTCGGACTGCGCTTCCAGGTCCAGACAGTAGTGCTTCTGGAAGGTCAGCGAGGAGGACCAGGTAGCCGCTCTGCAAATATCGGCCATCGGGACTGAGCGCAGGTTGGCGAAAGACGTTGCTAACGCCCTTAGCTGGTGCGCTCCTATCCGGTCCTCTGTGTGGGCACCCGCCCGATCGAGGCAGTAGGCAATGCAACTCGCAATCCAGCCGGACAGGGTCTGCTTGTTGACAGGCTTTCCGGGCCTGTTGGGGTTGTAGGACACAAAGAGCTGTGATGTTTGCCTGATGCTTGATGTCCTCTGAAGGTAGATCGCAGGACCCGGACACAGTCCAGGGTGTGGAGCCTCCGCTCCTCGTCAGACTCATGCGGTTCCGAGAGGAAAGAAGGGAGGTCAATGGCTTGGTTGACATGAAAGGAGGAAACCACCTTAGGAAGAAACTTTGGGTTGGTGCGCAGGGATGCGCGGTTGTGGTGGAGTTGGGTGTATGGAGGGTGGGACACCAGGGCCTGCAACTCGCTGATCCTCCAAGCAGATGTTATGGCAATGAGCAAGAGCATCTTCCGGGAGACAAACTTCAGTTCCGCTGGGGATAGCGGCTCGAATGGTGACAGTGTCAGCTGTTTGAAGTACGGTGCTGAGGTCCCAGGCTGGTACCGGCGGACACAGGGGGGGCCGAAGGTTGACCAGGCCTTTCATGAATCGGGCCACAATGGGGATGGATGCCAGCGAAACCTTATCCTTTGTCCCTTCGGAGTGGAGAGACGCAATTGCCGACAGGTGAACCTTGATGGACTGCGTCTTCAAGCCGCTCTCGAAGAGAGAAGTGAGGTACTTGAGGATCATGGGAATGGGGCATGATCCTGGGTCCAGGCCTTCGGCATTGCATCAGATGGAGAAACGTTTCCATTTGAGGCCGTAGGACTTGCGAGTGGACGGGCGTCTAGCTGCCAAGACCACTTTCTGAACTTCGATAGGTAGTTCTAGATTTGACAAGTGTCCCCGCTCAATCTCCATGTTGACAAGGCGAGGGCTGGCAGGTTGGGATGTAGTGTGCTCCCGTTGTTTTGGGTGAGGAGATCCGGGCACAAGGGTAGCCTCTCTGGGGGCTCCAGGGAGAGGTGGAGAAGGAGGGGGAACCACATCCGTCGGGGCCAGTACGGGGCGATGAGGATGATCCGTGCCCTGTCTGAGATGACCCGTTGCAGAGTCGCGGAGATCAGGGGAGTTGGGGGGAGGGCATACGCTGGAGACCAGTCCCCCCACGACACGGCAAATGCATCCAGCGCTAGGCAATTGCTGGAAGGGCGCTTTGAGCAGAAGAGGCGACATTTCGCATTGCTCTCTGACGTGAAGAGGTCGAGGCGCGGGGGCCCCCACCGCTTGAAGATGTCCTGGGCCACTTCTGGGTTCAGGGACCATTCGTATGGTTCCAAGTGTCTGCTGAGCTTGTCAGTGAGGAAGTTCTCCTCCCCAGGAAGGTACGAGGCTTGTGTCTGGAATCTCATGGAGAGAACGAAGGACCAGATCGCCAGCGTTTCCTTGCAAAGGGACCGGGAGCCCCAGCCACCTTGCTTGTTCAGATAAAACATCGCCACCTGATTGTCGGTTTGGACAAGGATAACTTTCTTTGCCAGATGGTTCTGAAAAGCTTTCAGGGTGTATCTGATGGCTCTGAGCTCGAGCAGGTTGATGTGGAGGGGCTGTTCTTCTGCTGTCCATGCCCCTTGCGTGCTGAGGTGGAGGAGGTGCACCCCCCATCCTGAGGAAGAGGCATCCGTCGTGAGGACAATCTGGTGTGGGTGCTGCTGGAGACTCCTCCCTTGCAGGAGGTTGGAATGGAGAGTCCACCAGTGGAGACTTTCTTTTACCTGATCTGACAGGGGCACCCGAATGGTCAGAGGCTGTGAAAGTTGCTTCCAGTGGTCGCGTAGGTGCCACTGAAGGCTTCGCATGTGGAGTCTCGCAAACAGGAGGACTGAAGTCGTCACAGCCATGTGGCCCAGAAGACGAAGGACAGAGCGAGCCGAGGTCTGATCGGATGCCGCCATCCTCGTGGCTAAGGATCTGATGGTCCGAGCGCAGTCCTCGGGCAGAAAAGCCTTCATGACTCTGGTATCTATAACAGCGCCTATGAACCACAGCTTGCGGCGAGGCTCCAGCTGGGACTTTTCCAAGTTCAGGAGGAATCTGAGGTCCGATAGGAGCCTGGTGGTTCTCCGCATTGCTACCCGTGCTTCTGGTGCGGATCGGACTGTAAAGAGCCAATCGTCGAGGTATGGGAAGACGGCAATGCTTTGCTTGTGGAGATGAGCCGCAGCCACAGCGACACACTTCGTGAAGACCCGTGGCGCTGGTGACAGTCCAAAGGGGAGAACCTTGTACTGGTAGTGGTGATCCCCGACCTTGAAGCGGAGGAACTTCCTGTGAACCGGGTGGATGGGAATGTGCGAGTATGCTTCCAGCAAGTCTAAGGAGGTGAGCCAATCCCCTGCTCGAATGAGGGGCAGGATGGAGTTGAGGGAGTACATCCTGAAGCGTTCTTTCATGATGAACCTGTTGAGCCTGCGGAGATCCAGAATTGGGCGAATCCCCCCAGATTTCTTGGGAATGAGAAAGTATCTGGAGTAGAAGCCAGAGTTGATTTCGCTGTCTGGAACTCTTTCGACAGCTTGCACTGCGAGGAGGTGCTGTAGCAGGATGGACATGGTGCTGAGGAGGTGCGCGGGTGTGGAGCTCGAGGGCCTTGCGCGTTGGCAGGGAGGGGATATGAACCTTAGACGGTATCCTTCTTTCAGGATCTGCAGCACCCAGTTGTCCGTGGTGATGGTCTGCCAAGCTGGGAGGAAGCCCGACAACCTGCCCCCCACCGGAGGAGTCTTGGCCCTGCCCGCTGTGGGTGCCGGACTCCCCAAGTCAAAAGGAGGTCTTGGATTGTTGGGTGAGAATGAGTAGAGAGAGAGAAAATCCATCTTGATGGCAAGGCGGAAGAATTAGAACTGGCTGGGCTGGGGGCGGGCCGGGGAGGTGGGGTCTCCTACTCAGAAATCTGATCTTGAGAGTACTTCCGTTGATGGTGCCGTCCGGAGGTCGACACCTGGTGTGGCTGACGCTTCCTGCTTGTCCATGGAGAAAGATTAGTACAGAGTGAGGAAATGAGGGGACTAGAAACTGGGTGAAAGATGGGGACAAGGAGGCTGGAGAAGGAATAAGACAGAAGTGCGGAATGGGAGTACTATGGAAATAAGAGTAGAAAATGGAAAGCTGGTTAAATAGGTGAAAAGAGAAAAGAGGAAGACTGACGACCAGAGGGGGGAGACAAGAAAAAATTAAATTTAGCTATAGTTAGGTAGAAAAAAAAACAGATGAGAGAAATGAAGAAAAAAGATGAACCGGAAAGATCAACTTCATAGAGAGATGTCGGGAAGGAAGGGAAGATGGCAGGGAGAGTAAAGAAACAAAAACGGATATGAGATCTTGGAAAAGGACTTAGGAGAAAAAAGATGACATGGTGAAGAGAGTCCAGGATCCACCCCACTGGAAAAATGAAATGTCAGACAACAAAAGTACTAAAGAATATAAGATTTTAGACAATGAAATATGTCAGCTTTCAGAGACATTTATCAAGCCTAATGCAGATCCTGCTTGTCCAATTATCAACCAGGATCTGTATTAGGTTTGGTAAATGTCTTTGATAATATACTTAGACATGGTTTCACAGAATTTCTGCCACAAAAACATGGTAAAATAAAACCCTTTGGAGTAAATCTGTACAGCAGGAGTCAATAGATTCAGAAGGCAAAAAAGCCCAGCTAGCATTTTACATAAAGCTGCAGACCAGACAAACATCGGGCCAATCAGGAAACGGAAAGGAAACTAACAAGCAATACAGCCGTGCTTGCTAAACCAGTCCCTCCATCCCCCCTCCATGGAGAGGTGATAGTGACTCATGTGAAAGATGTGTGCCTTGTAATGGAAGGCCACTCTTTTTGAGTCCAGCTTCTGACAGTGAGGGAAAAAAACTGTTGGGTTTTCTTATTTGCCTGAAACCTGTAGTTATTTTTCAGTAGCAGCCATGTCTATGGTTTATGGTTTATTGGTACTTGATATACTGCCCTTCAAATTGGCAGCTGTGTACAATAAATAAAATTACATTAAGGCTGTATTTAGTAGAGGAGTAGCCTAGTGGTTAGAGCAACAGCCTACTACCCAAAAGATAAAGGGTTTGGTTCCCACTGGCACTCCTTGTGACCTTGGCTAAGTCACTTTATCCTTTATTTCCTCAGAAGAAAGACCTGACAATCTACTTCCAGTGATACATTGCCAAGAAAACCTAGAGGCAGCTGGATTGCCAGGAGTCAGCACTGAAAAAAAAATTAAATCTACCTCTTTTATTAACAACACTGCCCTGAAATAAAAAGTTATAAAAAGAAAATGAAAATGTATTCAAATGAAACAAAATAAAATGAAAAAAAAGAAACCTTCAAATGAAACAGAAAACCAAAAGATACAAAATGCTTTTGCCTGTACACCCTTAGAAGTCTGTAGCAGTCCGGCTTGTTCTCCTTTCCCAGCTGGATGCGTACCAGTGTTCTAGAAAATTTGTAGTACTGACTTTTCATAGGTAGGGTTGGTTCAATTTGAGTTCTTGAACTTGCTGCTGGTATGATGTGGTAAGTTTCTGAATATCTACTTTTGATGTAACTTCACACAGTGGAGCCTTTTTACTGAATGCTGCTAACAGTCAGCGCATATTTTAGAGGGTGGTAACTGGCTGCAGTGAATCCTAACGTATGGGCAGCTCAGCTACCAACTGCTGAAACACACGTTAACTGGCACTTGCATGCTACTGTAGACAGTGGGCAGGTAGAGACAGAGGATAGGCATGGCCAACACAGTAGCTCGTGAGTGCACTTACCATGGCACAAAGCATGGGTTCATCTAAGGGCACCTCTATAGGTGGCATTAGGTGCCTCCACTTTACTTTGCTGCTCATTAGGGTACCCCAAATTTATGTAAGCTGCCAAGGACATACAGGTCATGCCCCTGACAGTTAATGCCAAAACTTTGCACTTAACGCAAACTCTTAGAAGTTTTTATTAAAAGGGCCCCAAAGTCTGGCAGTGGAGGAAGTGACACTAGAATCTGAATAGGATATTTTAGTATGTAGAGTTGTAAGGCAGAATAGAAAGTTTTTTAATAAACATTGTGATGAGGTGTATAGGAAATTACCCATCCCTTTCCAAAGGGATTATCAGCAGTCCATCCTTAAAAGGATCTACAGCTCAGAACCTAGGGCTGGGAGGGCATGACTCAAGACAGAGGAATTAAGAAGCCAGTTGTGTGCACAAGGGAGGCAAGAGGCCTGTGGAGACAGAAAACTCTTTCCAAACAGGGCTGGGAGAGGAGTCCGGCTGTAAGGTACGTGATTCAGGAGGTGGGTGTCATATTTACAGATACTGAAACCCAAGTGACTGACTCGACTTTGTGCTGAACTGAATTCTGTGCTTTAAATTGTGGGTCAGGGAATGGGCATGGAGAACCAGCCCTGTGAAGGTAACAATCTGGGAGTGATTGCTGGACCACTGAAGGGAAATAAAAGTGTTTTATGTCTGGTCCTGAACTGTTGTGTGCCTGATATTTTAAAAAAAAACCCTTGACACCGCACACCACAAACATAAAGTGAAACACCCTACTTCTGCTTTGCATCCATTGTTGGGAGAGCTTTATTGGCTAGTCTGGGAAAATATTCCATACGAATGAATTTATACTCCATCAGAATAATATTCAAAGGTAATTATGCGTTCACCAGTGAACACATAATTAGCCCATCCATGTATTTTCAAAAAATATATTGATAATATTGGGCAATTTAAATTATTAAACAGCCAAAGATTAGCTATATATTTGTGTGCCAAGTTAGGAGAGAAGTAAGGGCAGGCCAGATACAATTTGAATGTTATACATTTAGTTTAGGCTTGCCAAATAGCAGGCCTCTACTAAACTAATGATATCATGATCATGCTTGTATTAATATATTCAGCCCCGCTACCTATATGGATAGTGGTGCCAATATATGGATCAAGTTAAATGGCAGTATCAACATTTAACTTATGACAGTGACTGCCCCAGCTGAAAATTTATCCCTATTTGCGCAGCTCATACTGCAAGATTGGTTCACGGGGGCGGGGCCAAAAGCAAAAGTTGGCTCGGGACACCACAATCCCTTGGCTGGCCAAATCTATTTGAAAACTGCTCTAATACTGCCTCTCTGTTTATGTCTTTCAGTGGCATCAAAGAAAGCTAAATATAATTTTCTGTTATTTCTTCCATTTATGAAGCCTTTTTGATATTTAAATCTTTTAATATTTATATCTTGGATAAATGAAGGCACATTTTAGAAATGACATCTAGGTGTAATCTACTACTACAACTACTACTACTGAGCATTTATGTAGCGCTACAAGTCGTACGCAGCGCTGCACGGAGATGTAAGAGACAGTCCCTGCTCATCAGAGCTTACAATCTAGTCAAGACAAACACAGAAGGTGTAGGCAGGGATAAAACAAAGGGAAAGAAAAAGGAGATCAGGTGAGTCAAGATCCAAAAGCAGCAGCGAAGAGGTGAGTTTTCAGCCTGGATTTGAAGAGGGTTAGAGAAGGTGCTTGGCGTACAGACACAAGTAGTTTGTTCCAGGCGTAAGGTGCAGCAAGGTGAAAGGAGCGAAGTCTGGAGTTAGCAGTAAAAGAGAAGGGCACAGATAGAAGCAGTTTGCTAGAAGAGCGGAGTTCCCGAGGGGGGTTGTAAGGAGAGATAAGAGAAGAAAGGTAGTGAGGAGCCACAGAGTGAATGCATTTATAGGTCAGCAGGAGAAGTTTGAACTGGATGCGGAAACGGATAGGGAGCCAATGAAGTAACTTGAGGAGTAATATGGGTATGACGAGGCTGGCGGAAGATTAGCCGCGCAGCAGAATATTGAATAGATTGAAGGGGAGAGAGATGATTCAAAGGGAGACCAGCAAGGAGTAGGTTACAGTAGTCAAGACAGGAGGTTATTAAGGAGTGGATAAGCGTTTTAGTAGTTTGTTCAGAAAGGAAAGGAAAGGAAAGGGGAAATCCAGGTCAAAATGTCTGTAAAAAGGTTATCCATGCACAAATTTCATCCTGATTTTAGTAGCTTCGACATGCCTGAAGTGGATGGCATGGCCCTGGTCACATAGATATCCCTGTGACAAAAGGTTAGGATGGGGCTGTCATTGCCATGCTAAATGCACATTCCTGCCTGCTATTTTGCAAGTGGGAGATGTGCACCAGCAAGCTGATGAGAGAAGTGCCCGTGTTTCCCTTTCGATTACTTTTCCGTCATGAAAAATATTGCGGAAATGAGTCCCTCGAGCAGGAATAGGCATGGGCGTTAGCTCTTGTGGGTTTAGACGTGCTCACTATTTCTGAAATCGGGCACACACATATATCTTTTCCAGAATGCCGCAGACATGGCTGCTTTTATCTATGGGCAGAAGGGGCAGCTGCCCCAGGGCACTGTACAACAGGGCCCAGCTGCCTGCAGGTAACAGCAGCCCTGCTCCTGCCCCCATGCCCATTGCCACTGCAGTTGTTCCTCTCCCGATGTGCAGAGGTGGCAATATATCAAAAAGGCACCATGGCACGGGAAGAGAAGGTAACTCCTGCACGCAGGGCTTTTTTAATATATTACTGCCACTGCACATCCCAGAGAGGGGCAGCAGTGGCAGAAAAGGGGGCACATGAATGGGATAGAGCCGCCAGAAATGTCTGCCCCAGGTCCCGTAAGGGGTGAGGTGGTCCTGGCCCCAGACGTGCCTCCATCACACCCCCATCCTGGAGACATCGACATAATTGGCTTTGTAAAATGGATCCAGGGGTGTTTCCAGGATTTGCAAGTCTGTATGCCCATTTTTAAACATCCAGCTCATGAATACGGCTTCTAAGATGATCACCATTGCCTGTAAATCTCACTCTTTGGCCTTTAATCTCATTCTTGGCATCTCTGGTTTGTAACCTGGTTATCAGCCCACTGCTCTGACCACTAGGCCCCTCTTTTCAAAGCAAGTGCTTGCCTCCCTGCTCACTCACAGCTTGCTGCTACTTCTGCCACACCCAGATCTAGGCCCTACAGTTTTCCCTGTGCAGTTTCTGGAGAAGTGAAATGTGGGAAGAAAACAATGAATGAAGCTGCCTTCTCCCCTCGCTCTACTGAATCAAAGACACTCACAGAAACAACAAGGGTACACATATGCGCACACATACACATACAGAGGACTGGAAAGAATTCCTTGAGCTATGCTCTTCCTGCTTTCTATACTTGTTTCTGAAGGGCTGAGTATTAAGTTTATTGATGGGTTGGCTGTGATTTTGCTTTAGGTTTTTCTTGAGTTTATTTGCATATCTGTAGCAGATGATACTGCTTTTAAAAATGGCTTTCCATACACTTTGGATGAGGAAGGAGATGCATAAATTCTTTTATACAAATAAGTAAAATAGCCGTACTTATAATGTTTAGTGCTATGGTTTCCACTGCAGGATGTAGGTTTGCTCACTATACAAGTGATTTTATAAAACATTTTCCACGTGTGAGGCATGTTTTACTTATGGAAAATGCTATCAGAAAACTCCATAAGTGTTTTTGTGAATACAGTGAGCATGCAC
Organism: Ichthyophis bannanicus; assembly: GCA_033557465.1. Lineage (NCBI taxonomy): Eukaryota > Metazoa > Chordata > Amphibia > Gymnophiona > Ichthyophiidae > Ichthyophis > Ichthyophis bannanicus. The sequence goes on along the minus strand of CM066041.1, from coordinate 247,340,072 downwards.
GTTTTTACACAAGCTAGGGGTGATTTTATTCACCTAGATTCTAGGTGCAATTTAGTATTTTGTAAAGACACTACCTGATCTAGCAGAAAAAGATGTTGCTCAGGAGGAGAAAAAAAAATACTTTTTAGGGGGCCTTCTCCTAATAAGATTCAAATCAATTCATTTTTGGTTCAATGGGAGAAGGTAATCGTGCTCTCGGTCTGCACTGGGGAGGCATTGTAGAACTTTGTAACTGGACAGCACTTAACAAGACCAGTGATGGTAGTGAAGTACTAAAACAGGGATTTGCTACCCCAAAGTCCTTGCAGCGGGCATGCTGCTCAGTGTAAAAAGCCTGCACTGGAAGTAGTTTCAAAACTTGTAGGTGGGCTCTGCTAATGTTGCAATGGATAAAACGTCTAGGCAGGTTCTAGGGAGAGTTTTTCCAATCATAATTGGTGGCATGACAACAACACTTGCTAGCTGCATGCACCTTGTAGCGCTATATGAATGATCAGCAGTAGTAGTAATAGTAATATTTTTTCTATATCAGACAAACAATGATTGGCGGCTCCCATATTAGAACAAGTTACGGGGAAGTGATGGAATCGTTCTTCCTGAAAGCTCTGAAAAATAAGTTTCACAAATGAGCCTGGAATGATTCAGTGGATCCGGCCTGGAGGTAGGAGTTGCACTAAAGGTTCCTTTCAGCACCAGTTTTCTGTGATTCTATTATTCCATTTCCAACTATAAAACAATAAAAACAGGCACCAGTCAAACCTTGCAATGCCAGAACTATGCAACTCAATTTGGGTTCCATCTTTTTTAGATGAATGATGTTTCGTTTGTCTCTGTTTAATGTATTCTTTTTATGTTTTTAAGGATTAAGTGCTTGCACATCATGTTGGTCAATACCCAAGAAAGGCGATTAAAAAATTAACAGATTGAATTTCTGAGGCCAGCTTCTGCTCATCGAGCTGGTGTAAGGCAGCGTTCACAACTCCCAGAGGTGAGGGGGAAGAGAAAGAGGTGGAAGGAACCACAGCCCGGAGCGTCTGGACATTGACTGTCACTGTGATTCTGGGGCTAGATAGTGCAAGGGTTAAAAACAAGGCGAAAATCTCCAGGGTAGTGGTAAAGGAGGGCTGGTTCCAACTACACTTGAAGCCCAACAGAGCAGGAGGAAACAGCCAAGCCAAAAAATACTAAAAATCAAACAAAAGTAAACTCCAATTTAAAGAGGAGGGGCTGCGTAATCAGTTTTTACTGCTCCAAGCAATACTAGGAAAGCATAGTTACGGTGCCAGAAAATTTCTATGCTTCTAATTAATTACTTCAATCATCCTTTTCAGGAATGTTTTCAGCAGTTTGGTAACGCTAGCTGTAAACTCCTGTTGAGGGTCACGTGAAATTCACTGTTTCACGCTAGGAGAGCAAAATGCAAAGGTAAAAAACAACATAAGATGATGAGCCAGTACACTTCTCGCATCCTTAAGCAAAGGAAGGATTTTACTCAGGCAACATCATTTCTTATTGTTTGACACAGGAGGGATGTTAGGAGAGTTGAGACACTTTTTAAGAATTTTTAAAATGTCACTATGATTGCTTTCCAAATATGAAAAACACAATAGTTCATAGGCTATTTGCCCAATGATTGAGCCAAAACTGAATCTCTGCTGCCATCTGGTTGATGCAGATCTATAAAACGTGTTGGAAAAAAGATTTTATAAAGTGGCAGCCGTCCTGATTTCTTGGCATCAGAGCTCCTATTGTGATTGGGGACGGCGGTCAAATGCTGCATAGTTCCGTCTTCCTTCATCAGAATGTAGAACTTCTTATCCCTAACCGCAGCCAGATCCTCTGAGACAAAACTAAAACGTAGTTACTATAAAGACAAAGACTCACCAGCTTCCCTGGAGATCCTCATTTGCCTTATAGCCCTGTGCTCTATTCAGTGTTTTAAAATCCATTTCAACTACAGCAATTCAGAAAAGCTGGCAAGATTGAAAGGGTCCCAGAGGGTGCACAGCATGAAACTATAGCGCTATACATAGGCAAAAGAAACGGACTTTCTTTTCAAAATGTCTCCCCCTCCTTTCTCCCTCTTCCAGGATCAAGACCGGCCCCAGAGCTGGTTCAAGGTGTTTTGCACCCCAGCCAAACCTTAAGCCTTATGCCCCTCCTGGCTGTCAGAATCTGTTGCTTAGGTCTGAATGCCCTGTTCTTTGCTGCCCCAGAGGCTGCCACCCTAGGCAACCACCTAGTTTGCCTAATGGTTGGGCCAACTATTTATTTATTTATTTAAAAACGTTTTACAGTATATACCATCCTTGAGACATCCATTCAAAATGGTTTACAAAAATCCATACAACACAATGCAGGTAGGAAAGTAAGAACATGGTATGAAAATCAGAGCACAACATCACAATATAAGAAAAACCTAAGACACCAAAACAACAATAAGCCCAAACCTATTACCCACATTCATTCTTCTCTCTTTAATGTCCTTTCATGGGAACAGAAATAGTTTCAGTCCTTTCCTAAATGATAACAAATTAGATAATCCTGGCCGGTAATTTATTCCAGTTTTCCAAACCCACTTTTGCCCTACTTTTGCCCTCCAAGGTGACTTTCAAAAAACTTAAACTGTTGGAATCTTCAAATAATTTCCCTGCATTGATCACAAAGGTCTTCTTGTGCATAATATTTTATCCGATCTTTGAAATACCATTGAATGTTAATACTGTTCTGAATATTAATACCATTCATTTGAACATACACCTTTCTTTGACGGAGTCACAGAAGATTCTTTAACAACGAATGGGTCCTTTCATGCCTTCTTGCAGTAACCTATCTGCTGTATTTTGAATCATCTGGAGTTTTTGGTCAAATTTTGCCAGTAATCCCATATGTAATATTTTACAACAGTCAAGACTGCATGTAAAACTTTCTCTCCTAAATATGACCACAACTGATGAATTAGCTTCAGCTTAAAAAATGTATTCTTCATAACCCTAGAATTTGCTGTTAACCAATATCCGTCTTTTCTATAATTATTTTCAGCAATCTAATTGACTATAACCATGGGATGTTAACCTTAACTACCCACAGTGGCACTTACAGTTCTTTTTTCCTTATATCTCCCAACCCCAGGAAGACCTTTCTAGTGATATTCAATACAAGCCCACTTCCCCCCAACCTCTCCTTAATTCCTTCTATACCCAATATAAACGTCTTCATTACCTGATCCCTATTACACTTTGCCACTCTGAATGAAACTGATCTTGTCTAACGTCAGAAGCTAGGCCTGGTTAGTCCTTGGATTCGAGACCACCTTAGAATACAGGTGTTGTAGTCTTACTGCATAGAAGAAAGGCTTGGTAATCTATTTCTGGTTGCACCTTACCAAAATAATCACCGGAAATCAGCATTGACTTGACAGTACACAATGCACACATACATCTCCTTCCAATGGCAGCAATAGCTGTTTAGCATCTGAATGACAATATTTTCTATCCAACCCCCCCCCCCCCCCCCCACTAACTACAGAGAGATGTTAAAAAATAAGGGGGATAGTGGCAACCCCTGGGCTATCTTTCAAGCCCAAAAAATGTGCCTTAGACCAGTAGCTCCCATAATTTACTCTTAAGAATCTCCTTTCCAAAATCATGTGGATCCACTCTAGCACCACCCCACCATGTGTCCTCCTCCTTTTCCGCCAGCTACACTTCATCATAGGGCCCTGGTGCATCACCTTAGCAGAGTATCAATTGCATTCTAGTTATGAAAAACCAGAGACTTGAACACAGGTCACCTGTATTAGTGCACGGCATTGCTGCTGAGTTTGGAAGCTATTTACCTTGCAGATTTGGAGTTTGGTACCAGCATTGTATTCTTGTCTGCCCTCTGACCCACTCTGGGACCAGTTTGTATGAGCACATACAATTCTCTAAAGAACTCCTTAAGGTCCTGGTTAACCAGTGGGAAAGGCAATCACTCAGAGCTAGCTGTAGGCACCTGCAAGCAGCCCTAGCAGCAGAAAGATTGCCAAATCTCAATTCCGAACACCCTTAAAGCCATAAAAAACATTTTTTGATGGACCTTGTTAATCCGAACTCAGCACTACACAGCTAGTTCAGAACATTTCCCTCTAGGTCCTTTTAACTCTTTTTAATCTTCTATGTGAATAATTTAAAATTCAAAGTGTACAATATTTCCATGCTATTACAACAACCCCAAACCGACATAAAGTCATGTTTCCAATTTAAACTTGTTGACACTGTCCTGTATTGGAGTTTCAATATTTTTAACACTTATCAGAAATGAGTTAGCGTTTTAGTCCAGTCGCTGTCAGCATTCTTCACATCAGTGAGTTTCAGACTTCTGCTAACTTATCAAATCAAAATGGCCGCAGTGTTTTATTACAGCCAGATCTAAGGAACAGACCCATTCATATCAATGTCTATTTGTTGATTCAAACCCTTTGGAGCCACTGAATTCACTGATTGTGGAACACTATGGGGCTTGTTTACAAAGCCGCGGTAGCGGTTCGCGATCGTTATGCCGCGGCTCCGATAACGATTGTGAATCGCTACCGTGGCTTTGTAAACAAGCCCCTATATGTGGTATCCGCATTTATGTGAGCATCTACAATGGCGGGCGCTTGATCACATCTTCCCTTTGCACCAAGGGGTAATCATGAGGCACAACTTAATTATAGTGGAGTGAGTGGAGGAGTAGCCTAGTGGTTGGGGCAAGGTACTTCAGGCCAGAAGGTCGGGGGTTCAAATCCCACTAGAGGACAGCAACCTTGGGCCGGAAGGACTGGGGTTTCTAGTCCCACAGGTGCTCTTTGTGGTCTTGGGCAAGCCACTTAACCCTCCATAGCCCATGTTCCCTGTAAAATAGTTCTCTGTGTGCTGTGCTTTCCTGTCTAATCAATGTGTTTATACCTCAAAAAATTTCCTGTCATGATTTGACAATTTCCAATCTGTAATCAAAACCGCTGCTGATTGCTGGAAGTAGCGGTATACAAAATGTATAATAAATAAATAAATAGGGAACAATACTGTATTTTAAAATTGAATTTGGTGTTCCCAAAGGGATTAAGTCAAGAAAGAGACTGGTACATATTGTTATGAATGAGTCTATTCCTTTAAGAATTGATGACTTCAGATCTGGCTTTAATAAAATGCCGCAGCCATTTTGATTTGATAAGCTAGCAGAAGTCTGAAACTCAATTATGTGAAGAATGCTGATGGTGATTGGCCTAAAATGCTAGGAGGCTCATTCTGATCTGGGAATAGTGGGGATATACATCCCCTGCTAGTCACAGGAACCTTATTCCGACGATAGAGCTCCCCGCACGTACAGCGTCTTTGTGAGGGAAGCTCTAAATGGACATTCCCAATCCAAGCATCCCTAATGGGGACATCTTTGTGGCCATCCACATGCAAGTCCATGTTGGGGATGTCTATGTTCCTGAAATCAGCCAGTGACATAGACACATCCCTTGCATTTCTCTGCACGTTCTGCCGTGAATGTCCCTGATTTATCTTGGATGTCCTTTCTAAAATTCCCCTCGTAACTGCCGTGTATACATTTTTACAGAGTTGTGTGAGAAGGAGAGTGTTGAGATGATCATGATTGTTGAGCTTAATTATGAATCGGGGATTGATTCTCCTAGCAGGAAGTTTAAGGCGGAAGGTTTTCCTAAGGTGCCCAGTTCTCTTGCACTGGCCCTGGTGGAGAGACCCCTTCACTATAATCGTTTTTCATCCATTGAAAAAAGAAAACAGAATTTTAAGAAAGATAAAAATAAGGCCCATTTAAGCTACCCATTTTCTGTCTCCACAGTAACACCACCAAAGCTACACTTTCTAAAGATTTAGTTTCATTTCATCACTGCTGAGGATTCTGTATGTACCGAACGCCCTATTCTTTAATCACAATGTCATTTTTGCCCCATCAGCCAGACTGAGTGGGTTTCCCATGCATCCACCATTATTTTGGTGAAAATGCAGCTTACTATGTACGATCTGATTTTGTACACTAAGGGGAATGTTTACTAAACAGTGCTAAGAAGCACTATCTTAGTGCACAGTTATTTATTTATTTATTTTATTTATTTACTTCTCTTATATACCGCGCTATTAAAATCAGTGCGGTTTACAATGAACAAAAAACATACTGCAATGTCACACGACAATTGAGTTTTTACATTGAACATGGACGAGATAACCTGGAGGTAACAGGGGTAACTAATTACAGAGTAATTATTCATGGAGTATGGTGAGAAATTATACATATAGTATGGTGAGAAATTATACATATAGTATAGCTTGGTTTCAACATATTTATAAGAGGTTTAATCAATAAGATGTGTGATCAGTACCAATAATAAATAAGAGAGGGGATATGGTGGTAGAGCTAGTCATTTTCTTTATGGTGTTGCATTTTGGGTGGGGTGGAGTAGGGTGTAGGATGTGAGGATGGGTGGTTGTTTCTGGGATTGGATTCTGGGTAATGGATGAGGAAAAGGTGTTGTTTGAGGGCTTTTCTAAATGACAATCAATAGGTCTGGGGTGGAACGGAGCTCAGTGGGGAGGGCATTCCAGGTCATGGGTGCAAATAGGGAGAAGGCTCTATTGGCAGTAGCCTTTTTGCACTTAGTTAGAATGTTGGGGATCTCTAGAGTGTTTGCTTGATTAGATCTCCTGATCCTGTTGAACGGACGTCTTTGAATGAGTTTGCTGATGGGTGAGGTGATCTGGTTCCTTAGGGCTTTGAATGTTAGTACTAGGGACTTATACTGGATTCTAGTCTGAAGTGGAAGCCAGTGGAGATCCATCATGACTGGGGTTATATGTTTAGCTCTTGATGTACCTGCAAGTACCCTTGCTGCAGCATTCATTGCAAGACGAAGAGGTCCTAGTGTTGACTGAGGGAGGCCATGAAGGATAATATTTGCAAAGTCTAGATGTGGGAGCACCAAGGCTTGGAAGATAGTTCGGTAGTCATTAAAGTCCAATAGGGGGCGCAGGTGACGTAGTATCCGGACCTTATGGTAAATTCCTTTCGTGATGTTCTTCACATGTGTAAACATGTCGAGTCGTTGGTCAAGCGTGATGCCGAGATAGCGGATAGTTGATTTTGCTATCAACTCAATATTGTTTACTTTTAATGTGGGGGGTGGGGAGAACATCTGGTTCTTGGTGAGGAATAAGACATCTGTTTTACTATGGTTGATCCTTAAATTTTGTGTTGTAAGCCATTGTGATACAGCTTCGAAGCAGCTTGATATAGGTGAAAAGTCAGGTTGATCAATCAGGAATGGTGAGTAGATTAGGACGTCGTCTGCGTAGACTAGGCACTGGATGTTGAAGGAGCGGATTAGGGTACAAATTGGTTGCATATATATGTTGAACATTAATGCAGATAGGTATGAACCCTGAGGTACACCTTGATTGAGAGGGAATGGGTCAGAGGTCATGGGACCTGTTCTGACTTGTTGCCATCTGTTAGATAGGTAGGACTTGCACCATGCTATAGCTGAGCCTTGTATTCCTTTCTCCACAAGACGTAGTATCAGAGTTTCATGGTTGACTGAATCAAAGGCTGCAGCAATATCCATGAAAATGAGGACAAATCCCTGGCGGATGTTATCAAGTCCTGTAACTAGATCATTGAAGAGAGTTGTGAGGATGGTGTCGACACCATGAGCTTCTCTGAAGCCATGTTGAGATGGATCCAGTGGAGCTACATCGTCAATATGTTGTTGTATTTGTCGTTGAACTACCTTTTCAATGATTTTGGCGAGTAGGGGGATGCTTGATATTGGGCGAAAGGATTCAACTTTGGAGGAATCAAGTTTGTTGTTTTTTAATAATGGGCGGATTGAAGTAAATTTCAGGCTTTGTGGGAAAGATCCTATGGAGAGGGATTGGTTTGTGATTCTGCTTATAGCGGGACTAAGTTCTTGGCGTAATTCTTTGATCCAACTAGCTGGACATGGGTCACTAGGGGCAGTGGTAAGATTAATGGATGTGATAATATCTTGTATTTCTTTATTGGATACTTCGCAAAATTTGAGTAGAGGGGTTTTACATGTAGTACAGGAGATTGTGCAGATTGATAACTTGTTGGTTTGGATTATTATTATTATTAGTAGTAGTAGTACCAAAAATTAGCACAGGTGGTATGGCCAACCCATGCTAACTGTCGGGGATGGTTCTGGCAAGTCTTTATACAGTTAGACTGGTGCAAAGTATTTCACTATGCTAAATCTGCAACCATGATTAATGCGGGTGCACTTAACTACCACTCACTGAGGTGGAAGTACATGAACCTGTACTACCTGCAATATTGACAATTAGTGAGCACTAATAATGCCCATGTTAATCACAAAATGTAGGCAACCGCACACGCTCTACCTCTAACCCGCCCAGTTCCTGCCCAATTGCGTGCTAAGCAGTTAACACTGCATTCTTACCTCACTGGCATTTTAAATGCTCAGTAATGGTTACCTGTGCTAAACATTTACACAGGCTAAACTCTGTGCTGTTAGCACACTTTAGGAAACATGTCCCTAAATAAGTTAATAAATGAACAAAGCCCTGAATTGCTCTTTTCTTTTAATTAGGGCACACAGGTGGCATTCTTGTGGCAAAGTATTCTGTTAATTTGACAAGTAAGAGCCTCAAGGATCAATATAATCTGGAAGAAACCAGAAATTCAGAAATCTCATTATAATAGCATTTCAACGTCCTAGGCAAAGCTCTTCAAAAATGCTAATTATTTCCCAATGGTGGTCATTTTGATTTTTGCCCCAAAGCTGCACAGGGCCCAAAAGAGAGCTCACAGCACTGCCCGGTTTCCAGCAAAAGATATGTAATGTATCAATGGCACCAGGAATACTATGAAGGATGGAACAGAAGGGGGCACAGATGTGGCAATTTATTACTGTGAGTCTGCATAATCATATTTTTATATTACAGTACAGCTTTATGAAAACAGATTAATTGCAAACATTTTAGCCAAAAGGTGTGCACACCACATTTCAAATTTATATTTTCTGCTACTTGAAGCATCATTCTGTCTTTCATTTGGAACCAAGTTGCTGCTCAGATCATAAAGTGGAAGTGTTTCCATTTTGAAAGTGCACAAATAGATACACAGGATGATAGAATAATTCTGGACATTGTAGAGGTCACAATAGCAGGGAGACTCCATCAATGGAGCATGGAGATTCCGTCGATGGCGGAAAATTCCAAAAGAAAAACAGTGTCTGCATCACCACCAATCCCACTTTCTTCCATGAATGGCCTAACTATTGGTCTGACAATGAGGATGACTGTCACACCTTGGGCACATTTCGCACAGAGTGAATGGATGGCTACAAGTTCCCAAGAACGCCTTTTCATAACCTGCATAGAGTAGCAGTTAAAACCTTAACGACGGTGGTAAGATTGCATCATGCATCCAAGAAGGTACTGGGATAACCTGCATAAGATGCCTCAAGTTAAAATCCAAACATCAGTGAAAATGGGAAGGCCAGATGTGTTTTACAGGGCTTTGCAAGTTTTGGCAGTTGTGTGCAGTATTAGAAAAGTTGTTAATAAGATGTGGAAGGGGGCCAGTATGCTGGATTTTGTGTTGGTCTTATATGAATTATAGAGGGAGATGACAAGGCCTGAAATGGAAGTGCTGGAGGCTAGTAATATAGCACTTCCTGGACATGCTCAGAACTGATATGGAGAGCAGTGGTAGTCAAGAGTTTGAAAGTTCATATGAGGTGGGGAGCTAGTGCTAGAGTGATATGGGAATTTATATGCTTATCTATTGTGAGAGATAGTGAGTGATAGCTACCTCATATAACCCTTATTAGGCGGCTGCCTAGGGTGTTAAGATTTAAGTTGCCTTTGATACAAAAAGAGTCTTGTAGTCAAGTGGTAAGGCAAAAATAATATTAGGGCTTTATTCCCTGCCCTGAAGGGATATTCCTGGGATACAACAAACAATATGAAACAAAAGAACTGTTGCACAGAAAAATATCTTCTTTCCTTTAAGCACCATCAGCTGGCTGCTTTACACACGTTCAACATAAAGATACAATATCGTCAGATAAACAAATTGTACAATCCATGGGCACAGGGTCAGAATTATAGCTGCTGTTCTCCCACTGCATTAACTCAGAGTCACTTACGATTGCATATGGGTCACACTCTTCACAGCTGCTGTCTTCCTTAAAACTCTCCTGTGAGTCATGGGCTAACTTTTCTAGAAAGGGCTCTTTAAATACAGGGCTCTGAATGCCTGGTATATTAAAAGCTTCCTTCTGGCTTTCCCTTCTTCTCCACGCTGGTGGAATTACTGTGTAACTTTCAGTATCAAAGTTACTTCTGGTGCCACACCCTTGCCTTTCAAACCAAACAGAACTTCTTGCCTTTTCTTTAGCAAAGCTAGGTTCCCACCTCTTAGCTGTGGTTCTGTCTCTTATATCTGGGCTTCTGGCAGCTCTCTCCTGGGCTCTCCAACTGCCAGGAATCCTAAAAGGGTCCTGGGCACGATGCTGGCTGTTTCCTGCTCTGCTGCCACACCTACTGCTTCCTTCCCTCAGTGGATTTCCTCCAGCATGACGTGTGTTCACTGGATGCTGGCTTAGTCCTCCCAGGTCGCTGCCCCTACTGGCCTTCCCTGGTTCTACCCTGCAGCTTTTATCCTTGTTCTCTTTGCCTGCTGCCTGGGTTTCTGAGAACAGGTGTTCCTGATTAGCGTTCCTGCTTCTAGCTACGTCGGGGCTAGTGCAAGGACATTTTACTCTAATGCCTTTTTGCTTTTCTTGTGCTGAGTTTGTTTGCTGCTCAGCTAATTCTACATGTGCTGAGTTTGTCTGCTGCTCAGCTAATTCTACATGAGCTGGGTTTGTTTGCTGCTCAGCTAATTCTACATGAGCTGAGTTTGTCTGCTGCCCAGCTGATTCTGAGGTAAGTTCCTTACTTTCCCCTAATTCCATGGGCTCTGTGCCAGCTGCTGTGTCACACTATCCAGGACAGAAAAATCACAACTGGATGGGACAATGTCATCTTTATCTGCCATCATTTCCAAAGTTTCTATGTTGAAAATTGAGCCAAGACCTTTGGCATCCCGCAGACTTAATGGATCATATCATATTAGTAACCTCTTTTTTTACTCAAGGTCAACATATATTATTCTGTCCCTTTTCTGACAAGAAACACACAATCCATAATAACTAAAGTTGAATATTCAAATCAAAAGTGCATACAATCGAGCCCGGGACCAACAACCAAAAATAAACATAATAAATTTATAGTTCTTAAATGTAGGACTGATATTGACAGCTAAGGGGAAAAATCCACCAGCTTCCTTTATTAAAGGTCCACTTTACTGTTAAAAAATCAAAAATCAAATCCAAATATTCAAATTCTCATAGTCTTATCAATAAATTACATATGCCGACATAGCACTTTGTTTCGGATTCTAATAAATCCTACTTTATGTATTTATTTAGCAACTTTTTTATTCATGTCGAAGAGGTTTACATGAAACTTTTACATGCAAAGGAAGGTTACAAATAATAGAATAACTTAGGGTAGAAGTAATGTTACAAAAGACCCACTTTAGGGAATCAAAATACTTACCTTCTTAAATGAATGCATCTTTCGCTCTAGAGCCATCAGGTACGGTATCCAAATTCTCCCCTGCAGAGCCATAACAGCATTTAGGATGCTGCATCTAAGATAAACATAAGACTAGTCTGATCATGTTTTCAGGATACCCTGAGTATCAGCAGTTCTATCCGTATTTTGCAATCTAAGTCAGATGCAAGAGCTTAAGACAGTTATTATTGAAACGTGTTAATTCATTTGAGTTTAGTTCAGCTTATCTGCAGACTTGATCTACCACTTTTTATGGTGACAACAAAGCAGTTTACAATTTGATAAAACAGAGAGCAAGAAGTTGCTAATAGGAAGACAATTTACAATACAGAAATTAAAAGGAATAGGTGGGAAGAAGTAGACAATTAAGTCATTTTAGAGGAAATGAGATAATAAATAGATGTGTTTTGTAACAGGTAAAAAGGAGGAGGAGGAACTGTTCACTGACATCTTAGAAGTTCCCATAAGGGGCTGCACATGGCATGAACCAAAGTAGGTAGATGTCTGTAGGCTGAAAGCCTGTGAGTATAGTCAAGTTTTTAGTATCTTCCAAACGACCAGACATTCGGTTTCCAATTGCTTCAAAATGGTATTTCAGAGAGAATTTGCAAAGATATTAAGAGGGTCATTTTAAAAGGCTTAGTCAAGATATGAACATCTGAAAACGTGTGTGAGGACACCCAAATCACAGAGACATCCCTGGAGCCATTTTACAAATGGCTTTCAAAGATGTCTCCATGACGGGATGGCCAAGTAGGCAGAGGGCATGGCAGAGTCATGTCTAGGGTGGTGCAATGGACTTAGAGATCCTCCTCCTACTACTATTACTAAGCATTTATAAAGCACTACCAGGCGCACGCAGCGCTGTATAATGAAAACACAAAAAGACAGTCCCTGCTCAAAAGAGTTTACAATCTAAAAAGACAAAGCAAGAAAAGGAGTAGAAAAAGATAAGAACAAGGGCAAAGAGACAAGAGCAGGAGAGACAGGACAAAGGAAAGAGGTAAGAACAAATGTAAGAGGAAGAAAGAAAGGTGAAATAAAAGAGGGGAAGGAAGGAGAACAGCAAAATCAAGAGCCAAAGGCAGAGGCGAAAAGATGAGCTTTTAACTTAAGTTTGAAGAGGGGCAAATAAGATGCCTGACGTATAGACAAAGGAAGTTTATTCCAAGCGTAAGGAGCAGCAAGGTGAAAAGAGCGGAATCTGGAGTTGGCAATAGAGGAGAAGGGCATAGCAAGAAGCAACTGGGAAGAAGAACAGAGTACACGAGGGGGGAAATAGGGAGAAATGAGAGAAGAAAGGTACTGAGGAGACACAGAGTGAATGCACTTATAGGTCAGAAGGAGAAGCTTAAAGTGAATACGGAAACGGATAGGGAGCCAGTGAAGAGATCTGAGGAGAGGAGTGATATGGGCAAAACGGGCAGCAAAGTGCTGAATAGACCGAAGAGGGAAGAGATCTTTATCTTTATTAAAATTTGATATATCGCTGTGGCAAAAGCATTAAGTGGTGTACAATAAAACTGATTAGCACCACAATCCAAGAAACAGAACGCCAAAATTAAGACAGGAAAGAGGGTTAGAGAGAAAGTGAACAAATCACACTAAAACACTTAACAATAACTCATAATAAGTTGCACATAACTCATGTTAACATTTGACATCAAATCATAACAAATCATAAGGAGACTGATATTAACCAAACCAGGGTACAAAAATACATAAGTGGGCAAACACGGACAGTACTTGGGGTTGAACACACAGACAAAAACCAGTTAGGGGGGAGCTTCAGGGGGAAGGTCAAAAGCTTTCTGGAAAAGGTAAGTTTTGAGTAACGACTTAAACTGAGGGTAGGATGGTTCTAGACGCAGTGAGGTGGGTAACATATTCCAGAGTGAAGGGCCAAGGAAAAACCAAGCTGAATGCCGCGTCTGCTCCAGACGGGCTTGGGAAGGTGAAGGAAGAGACAGGCAGTTAGTTTGAGTGGAACAAAGCAACCGATGGGGAGTATAGCGTGAGATACAGTCTGCCAGGTAACGAGGAGTACAGGTGTAAATGGTCCGGTGAAGGAGAATCAAAAACTTGTAGTGAAAGCGATATTGGAGAGGAAGCCAGTGTAAACGGAGCAAAACAGGAGTGATGTGATCATATCTACTGGAAAAAGTAACGAGGCGAGCTGCAGTATTTTGAATGCGTTGTAACCGCTGAAGACAATATTTGGGAAGATTGGCCAGATAGACATTGCAGTAGTCCAGTCTATTGATTACAAGGGCAATGACAATTAGAGCGCTAGAGGGCAAAACAGATCAGATGGCCCTAATTTGCCGTAAAGCAGAGAAAGAACAACGGGAAACCTTTGAAATATGCTCAGAGAAAGTTAAAGAAGAGTCTAGAGTTACACCCAGATACCGAACAGAAGAGGTAAGGGGAATGCTAGATGATCCAATAGAAGGTGCAAGAGTGGGGCATGTATTACTGAGGGAAACCCACATTGCCGAAGATTTTGCTGGATTAAGATGAAGAAAATTTTCTGATAACCAGGAGGCAATGTGGGAAAGACAGAGGTTCAGCTGTGTAATGTCAGGGGAGAGAGGTGATGTGTGGAATAGAAGAACTATATCATCTGCATATAGGTAGGATGAAATTGAGTATTGTTGAATAATCAGGGGCAGAGGGGCAAGAAAGATGTTAAACAACAGAGGAGAAAGCACCGAGCCTTGTGGGACACCACAAGTGAGGGGGAAGATGGATGAAGATTGATCATTTACATGAACTGAGAAGGAACGGGATGAAAGGAAAGAATGAAACCAACACCAAACAGAACCACGAAGATCAATATCAGAGAGCCGAGAAAGAAGTGTATGGTGGTCAACCAGATCGAAAGCTGCAGACAAATCAAGGGATACGAGAAGAGTGATGTCACCACGATCGTGGGATGTGTGTAATTCGTTGAGTAAAGCCAGAAGCACAGTCTCAGTGCTGTGTCCCTGGCGGAATCCCGCCTGACGGGCGTGGAGAGCGTTGATAGCCTCAACATGGGAACTCAAGATGAGACTGAGGGAGACCAACATGAAGGAGGTTACAATAATCAAGGCAATTTCAGAAATGTCGGGGATGTCTGTGACCCTGTCAAAGTTTAGATCTGCTCCAGGCATGAATAGACATCAGGGAAATGGTTGTTTTGGCCTAAAACATCTGGAGGGTGTAGAGATTATTGAATTCCACCATCCCCAGTAATTCTTCATAATCACAATAATAGCAGTAGTGGGATTTGAGCCCTGGTTTCCCTGGTCCTAGCCCATTACTTAACCATTAGGATGTTCTTAGAGGTTCCCAGTGCTGAATACTATTACAGGGATGTCTATGTAGATGGCCTTGTAGATGTCACTTTTGGGCACATCCACATTTGTGAAATCGTGCCTGAACTTGGACATGCCTGCTTCTTTTTTGGACATTCTGGCTTGGATGTCCCAGATTGATTTGGATGTCATTTATAAAATGTGCTTTTAAATGTCGTCTGATAAATGCACTTCAATTGGATCAACATGAGTGATGGAATAGTTAGAAGATTCTGCTGAGAGGATCTTAAGCCATAAATTAGCAGGTAAGGAATAAGGTAGCTGAATATAGATATTGGATATATATATATAGAAAGAAACAAAAGAAGGGAACAAAGAGACAACAGTCATCACAAAAGTTGAACACAATGAATATGACTAAAAGTCATCCAAAAGGTTTTGTCAGACCATTTACAGCAAAGCAAACTCAGTTGTCAATATGATCTGTTGCCTTCAGTCCATTTTTCTTTAGTATATATATATGAAAGCTAAAAGACATGGAAAGGAGGGGACCGGGATGCATTGTTAAATTATCGTGAGCAATTCTGTATTTTTAAACTATGTACTACTGCTCCTCTAGGTATAAATGGGGATGTAGAGTGGAGTTCTCTCTTCTGATGTTTTTCCTCTTGAATGCTGGGAATTGTAGTATTTGAGGTATTGGGAAGCCCTTGTAGAGGATAGCGCCGTACCTAGGCCTGTGCAAGTGGTGCAGCCTCACCGGGCACAAAAAAATAGAGGTGTATTTAGGGGTGCCGATCACCAGTCTTGGCTCCTTCCCATGCTGCCTGCCTGGCCTACCGCTGCCCCACTACTGCTTTTCCTCTTCTCTTGGTGGCAGCAGTAGCAGACCTCCAAAAACAAAAATGCAGCACTTCCCTATATAGAAGATTTTCTGCCGTCGCCACCATCAACTGCGGCGTTCTAATTACGTTGAGGAATACTTCAGAGGTGGCATACTGTTTGGTCTTCAAGCTGCTGACATAGGGACTGGAGGCTTGCACATTTTGTTGGACCCTGCTTATACTGTAAAATTCCCTGAGGATGCGGTTGGTGGATACTGCCTGCTGGTGTCTCTCCATGTCTTATCGCTGTGATTGAACAGTTGGGATGCCGGAAAGACTAGGGATGTTTAATTTGGACTGAGCAGGTTTGTTTGCAGGATTGCATACTGTCGGTATTACCAACAGGGAGCCTTTAGAGGCTGGCGCAAGGGGGACAAGGCCACGGCCTAAAGCCCATAGCGGCTCACTGTTTATCTGGGCCAGAGACTAAGGGATGATTGTAACAGTAGGGTCGAGATGTGTTAAAGGTGACCCTTTGGGAGGAGGGTGTGCTGGGGCCCCTGTGAGATGCTGGAATAATTTGACAATCCTCAGTGGGAACATTTCACTGTGGGATTCTTGTCCTTTTCTCTCTCGTCTCATTGACCAAAATATAGGAACTGGACGACCGGTGCTACTGTCAAGGGCTTACTGGAGCGCCAGATACTACTTCTCTGGTTATTCCTGACTATGGGGGTTATGGCAGCTCCCTTAACCCTGGACCCGGTGTCAGTAGATATGGAGTGATGATTCTTGAGATTATCCTAAGTGTGATTGGGAAGAGGGAGGGAGGGAGATGGATGTATCCATGAGTGAGGATGAATGCCTAGAATGTGGTTGGTTGGGTGAAGGAATGGGTGAGTGGAAGGGGACTAGGATTGAGGGTAGGACCATATGTTCATGAGGGGTGTGGTGGGTGGAGGAAGGGGGGCCCATGATCGCGAATGAGTTGGCAGGAGAGAAGGTGTGTGGGGAGTGGGGTGAGGGGGTGAATAAATGTGGATGGGTTAGTGGAAGAAAACATAGAAACATAGAAACATGATGACAGAAAAAGACCACATGGCCTATCTAGTCTGTCCTTCCACATCAACAACTACAACAGTCCACTTTTTACCTTTAGAGATCCTCTGTGTTGGTCCCATGCTTTTTTGAATTCAGTTAGTGTCCTCATCTCTACCACCTCCACTGGGAGACTATTCCATGGATCCATTACTCTTTCCTTAAGATCATCAGACACAACCACGCCTAGGTCCCGCTCTTCTTTAGTGGACAAAAGTACTTCACCTCCTATACTGTATTGCTCCCTTGGATTGCTGCAGCCCAAATTCATGACCTTACATTTTTTAATATTAAATCCCAGCTGCCAAATTCTAGACCATTCTTCAAGCTTAGCTAGATCCCTCCTCATGTTATCTACACCTTCCTGGGTGTCTACTCTATTGCAGATTTTGTCATCATCTGCAAAGAGGCAAACCTTATCCGACAGCCCTTCCGCTATATCACTAACAAAGATGTTAAAAAGAATCGGACCAAGGACAGATCCCTGGGGCACACCACTGGTAACATCCTTCTCCTCAGAGTGAGCTCCATTTACTTGTACTCTTTGTCGCCTCCCACCCAACCAATTTCTAACCCAAGCAGTAACTTTAGGGTCCATCCCTAGGGTGCTCAGTTTGTTTATAAGTTGCCTGTGAGGAACAGTGTCAAAGGCTTTACTGAAATCTAAATACACCACATCTAGAGCTCTCCCTCGGTCCAACTCCCTGGTCACCCAGTCAAAGAAATCAATCAGATTTGTCTGACAAGACCTGCCTCTGGTGAATCCATGCTGCCTCGGATCCTGTAATCCGCTGGACTCCAGAAACCTCACTATTTTCTCTTTCAGCAGCGTTTCCAATAATTTACTCACCACCGAAGTTAAACTAACCGGCCTGTAGTTTTCAACCACATCCTTACTTCCGCTTTTGTGTAAAGGCACCACATGAGCCTCTCTCCAGTCCTTTGGCACCACTCCCAACTCCAACGAGGCATTGAAAAGGTCAGTCAGTGGAGTTGCTAGAACGTCCCCAAGTTCCCTCAGTATTCTAGGGTGTATCCCATCCGGTCCCATCACTTTGTCTACTTTAAGTTGAGCTAGTTTCTCACGAACACAGTCTTCTGAAAATTGTTCAAGATGTCCCTCGCTTCTGTTCCTATTTGTGGGTGTTTTCTGAGGTCCTGTTCCTGGTTCTTCATCTGTGAACACAGAACAAAAATATTTGTTAAGCAATTCCGCTTTATCCTTATCAGCTTCTACATATTCCCCCCCCCCCCTGCACCCTTGAGTCTGACAATACCACTTTTGCCCTTCCTCTTCTCACTAATATGTCTGCAAAATGTCTTATCCCCCCATTTTATTGCATTGGCTATTTCCTCCTCCTTTTGAATCTTTGCCTTCTTGACTACTTTGCTAGCCTCTCTAGGTTTTTCCAAATATAGAGATGCCTGTCTTCCTCTCCCTGTGATCTCTTGTATTTCATGAAGGCCTCCCTCTTTTTCTTCACTTTTTCAGCTACTTCCTTCGAAAACCATAGCGGTCTCCTTTTCCTTTTGCCTTTATTTACCATTTTAACAAAAAGGTTGGTTGCCCTTAAAATACCCCCTTTCAGTTTTGCCCACTTTTTTTCTGCATCCCCCAACTGTTCCCATCCCACTAACGACTACCTGAGGTATTGGCCCATCTTCGCAAAGTTAGTCTTCCTAAAGTCTAAGATCCTCGCCTTTGAATGGATTCTAACAGCCCTAGTCCTAATACTGAACCACACTATCTGGTGATCACTGGATGCAAAATGATCTCCCACTACAACATCAGAAACACTTTCACCATTGGTAAGCACCAAGTCCAGTATGGCCCCTTCACGTGTGGGGTCTGTTACCAATTGCCTGAATAGTTCTCCCTGTAGAGAATCCAGGATCTCTTTACTTCTAGATGATACTGCAGCAGGAATGTGCCAATCAACATCTGGCATATTGAAATCTCCTATCAGTAGCACTTCCCCTTTCCTAGCAATGCTGCGTATGTCTTCAATTAACTCTCTGTCCACCTCTTCCTCTTGTGAGGGAGGTCTGTATATCACACCAATGCAAATAGGAGTGGGAGGACCTTGGTACAAGGTTATGGGAGGGAATCTGGTAACTGGAAGCAGGGAGAAAGGGTGGGGGGAGAGGAGGGCTGTGTCTTTGACTGGACCTGCAAATCACACTACACAGGCACACCAACCCAGGCTCACAAAAGGATTTAGGATGGGGAGGCTCTAGGCTCGGGGGGGGGGGGGACTCCCCAATCAATGGAACTCAGAGTCTTACTTCCAGAAACCGTTGGTATTGGAAAAGGGCTGAGAGTCATTTCATGGAATGTCTGTGGGTGGGTACCCCAATTAATTTGTTTTGTTATGACTTGGGTATACCAAGGAGGAGTAGCCTAGTGGTTGGGGCAATGTACTTCAGGCCGGAAGGTCAGAGGTTCAAATCCCACTAGAGGACAGCAACCTTGGGCTGGAAGGACTGGGGTTTCTAGTCCTACAGGTGCTCCTTGTGGTCTTGGGCAAGCCACTTAACCCTCCATTGCCCATGTTCTCTGTGTATGTGTCTCATGTTAAATGTATCCCCCAATTGTGCTGTGACCACTTTGATTGAAGGATAAGGTGGTATACAGGACTGTCTAAATAAATAAATAAAATAAATACCATGAACTGCCCAAAGAACAAACCAGTCAGTACTACTGCCTCGGACCCTTTCCCTTTGCACTGTGGTGTCCCGCAAGGCTCCATTCTCGCCCCTCTGCTTTTTAATGTTTTTCTTGCCCCACTTGCCCTCCTCATCCAACAGTCTGGCCTTTCCTCCTACTTTTATGCCGATGATATCCTTCTTATCCATCATACCAATTCTGTATCCCCAGACCTCTCTGCTCTTAACCACTGCCTCGATCTTATTGCATCCTGGTTCTCTGACAATCTTCTTTGTGTCAATCCCTCTAAGTCCTCAGCTATCTGGTTCTCCTTCTCTACCTCCCCTCCCACCTTAGCCCCTACCATGTCCTCCCTTCCCATCCCGCTTGTCCCCTCTCTCCGCTACCTTGGTGTTACCCTTGATTCCTCTTTGTCCTTTCACCCCCACATTTCCTCCCTTGTTCGAAACTGCTTCTTTCATCTTCGTCGCATCCATTCCCTCCGGCCTTACCTCTCTGCCGATTCTCTTACTACTCTGGTCCTCTCCCTTATCATCTCCCGCTTAGACTACTGTAATTCCATTTTTGCTGGCCTTCCATCTTATCAAATTCGTCGCCTTCAGCTCATTCAGAATACTGCTGCCCGTTTGATCACTTTCTCTTCCCCTCATGATCACATCACTCCTTGCCTTCTTTCCCTTCACTGGCTTCCCATTAAATTTTGGTTCATTTATAAATACCTTATTACCACCCACAAAGTTCTTCACACAGGTACTCCCCAATATTTATCCGACCTTATCTTCCATCAACCCGTCCCTCGCCTTCTCCGCTCCTCTCACAGTAACCGCCTTTTTCTTCCCTCCCCGTCTCAAGCCCATCTCGAACTTACTCGTCATTCCGCTTTCTTTTTCTTAAGTCCTGCTCTATGGAACTCTCTTCCCCACTCACTCCGCACCGAACCTTCATTTCCACATTTCAAAGCCCTTCTCAAGACCCATCTGTTTTCCCAGGCTTTTGATCGCCCAACACCCCCCTGACAGTTACGCAGGCCCTTACACCGTATGCCACTCCAACCCTTCCCTCTCTTCCTTCGTCCTTCCTGTTGCCCCTAACTCTTTAGCCATACTGCTCTGTCTCTTTCTTTCTTTCTATCTATTTCTACAGCACTTTCCTGTCATTTGAATGGCGTTTCTTTTCCCTCTTTAAATTTCTGGCAGCCTGCTTTTATTGTACACCGCTCTGATACTCCGGTTTGGGCGGTTTATCAAGTCTCATAAATAAATAAATAAATATTAGAGGAGATCAAACCTAAGTTTTCTTTAGAAGCTCAGATGACAAGACTTCGACTTTCATATTTTGGACATATCATGCGAAGAGAGAGATCATTAGAGAAAGAAATCATGCTTGGCAAAGTAGAAGGTCAACACTGAAGAGGAAGGCTAGCAATGAGATGGATCAATACAATAACAGCAGCTATGGGTGCCAGTCTGTCAACAATGAGCCGCCTGACTGAAGACTAAACACAGTTTAGGACAACTATCCAGAGGGTCGCCATAAGTTGACACCGACTTGACGGCACTTAACAAACTACAAAACCCTACTCTTGCTACCTTGCTGGGCAGGCTGGATGCACCATGCTGGTCTTTATCTGCCATCATATACTATGTTACTATGTTAATTAAATGCTACAAAATCCTACACATATTAGTACACCAGAAATGTGATATAGCCTTTCTCCAGGAGATGCATCAGACCGCAGCAGAGCATGCTAAAATCCAACGGGATTGGGTGGGCCAAGTTTTTGGAGCGCTGGCACAAGGAAAAAAAGGAGATGTGGTAATCTTAATACAGAAGCGCATAAGCAAGGCAGCGTGGATTCACCAGGCAGGACTTGTCAGACAAATCTGATTGATTTCTTTGACTGGGTGACCAGGGAGTTGGACCAAGGGAGAGCCCTAGATATGGTGTATTTAGATTTCAGTAAAGCCTTTGACACTGTTCCTCACAGGCGACTTATAAACAAACTGAGCACCCTAGGGATGGACCCTAAAGTTACTGCTTGGGTTAGAAATTGGTTGGGTGGGAGGCGACAAAGAGTACAAGTAAATGGAGCTCACTCTGAGGAGAAGGATGTTACCAGTGCTGTGCCCCAGGGATCTGTCCTTGGTCCGATTCTTTTTAACATCTTTGTTAGTGATATAGCGGAAGGGCTGTCGGGTAAGGTTTGCCTCTTTGCAGATGATACCAAAATCTGCAATAGAGTAGACACCCAGGAAGGTGTAGATAACATGAGGAGGGATCTAGCTAAGCTTAAAGAATGGTCTAGAATTTGGCAGCTGGTATTTAATGTTAAAAAATATAAGGTCATGCATTTGGGCTGCAGCAATCCAAGGGAGCAATATAGTATAGGGGGTGAAGTACTTTTGTCCACTAAAGAAGAGTGGGCCCTAGGTGTGGTTGTGTCTGATGATCTTAAAGTAGCTAAACAAGTAGAAAAGGCGACGGCAAAAGCTAGAAGGATGCTTGGATGCATAAGGAGAGGAATGGCTAGCAGAAAAAAGGAGGTGATAGTGCCTCTGTATAAGTCTTTGGTGCGACCTCATTTGGAGTATCGTATGCAATTCTGGAGATCGCACCTTCAAAAGGATATGAACAGGATGTAGTCGGTACAGAGGGTGGCTACTAAAATGGTTAGTGGTCTTCATTATAAAGCATATGAGGACAGACTTAAGGATCTTAATATGTACACCTTAGAGGAAAGGCGGGATAGAGGTGATATGATTGAGATGTTTAAATACCTCCGTGGCATAAAGGTACAGGGGGAGAGCCTCTTTCATTTGAAAGCAAGTTTTGCTACGAGGGGACATGGGATGAGGGTGAAGGAGAATAGATTCAGGAGTGATATGCGGAAATATTTCTTTACGGAAAGAGTAGTGGATCCGTGGAATAGTCTCCCAGTGGAGGTGGTAGAGAAGAGGACAGTATCTGAATTCAAAAAAGTATGGGACAAACACAGAGGATCTCTAAAGGAAAAAAGGGGACTGTTGTAGTTGATGAAATGGAAGGACAGACTAGATAGGCCATGAGGTCTTTTTCTGTCGTCATATTTCTATGTTTCTATATGTTTTGTTTGTAAAACTGAAATCCTAGATGGTTTTGGCAGATATGTAATGATATAGGGAAATTTAGAGGGCCGCCCACTGTAATATTTATGGCCTGAATGGGCCGGAGGTATCGTTCTATGCACGACTGGCCTCTGAACTGGAACAGTTTTTAGAGTATGATGTCGTGGTGGGTGGAGACTTCAATGGAGTTCATGACCCCTGATGGACAACTCCCATCGGGAGCTTGGGGCCTGGGAGCACAGCACACGTATTCTGCAGTGGTTTCAACATCAGCTGAGCTTGGTAGACCCATGGTGACTTTTGCATCCACTCAAAAGAGACTATACACATCTATCGCGAGCCTATGGTACAAGTGCCGGTATTGATAACTTACTTACCTCCGAACATCTCTTTTCGCAGACAGAGGATGCCCGGATAGGGCCTGAGGACATATATGATCATGCACTGATATGGGTGGACCATGACTGGCTCAAGCAGCGAGAGGGCTCACGACTGTGGTGTTTCCTCCTTGAATTATACAAAGACAAACAGTTTTGAATTTACATCAAAGAGCGCTGGCAATCCTACGCGAGTCATAATTCGCAACATCAAAAGACTCCCAAACTATTTTGAGAAGCCACGAAGGTGGTATTGAGGGGGGATATTATAGCGTATTTCATGAGACAATGATGCTTACTTAATGCTCGTGTATTCCGCCTTGAGTGGCAGGCTGTACTTGCGCAGAGACGGCATGCCCACCCTCCGATGGGGCAATCTCGAGCGCGACTCCTGGAGATACAGACACCGCTCAATGAGGTCATTCTTCAACGAGCAAAAAACATCTTTAATATACTATAAGTTGCAACTCTATCAATATGGGAATAAAACAGGGGTGCTTTTGGTGCGGTGCCTTTAGCTTACCGTACCATACCAGTACTACAGGACAGAGCAGGAACAGTCTACAAGGATAGTCCTGAGATAGCGTGTCTCTTCTGGACCTATTATCATGAGCTATATAAAGTGGAGAGAGCTTCTCCAGACTGGCCGGCCGCTTATTTTTAAAAGCTGTTGCTGCCCCGCCTCTCTGAACAACAGACCGCATTGCTGGGAGCACCTATCATGGCCCAGGAGGTCTGTTAGGGAATAAGCCGGTCACAGTGTTGTAAAGCACCAGGCCTAGATGAGTTCACTCCCGAATTATAGAAACTGCTGCAGAAACTGGTGGTGGCCCCATTGGTTGATATGTATCAGTGGTGCACAGACGGGGACCTTTTTGTGGGAGGCCAACCGGGCATATATCACATTAATCCCTAAGCCAAGTAAGGATCTGACCCTGCCAAGTTCCTACTGGTCTATATCACATAAACTTTGATTTGATAAGAACATAAGAACATAAGATATGCCATACTGGGTCAGACCAAGGTCCATCAAGCCCAGTATTCTGTTTCCAACAGTGGCCAATCTAGGTCATATGTACCTAGCAGTTTCCCCAAGAGACACAAGTTCCACAATGCTTGTACTGGGTCAAGCATTGATATCTTCGGTCACTTCTTAATAATGGTTTATGGACCTTTCCTCCAGGAACTTGTCCAAACCTTTTTTAAACCCAGCTACACTAACAGCCTTTACTACATCCTCCGGTAACAAATTCGAGTTTGATTACACGTTGAGTGAAAAAATATTTTCTTTTATTAGTCTTAAATAGTTTACCCTGTAGCTTCATTGCATGTCCCCTAGTCTTTCTATATTCTGATAACGTAAACAATCGATCTACGTTTACCCGTTCCACTCCGTTCATTAATTTATAGACTTCTATCATATCTCCCCTCAGCCGTCTCTTTTCCAGGTTAAAGAGCCCTAACCTTTTTAGCCTTTCCTCATAGGAGTATCCTTCCATCCCCTTTACCATTTTGGTGGCTCTTCTCTGAACCTTTTCTAAAATCGCTATATCCTTTTTAAGATACGGCGACCAGAATTGCACACAATATTCAAGGTGAGGTCTCACCATGGAACGATATAGAGGCATTATTATATCTTTTGTTTTATTTTCCATTCCTTTCCTTATCATACCTAGCATTCTATTTGCTCTCTTGGCTGCCGCTGCACACTGGGCCGAGGGTTTTAACATGGTATCCACAATGACGCCTAAATCTTTTTCCTGGGTGGTGGTTCCTAATGTGGAACCTTGCATCGTGTAACCATAGTTTGGGTTGTTCTTCCCTAGGTGCATAACCTTGCACTTGTCCACATTAAATTTCATCTGCCATTTTGATGCCCAGTCTTCCAATTTAACAAGATCCTCTTGCAATTTTTCACAATCCTCTTGGGTTTTAACAACTTTAAATAGTTTTGTGTCATCTGCAAATTTGATAACCTCACTCGTTATTCCACTTTCCAGGTCATTTATGAATATGTCAAAAAGCAGCGGACCCAGCACAGATCCCTGGGGTACACCACTATTCACCTTTCTCCATTGGGAAAATTGGCCATTTAGCCCTACCCTCTGCTTTCTATCTTTTAACCAGTTCCTGATCCACAATAGTACACTGCCTCCTATCCCTTGCCAAAAGTCTCTGATGAGGGACCTTGTCAAAGGCTTTCTGAAAGTCCAGATACACAATATCAACCGACTCACCTTTGTCCACCTGTTTATTCACTCCTTTAAAAAAACATAACAGATTAGTAAGACAAGATCTTCCTTGTCTAAAGCCATGTTGGCTGTCTCCCATTAGGTCGTGACTATCTACATGCTGAGTAATTTTATTCTTTATGATGGTTTCTACCATTTTTCCCGGTACTGACGTCAGGCTCACCGGTCTGTAGTTTCCCGGATCACCCCTGGAACCCTTTTTAAAAATTGGTGTTACATTGGCGATCCTCCAATCTTCAGGTATTAGAGATGATTTTAATGATAGTTCACAGATTACTAATAGCAGGTCTGCAATCTCATATTTCAGTTCTTTCAACACCCTTGGATGTATACCATCCGGCCCAGGTGATTTGCTACTCTTCAGTTTATCTAATAGTTGTAAGACATCTTCCCGATGTATCGATATTTCCTTCAATTCTTCCGCACCTTTAAATACCACTTCAGTCATGGGTAACATCCCTACATCTTCCTCAGTAAAGAGCATTTCCTGTTTTCCATCAGCCCCGGCGGGCTTAACAGAGCCGTAAGGAAAAAACTCTCCCTTCGCGCTCTGAAAGTCAGCACGGAGAGGGAGCTGATGCAGGGAGGGAGGGAGGGCTCTGCCGGGCAGGGGGGGGGGCTGTGGGGCACTCGATTCTGACGCTGCCACGGTGGCAGTGGCAGCAGTCAGTTTTTTTTCTAATTTTACATTTTTCCTGGGCTGATGGGGGGAGGGGGGTTAGGACTGGTAATGGGCTATGGGGGGGGGGCTAGGACTGGAAATGGGTTGATGGGGGGATTAGGACGAGGTGGGCTGATGGGGTTAGGACTAGTGGGCTATGGTGGGCTAGGACTGGTAATGGGTTGGGGGTTGCTAGGACTGGAAATGGGCTAATTGGAAGGGGAGGCTTGAACTGCAAATAGCTGATGGGGACGGGGGCTTGGAATGGAAATGGGCTGAGTGGAAAGGGGGCTTGAACTGCATATAGCTGATGGGGAGGGGGGCTTGGAATAGAAATGGGCTGTGAGGGGAAGGAGCTAGGGCTGGAAATGGGCTGAGTGGGGGGGGAGCTAGGACAGGAAATGGGTTGATGGAGGGGCTAGGATAGGACTTGAAATGGGCTGTTGGGGGAAGCTAAGATTCAAAATGGGCTGTGGTGGGGGCTTGGATTGAAATGGACTCATGGAGGGGCTAGAACTGGAAGTAGGTTCATGGGGGACTTGGATTGGAAATGGGCTGAGTGGAGGGGTGCTAGGATTTGACATGGGCTGATGGTGGAGCTAGGAAAGGACTGGAAATGGGCTGATGGGGGGACTAGAAGGGAGCGGATGCTGGGTGGGGCTGGAACTAGAAGGGAGCTGATGTTGGGGGAGGATTAGAATGGGATGGGGCTGGGAGAGTGAAATGGAGAGGGGAAAATATTTTGTGTGGGAGGGAAGAAAAATCTATAATTGGCCGGGTATTGGGAGAGTAAGTGGGGATTTATCATTTAATTTAATTTATTTATTTAATGTCTTTTTTATACCGCGCTCTTTAAAATCAGCGAGGTTTACTTTTAACAACTCATGCAGCGCAGGCAGAGCCCACGACTGAGGATTGAGGATGAAGGGGTAAAATTTGAGTGGATGAAATAGGAACAAGGAAACAGCAAAAGGAGAAAGATCAGTATGTTAAAGCAGATGTAGAGAGAGAATGGAAAAAAACTAGAAGAGAGAAGAAAGGACCAACGGACAGCAGACTATGGAGAGTTAGCAGAAGACACGAAGAAACCAGAAGAAATTGGCTGGAGCAATTGCAACTGAAAAAAAATGCACAAAAGGTAGAAAGATATCTCTTTATTTTGAATTTATTAACTGGAATATGTCAGCTCTGGGAAATGTGCATCATTAACATCTGCGCTTTGTTTAGTACAAGAGCAAATTAATTTATAGTTTTATTTCTACAGTGTTGTTGTACATTCCAAGTTTGGTTTTTGGGGTTTCCAGTTTAATTATTGTCTTCCTGTTTCTAAATTGTGATTCCTTGTTTGGTGATGGTCTATGTTCTGCATGTGTAACTGAGCTGAGGTATTCTGTTTATGTAATTCCTATTTGACATTGCCACTTGTTCTCTTTCCCCAGTAGGTCATGTATTGTTATTCTCTGAAATGTACTGGTTTAATATTTGCAGTGTTGCCTTTTGATAGGTAGAGTATGGTGCTTTGTGAGTCCTGGTAGTGCTGTTATGATACGGCGGGTTTGCTATGGGTTCTAAATGGGCAGTGTTTGTAGTAGTTCCTAATGTGCCTGGCGGTTGGCACTGGATTATAGTAATGTAGAAATCTTTTAGTCTTTCTTTATCCATACACTCATTAAGAGGCATGTTTACTAAAAGTTAATGTATGGTAACATTATGCAAATATTTATGCAAATGAGGCCCCACACCGAGTCTCCGCACATGGCCCCGCAACCCCCTTGGGCCGCCCCTGCCTCAGCTATATCAAGATAAATGGAGGAGTTGGATGTCTTGGGGACAGTGTAAGCCTCATGGGGACTGACCTTTCCACTGCGATGGGCTGATTGTGATTTCAGATATTGTGATTCAGTTGGCCAGTGACCCCCGTAGAATATACCATTTGAATTTGATCGTGACATTGGTACATATGCCAACCAAAATGCAAGAGTGGAGTCTGCTGCCTCTTTTGTTACTGGGTTGGGTAGCAGCCTTTCATATGGTTTCATTCCCCGAATTACTTTATGTCTTACAGATCCGACTGGTTTGTTTAGTACATGGGGACATGGGTCTCATTGAACGGGAAATCTGCCACTTTAGTTGAGGGCTAGCTCGAATCTCCTTGTCTAAACTGTGAGGATCCTGGTGACAGGGCGGTATCGGGGTTCTTGATTTATATCAGTATGCATAGGCCTCTCAATTGACATCTATGGGACTGGTTGGGACATACTAAGCTATAGATGCCCAGGGCTTTGGAAGTGGAATTTGTTGCGCCTTATATGCTGATGGCAGTATTGTATATGGAGAGTCACATCCTACTGCATTGACTTCATCAAAGTTTATTAGAGGGGCCTGTGAGGGGGAGAGGGGGGGGTGGCGCTACCTCTGCTCCCAGTGGTGCATTCCACAGAGGTTTCCAGTTTTTTATCAATCAGAGGCAACCCACAGTTGCAGCCAGATATGAGCAATCGCATATTCTGGGAGTGGGAAGAAAAGGGGATATGCAGCTTAGACTATGTGGTAAATCTAGAGAGTTGGATGAAACCCTTTCAGACACTGTGCCAAGAGTTTGAATTGAAGAGGTCCCAGATCTTCGTATACTATCAGCTTCGATATTATGTGAACTCCCTTCCGTGGATAAGTTTGATGGCAGAATGTTCTGAACAATTCCTATTATTCTTTGAAGTGGGGGACTGGGAGTGGATGTCTATATTACAACTGTTTTGAAAGTTAACGGTCGCCATCCCAGAACGTTTTCCATATTAAGGGGTGATGGGCCATGGAACTGGGCATCTTGATAGCAGAGGGGGCAGTGAGAAAGGCGTTGGTGCGTATACTGGATTTGGTGCACCCTGAGAGACTACGGGAGCTTCAACTTTGGGCAATTATGTAGGCCCTAATTCTTCCCTCTGTGAGTCTTTTGGAGTGGGGTGGTGCACAACAGTGATTGCTTGTGTGGTGAGGCATCCTTGGCGGACCTTGTTCATATGTGGTAGAAATGTGAGCAGATACAGGGTTACTGATGCCAGGTCCAAAGGTACATGTGGGCTCTGACAGGTCAGCCAGTGGCATGGACAGGAGTTTTCGTGGTGCTTGATCAACTACCTTCTTCTCGCCCTAAGGGACGTCAGGTGTAGTTATTAGTACTAGCCAGCGCGGAAGTGAAAATCCAGGTTAAAGGGGTCGGTGTGAAGGCTATGTATCTATTCTATCTATTTAACATTTATAAAGCACTTCAAATGTATGAAGCACTGTACATACATGAAGAAAAGACAGTCCCTGCTCATCAGAGCTCACAATCTAGTCAAGAAGGTCACAAAATACAAATACAATCAAGTAAGACAAAGTATACAATAAACAAGAAGAGCAAAAACAAGAATCAAGAACAGAAAGCAATAGAGAAGAGATGGGTTTTCAATCTGGACTTGAAGAGGTCCAGAGAGGGCGCATTGCGCATAGACAGAGGTAGATTGTTCCAGGCAAAGAGTGCAGACAGATGAAAGGAGCGAAGTTTAGAATTAACAGTACGAGTGCAGAGCATAGATAGACAAAGGCTGTTCAAAGAGCGAAGAACGCGAGAGGGGATGTAAGTAGAGATAAGAGATGATAGGTAGTAGGGGGCTGAAGAGTGAATGCATTTATAGGTCAAGAGGAGGAGTTTGAATTGGATCCGGAAGTGGATGGGAAGCCAATGAAGGGACTTGAGAAGAGGAGTGACATGGGAAAAGCGATGCTGACGGAAAATTAGTCGAGCAGCAGAATGTTGAATAGATTGAAGGGGAAAGAGATGGTTTGCGGGAAGGCCAGCAAGGAGAATATTGCAGTAATCAAGACAGGAGGTGGTCAAGGTGTGGACAATCATTTTTGTAGTGTCATCAGAAAGGAAGGGGTGAATTTTGTTAATGTTATAAAGGAAGAAATGGCAAGTCTTAGCTACGAGTTGGATATGAGTGGAGAAAGAGAGAGAGAGAGGTTACGGGCCGAAGAGACAGGAAAGATTAAAGAGTTATCCACAGAGACTGAGAAAGGGGGTAGAGGAGGGGAGGCATTGGGGGGGAAAGATAAGGAGTTCAGTCTTAGCCATATTTAATTTCAAGCGGCGGTGAGACATCCAAGTAGCAATGTCTGAAAGGCAAACAGTGATCTTGTCATGGATTGCTGGAGAGATATCAGGCGATATCAGGCATAGCCTGCCCAACTCAATATCGGGCCCTAAATGTATAAGTTTAAATGAACCTAGTCTATCTTGGGGCATGGTGTAAGAGAACCCACAATGCCTCGAGGTTTATCTGCTGGTTATCAATAAAAAGTATGATTATAAATAAAAATAAAACCCCAAAACGCAGATTTTTGCAACTCTGCGCTTGCATGGCTGGTCTGGTCCCTCCATTCTCTGACACGGGCATATGTCAGAGGAGAGAGGGATTGGATTAGCCATGCAGCGCGGAGTCAGAAAGACCCGCTTTTTAAAAAAAATTGGAGGTCCACTGCCGCCACCTCTGCCACTGCCAAGGGAACAGGAAAGTGGTGACAGGGCAAGGGCAGGCTGGGCAGGCAGCATAGGAGGAGCCGGCTGGACATGAGGTGGGGTAAGATGGAGAGATGCTGGACATGGGGGCATAGGAACAGAAGGGCTATGCCGTGCATGGGGGGATGGGAAAATGACAAGTCTGATGTCATTGCGGGGGCGGGAGTACCAGGTTTGCAAGTTGCACAAGGCACATTTATAGTTTGATATGGTCCTGGTTGAGAGATTCGGAAATAGTGAGTGATTCGGCCAATAAGAATGACCAGAAAATTCATTTAAACTGTATGCTGACTGGCAGAAGGAACGCTGAGGTTGTAGGGCCGGACCTAGAGTTGGTTCAATGTGTTGGTGCCCTAGGCAAACTTCAAGCTTTACACGCCCTCTTGCTGTCAAAATCTATTATTTAGCTTTGAATGCCCTGATTCTGCTGCCCTCTGGAAGTTGTTGCCCTAGGCGATCACTTAGTTTGCCTAGTGGTTGGGCCGGCCCTGTGAGGTTGCACTTGACACTACCGATGGGTATAATCTGATGTAGAAATTCTGCACTCCATGATTCGACTAAATGGATATCTCATAAACTGAATGTTCGATAAGTATTACCCAGATGCTGGGTGGTTGTATTGATCTGCTTTAACCGCTCAAAATATAGAAACATAGAAATATGACGACAGAAAAAGACCACATGGCCTATCTAGTCTGTCTTTCCATATCAACAACTACAATGGTCCCGTTTTTTCCTTTAGAGATCCTCTGTGTTTGTCCCATGCTTTTTTGAATTCAGTTACTGTCCTCATCTCCACCACCTCCACTGGGAGACTATTCCACGGATCCACCACTCTTTCCGTAAAGAAATATTTCCGCATATCACTCCTGAATCTATCCCCCTTCACCCTCATCCCATGTCCCCTCGTAACAGAATTTGCTTTCAATTGAAAGAGGCTCTCACCCTGAACATTTATGCCACGGAGGTATTTAAACATCTCAATCATATCACCTCTATCCCGCCTTTCCTCTAAAGTGTACATATTAAGATCCTTAAATCTGTTCTCATATGCTTTATAATGAGGACCACTAACCATTTTAGTAGCCACCATGTAGCGCTATGTCGGGACTGGGATTATTTTGTCCCCAGTTTTTTTGGCAAATTAACAGTCTTTTAATTTTTGTATATATATTAAAGAAAAATGGACTGAAGGCAACAGATCACATTGACAATTGGGTGTGGTTTGCTGTAAATGGTTCAATAAACATTTTTTGCGATAAGCTAAATAGTT
The DNA here is from genome assembly GCA_033557465.1 of Ichthyophis bannanicus. Taxonomy (NCBI): domain Eukaryota; kingdom Metazoa; phylum Chordata; class Amphibia; order Gymnophiona; family Ichthyophiidae; genus Ichthyophis; species Ichthyophis bannanicus. The sequence goes on along the minus strand of CM066041.1, from coordinate 247,308,301 downwards.
TGGATGACTTTGGGTCATAGTCATTGGGTTCAACTTTTGTGGTGATTATGGATAATGGATGATTAATCAAGAGGACCTTGAAGATTAGTGTCAGGATTTAAAATATTATCTTCGAGATGATCGAAAACCAATGATGAAAACAGCGTGCGCAGCATAACAGGGCAGTTTTATGGCAGTATTGTGAATGAATTGAAGATGATTTAAGGCACTTACCAAGAGACCACAGAAGCTGGCATTAACAGGCAGCTTAAAGTACAATACTGCAGTGAGATACAAAAAATAAAATTTCCTTACCAACAAAATGTAATTGATAAAGTAGAGACAGGAATTAAAAGTGAATCCCAGGGTTGCAATTGTATATTACTGGGAATTTCTGTCCCTGATAAAACTGATTTAATTGCAAGTAAAGTTTTCCACCTACTGCACTAGAGTGCTTCTGATTTGTATGGATTTAACTTTAATTTCTGGTGAAGAAGACAGCACCTTGACAGCAGTTAAAGTTTGCAAGGTTGGGAAGAAGAGTGTCTGTAGAAAACACTAGTTGTATGTTGTTTGCATAGAAATATGCACTGACATCAAAAGTTTGTATTAAAGTGATTAGGGAAGCAAGAAATTAGGGTTGTAGGAAGTGCTGTGTAAGTGATGTGGCCGCATAGGACGCAAGTATGGAAGAGGCACTGATGACCTCTCTGGGGCTTCCAGGAGGCTTCTGTGCGCAGCTGGGTTGGGGGCGCATCAGGTTCATGAGTCACACAGGGCGCATTTCTACCTCACCATGGTGCTGCCAGAAATCGATGGAATAGAGTCAGGGTTAGGAACACCACAGGAAAGAAACATGATTTTGAGATTAGTGATCCTCATTATACTGTGAGGGTGCGGGTTGGTCAAGAATCATCTCATCCAGTTTAAGGCTTTTCATCAGAGGCTCAAAACTTGTACCAAAAGTACAACTTTGCCATTGTCAAAACACATGGTCATTTCAATTGTCAAGGTCAGTAATGCAGTTTCTGTGCTATTTGGGGGTAAAAATCTGATTGTCTATTGTGAAGTGCATCGACTTAAGCACAGAAATCATTTAATTGGAGGAGATCATCTTTTCTACTACTTTACAGAGAAAATGTAGGTTGATGCTGGTTTGTAATAAGCCAACACAGAAGGATTACGATTTGGTTTGTTTAGCAGAAGTCTAACAATTGTCTTCTTCCAGCTAGAAGCAACAAGATGGTGCAAAAGGCTGGTTTTCACCATAGAGCAAAGAAAGCGGGTCAGACCCATTGCTTGATCAGTCAGTCGATGTTTAGTCAGAGGGTCTCCAGGAGATGTGCAGAGTTTCATTATAGAAAAACTGATCTTGTTAAAGTGATGGGGTTAAATGCTATTAAGGAACTGGTTAACATGGAGACAGAATAAAATGTTAATGAAAAGGTTAAGTTGGGCTTGTCCATGGGCTGGAGTTATTCTGAATATTAGAGATCGTGTCAAGAAAATATGACAGGGCATGAGAGAGACCAGAATTTTCTCTTTGATCAATGAATTATTTATACACTTTTCAAATTAAACTAAAGAGTTGCAGAAAACAAAACTCCTCACTGCTGAAAATGAGCTGCTAGATTCAGCCAGCAGCACGTAGCCAGATAGCAGGTGGTGTTAGCCAGAAAAGTACATTAGAATACCATTCCGCTTATTTTAAAACACTGAATTTTAGTTTATTTGAATTTAGCTTGCACTTTTTCAGTAGTAGATCAAAGTGTGTTACATCTGGGTATAGTAGGTATTGTCTTGTCCCTGGAGAGCTTATGAACTAAGGGGAATGTTTACTAAAATGCAGTAGACTGCTGTGTATTCAGTCCCAAAATTTAACATGGTGGTGCACTAGACCCATGCTACAAACTGCCTGGCATGTCCTCATTTAGTTATCAGGAGTCCCATGCCACTCCTGTGCTAAGCAGTTTGCTGCAAGTACTGCAGGTGCACTTAACACCACTCACTGAGGTTTCAGAAAGTTCACCTATGTTCTGTGCAACATTGCAAGTTAGCATGCGTTAAAGACTCCTGTGCTAACCAGAAGGTGCACGCTCCGTCCCTGAACCGCCCAGTCTCCATCCCAATCCAAGCATGGGATATTTAGCATGGCCTCATTTTTGGTACACTAACCTTTAGCGCACCCTAGTAAATATGCCCCTAAGTTTGTACCTGAGAGTGAGGCAATGGAAGGTTAAGTGATTTGCCCAAGTTCATGGGGAGCATAAGATGGATTTGAACCCTGGCTTCTCTGGTTCTCAACCCACAGTGCTACCACCTGGCCACTCCTCTGCCCCAGACTGAACACACATGAATTAAGCTACATGCAGAAAACCTGAAGGTCTATCTTATTATTTTTTGGGTGTATCCTCCCCTACCTTTCCAGCTCAAACAGTGCCAGCCTCTGTTGGGCCATAACACTATAATTCTTCATTTGCAACTATGTAGGTTATTTTCCCTTATTTTATATTCTCCACAAGGTTCATGTAACCCAACCACTCCAGCCACAATCATTGGCAAAGGCCACAATTACAGTTCGTAAAAGCTGTGAATCTTGTCTCTGCCCATATTCAGTTCCAGTCAGCCCAGGGAGCAGAAGGCTGTGCTGAAAAGTGAGCCCAGATTCTCTGAGTGGCAGCCTGCAGTACTTGCCACTGGAAGTCTAATTTTTATAAGAGTTACCAAAAGGGCATTGGCTATACCATCTCCTGTTCTCTGTCTATGGGAATCCTAAGCCTAACCTTGAACTTCTGCCTTCTGAATGTGTTCTGCAGTTAAAGGCGAGGTAATACTGAAAACAGAACAGACACAAGTAAAGCACAGGGGTTTTTTTGTGTCTTTATTTACTGTAGCTGTGCTTATGTGGTGATCTGAATGATTAGTAAAGGAAACGGAGGTTAATTGTCATGGGTCTTATGCCTACCCACTTTAATTATCTGAAGGTTACAGGAAATGACTGAAGTGAACCCTGACTCCTGTTCAATAAGCTGCAACAATTAACACTTGAACACACACACACACACACACGTGTGTGTGTGTATATGAGCAAAGCCACAAAAGTGCAGAGAGAGAGAGCAAGGAGAACAAATTTTCAAACTAGACCCTGAATCAATCCGGGTCCATTTGCTGGCTGCATTTCCAACATTCCCAAGAGCTCCCCAAACATCTGCATACCATCATGGCTAGTGGGATGCTACGTCTAGCACAAAAAGCCCCATCCAGACAAATCATAAGCACCCATGCCAGCAAGTCCACAAATATACAGCAGTATTGGACTCTTGGCAAAGAGAATTTCATGCTGTGTTCAACATTAATGTCCATAGACAACAGCAAATACAAGTTTGCAGGCTGTTACAAACTAGCAAGCGTTGCACACCTCCTGCTAAGGGCAAGCAGTAGGCAGAAAGGGTAAAAGGCTCATAAACAGAACAGGCTAAGTCTCATTAGTAAAATTTTGGTTATGCACAATATAATTTGCAACTGTAATGTGAACAAAATTTCTCACTGCAAGACCTTCCAGGCAGGATGAACTCCACAAGCTAATGAAGTGATTTACGGAGAGTAAAATCTAGTTACAGGCTCTTTTATTGCTAATTGAATGGAAAGTACATCAAGGTTCTGTTGTACAGGCAAATGTAGTAGTTAGAAATTAAATTGTGTAGTAGGGAGTACATTTTGAACTTGCCCTGGAATCAACATTATGGTTCTGAAGTATAAGGCGGCAGGCAAAAGCACACAAGGAGGGCTTGTTCGATGAGGTACTGGGTGGTGCCTTGCTAAATTTGCAACACTGACATATAAATACAACAGTATTAGCATAACATCACAAATAAAACCATGAAGTTGAATATACAGTATTTTTCTCTTTATTATTTAAGTTCTTTCAAAAGCTCCCCTGCAGCACTAAATTCCATATTACTTTGGACACACTCAATCAATCTGGTTCATATAAGTTATATCATCATCACTGGCATATTTCACATGGTTAATGCAAGGTGTGACATTTTATTTATTTTATCCATTTCTACATATTTACTGTGCATCAATGCATATAAATGCATATTATTTAATACGTAAAGGCCAATTTTAGATAAGTCGTAGAAAGGGAAATTAAGATGCCCAGGCCTGTAAGACTACTCACTACAGCATAGGTTTTCAACCCAGTCCTCGGGGAACCCTAGGCCTGTGCAACAGTGAATCCATGTCACTGCTTCAGGAATCTTGGTTCAGGTGGCCACAGACAGGCTGTAGTTGCAGGGGTTTTCAACCCAGTCCGTGGGGAACCCTAGGCCAGTCAGGTTTTCAGGATTCCCACAATGAATATGCATAAGATAGATTTGCATGCAATGAAGGCAGAACATGCAAATCTTTCTCATGCATATTCATTCTGGGAATCCTGAAAACCTGACTGACCTAGGGTTCCCCGCGGACTGGGTTGAAAACCCCTGCAACTACAGCCTGTCTGTGGCCACCTGAACCAGGATTCCTGAAGCAGTGACATGGATTCACTGTTGCACAGGCCTCTGGCTTTGTGATGTCACAGACCTTACTATTTGTTGTAAATATTGAAAGACCCATCGTTCTTTATTCCACCTATGTGCTTGAAGCAGATGCCTGGACCTACTTAGCTATGTGCCTAGCTTTGATGATTTTGTAAGATGCAACACTGAAATGGAACCAGCCGGAACCAGCACTGGGACTCAGAAGTCTTCAGCTGCATACTGTCTCTGATCATAGACCATACTGTACATGCGATTACCTCGTGATAGCTGCTGTCTGATTGCTCTGCCAGCCTGGTGAGCCTGATCCAACCAATCAGAAGGATGTCTGTGTACAATGATGACAACCTAACACAAGTAATGCAAATGTCTGCATAGATAAAGACTTGATTTTGTTACTTGCTTTTGCCACCATGATGCTTTTGCCTCACTGAATTACCAAAAACACTGTGTTGTCACCCAAGGCTAGTATGTCATTATTGAGGGACAAACGCAGATTTGTGCAGGAACCTCAAGTGCTCTGTCACCTCTCTCATACCCCTCTACATGCTAGAGAAGCATAATTCCTAGGTTGCACATTGCTTGACTGCAAAGGGCTTGAGCCAACAATGGGAATAAATCCTGCCTCACCTATGGAACAGCACTATACCTGAGAACCCGGACCTGACCACCCAGCTATAACACACTGGTTCTATTTATTTATTTAAAAGTTTTAAGATGCCATCTTAATACCATTCAAAATAGTTTACAAACTGAATTAACAAAAAACAATTACAGTCTCTTTTGGCTATTTTTGTTATCTTGAGTCAGGCCAAAGTATATTTTGGTAATTAGCTGTTAGGGAATTTATAATTATATAAGATAAGAGTTTGCAAAGCTTGCCATGATTTGCTGCTAAGACATACATTCCTACCTCGCTTTCTATTTGTTAGTGTTAGTTTATATGATTGCTACTTTTATATATTACAAATCATTTTATTCTTATTTCTATTTTTTCCTGTCTGGTTACATACAGAATAAAATACCTGGTAGGGGCATTTAGAGGGGTGCCTAGTGTTGATTTTACTCTGGGGGTTGTCAGAGGCTCCAGGATGGCCAGTGGGGTTTAAAACAAAAAATAAATGCTTAGGAGCTAGGGTGACCCAACTGAAAAGGGGGGATTGCCTGAAACAGGGGGCTTTGGAAGGGCAATTTGTGTGCCTGAGAGAGTTCAGGGTAAAATAGGTAAATATAAAAGAGAAAATAAAAAGGAGTTGGGCCATAAGGAAGACCTGGGAAAATGAATTTGAAGTAAGAATAATTGGGCCTAGGAGAAACCTCAGAAATGAGAAGGCCCAGGGAGAAGCTGGCCAATAGGGTGCCAGAAACTCTAGAAGTGTAAGATTGGCCAGTGGGGGGGTTAGAATTTTTGTCAAGGGTGAAGCTGGTTGGCCAATGAGAGACCAGAGGTGGTGGTGAAACTAGTCTAGCCAATAAGAAACCAGAATCAAGACAAACAGGTTGAAGATGGCCAATGAGGAACCAGCATCACTGGAAAAAGGCGGGATTAACTTTGTGAGGGAATTAAGATCATTTTATATAGTTAAAAATGGTCCAATTAAAATAAATTTAAAGTTTAAAAATGTGTAAAGTATAGGGAACATGTTATGGGAGTGTGCAGACATGATTTGAGGGGTTTTAGAGCCTTTTTAAGCGATTTTGAAGCTGTAATTTGACTCATTATTCAGAAGTGGTTTTAAAAGCTGTTTAAATGTCAAAAAGAGGTTAAAAAAATATAATCCAGGTGCTGAGACTGTGAGGATCCATATTCTGTATAAACAATTTATGAATAATGTTTAATACTTAATAAAAATATGGTTTTATGTATGAAAATACCAGTATGGGAGAGGAGGGGTACAGTGATATGGAGGAGAAGTTACACAAAACTGACACAGTTGGAGGAAAAATGACATTATGAGAGCAGACCTTGCAGACACACTTTAGTAAATATCTTTTGGAACTAGAGATGACATTTTTAGGGTTTATTTTAGGTTTTAATGGAAATTAAAGATTTTATTTAGTTTAGAATGGGTTTATTTAGTGATGTCAGCAGTAGGAATGAGGTGGATTTGAGATTGTTAGTTGCCGCTTAAACTGGGATGAGTGAGGAAGTATGTTTGAGAATGTGGTAGGCGACGGCCTATGATCCATGCTAATTGAACTAAGCAGACAGGCCTGAGCAGCTTGACCTGTAACTGAAGCCTGTAGTTAGGCCCAGAGGAATGAAAACCCCCCTGAATGATGACACCATAGAATTGAAACTTAACTCAGTTTAACTGAACATAGCTAAGCAGAAACGAAACTTAGAAAATAAAGAAAAACAAGTTTAATTGGTACTGATAAGGTGTGCTATGCTTCTATGGAATTAATTAACTCTGCAGAGAGCAAGGTCACAGTGCCTCTGCTTCCCATATGTTTTAACAAGCTCAGCGACCTTGGAGGAGAGAAGTAACAAGTTGGAGACACTGACCATTGTAATTGGGACTAGAAGGGGGGCAACCAGGTGCTGGGCCCAGACCAGAGTCCCGATTGGGTAGCCATATCAGTACCGGGACCAATAGATGGGTGAGAGGGGTACTGGGACCAATGAAAAGTTTGCCTATGCTTAGAATGGACAAGAAAGCTATAAAAGTTGTTGTTTTACTAGAAGCCATTGCTCAGCCATTTTGAAATTGCTTATTGCTTGAGCCATGTGCACATTAAACTGGCTTGGATCCTTGAAAAGACTCCTGGATTTATTTATTGCATGCTTATCTGCTGCTACATTCTTGGTGCGTTGGCCGAGAAGTGCGAGTGGTGGATAGTGTTCAAGTGAATAAATCCACGTAATTCGCCTTGAGGTTTGGTCCAGTTGGAACCATGCCAATCCGACGCAGGGGAATCTCCCTGGGCCCACCGATCCTCTTGTATCGGAGGGAGTTCTGCCTGGCCTCGGCAGGCACTGAGTCCAGCTGGCTAACACTTCCGACCCGGGGGAGTCCAGGATCCAACTCAGAAGCTTGGGAACCAGATCTGGTAAGTATAGTTTTGAAAACCTGTCTAGACAGATGAGTTAGAACTGCAGTTTGCAAACTTTGGTAAGACTTAAGTCTTTGTTTGAAAATCCTTGCATGAGTATTCGCTAGGTACAGTTGTTATAGAGAATCATGATTCAGCCTGGTCAGAGCAGACAGGACTGGGTTTTTGGTATGTCTAGACAGAAATAGAAAGAGCAGTACTGCCAGTGGAACTTGGAATTTGTAATCTCGAGATATTGGGAATTGGTAAGAGAGCTCTCAAGGAAGGGCCGAGTAACCCCGCATGGGAATTCGCCGGGTGAAACCCTCATCCTTTTTGTAATTGGGAAAAAGACTAGTCAGAATAGATAGAAAGGAATGCATTCTAAGATACGTTGCTAGCATGATTGTGTGAATGAAGTATGAATGAGAGGTCTGGCAGCACGGACCAAGCAGAGTGGACTCTGGACTAGCGCAGTTCCTAGTCGGGTGACTGCGTCTAGGTCGCGAAACGGATGAAGCGTTTGGTGTATTGTCCGTCCTGTGTATTTGATTTTTGCTATCTGTTGAAACTGCGAGTTTCCCTTTTGTTATATATGTGAGATTATTCTGTTGAGTAATTTGTGACAGTTCACTGATTAAGAAATTGTATTAATAGAGCAGAATGAAGACCCAAAACACCTACAGTCATTTTTAGAAATCAAAAAGCTGGTCTGACCCAGTTAGTTTTTCTACTGCAGTGTGAAAAACTGACAGGGGGCGTGTCTGAAGGAAAGAATGTCTAGTGTCGTCTTTCTAATCTTGTGCAGGCTTAAACCTCAATGCTGGTAGTTTGTGCTTATTTCAGGCAAATTGTACCTGTTTTATTTAATATGTTTTTGTTCCTTCTGCTGTGGTTATGTAATATATATCATTTATTTATCATTTAATAAGAATGTTTAGTCAGGATTGTGGGTCCCGATAGTTTTTGGGTTTAGCCTGAAAAGGATTAAGTTTGTATTAATCCCTTATGGGTTGCGGACCAAGTGAGAGGAATTTCTGTCGGCTGTATGTTCAAATTTTCAGTAAGCACTGAAACAGTTTAAATAGGAAATGATAAAGAACTGTTTTTGTTTTTCCTTTGATCTACAAAGTAATTAGATCACGACTTAACATTGATTTAAATTGTTTTTTTCTGGCATCTCTGTCCATGTGAATGAGAAGTCTCTTTTTATGAGCACAGTTCAATTGTTTCACTAGCTCTGTTTAACCAAAAGTTTTAAAAACAAAGTTTATCTTTTTATGAATGAGTATAAGTCATTTGAATGCATGCTTCCCCTCTGTGCTGGTTACTAATGAACAAATCAGTTAGCTTTTCTGTATTTAAAAAAAAAAGGGAAAGGTGTACTGTATTTTATGAAAAATATCCGGAATGTCTTTTAAATATTTGCTTCCTGAACTAAAAAAATAATTTCTTTTGCAGAGACATGCTGACAGATAGCTATAGTTCTCTCTATAAGAAGCATAATGGATGTATGTGCTCAATCTAAGTGTTTCCTGCCTGCCCTATGTTTACAGAAATAATAAGTGTCTTTTCAAGTATGATCAAGAATTTCAGTAAGGGATTTACTGAAGATTATGAAATGTCTCTGTCCCAATCAGGATTTTGCCCCAGAATTTCTGGATATCCTGTCTCGTCTCTCTCTCTCTCTCTGTATGTAGTTCAGTTCAGAGTGCTTAAGGGGGGGGGATGGAGCCCAGTCCACCGATGATGTCAACCCCCCCCCCCCCCCCCGGTGGGCGTGAACTAATGTGCCCACAGCAGAGAAGTGGATCCTTAAAAAAAAAAAAATCAACCTCCTGGATAGAGCATTGCTAGGAGAAACAGAATCCAGGAGAGGGGGGGGGGGGGGACTACAGATTCCCAAGTAGTTTGCTAGCCACCTCTGCAACAGGGGAATGTCCACCCCCTCCGGACTAGAAGTGAAAGTCAGCTGACCAGACTTGTTTAGAACTGAAAAAAAAAACCTGCATTATACACTGAGAAGTTTTAGGACTTGATTGAACTAATGAACGGAAATTGCAGAGAACTGGATGAATTTGCGGGCATAATGGTTAAATGAAAGTTAATCAGAGGGTGTGTGAATTGTGAAAATAAATGTAACAGAGAAAGTGAATGATATTTTAGTTGAATGATGTGCGGAGGTTATCCTAATCGAAGGAACAGAGGAAGTGAAAAACTGGGTGTGAGTGCGCCCATTATAGAAAAAGAAGGACATTAGAGAAGTGAATGCCCGTATCTTGACTCCACCCCAGGAGGGAGTACTTGATTGTAGAATCATAGACAGAATAAAACCAAGCACAGTGTTTCAGCACGAGAGTGGAGCAGCTATAGCGTGAGTGGCAGCCTGAGAGGGCTACAGCATGGATGAAGACTAGGCCAGACCGGACTCTCCAGTTTCCCTGGGTCCCCAGGAGTCAGTCTGAAAAATAGGGGACCAATATATGGACTTTTATGGGGGATACAGGAGCAGAATACTAAAACCAGTAGCCCCTGTGTTTTTCTCGCAAAGCCTTTTCTGCAGAACCACATGTGTGAACTAGAAAAAAATAATAATAATAATGTACCAGTTCCTGTATATGCCTGAATGCCCTATTCCATTTTTGGGCCGAGACCTGCTTGCAAAGCTTCAAGCACAGATATCCTTTGTTGAAGGGGAAAAAAATGAAACTCAAAATCTGCTGGCCTGATGGTGTTAACTGTCCCCAAGAAGAAGAATGGCGGTTCTATTCACCTGCATCCAAAGCAACAAGCTGTACACTTACCAACCTCATAGCCCCACCTGGAGGATGGGCAGAAGATAATCTACCTGGCCTAGCGAAGAACATAGCCCCTGCCATTGTCACCCTCAAGCCAGTCAAGAAGCCTGGGACAGGTGATTACCGCCCAGTGCAGGATCTAAGAAAGAATGAATGATGCAGCTGAAACTATACAACCAGTGGTACCAAAATCCTTATATTCTCTTGGAACTGATCTCTGCTGAAGCTATACATTTCATCATTCTGGACTTAAAAAGATGCCTTTTTCTGTATACGCTTAGCCCAAGACCCCACTACAAGGAGGCGGGGCCAACTCATCTGGACAAGATTACCTCAAGAATTCAAGAACTCGCCTCACTCAGCAAAAGATTTGACAAGTTATCCAGAAACTCAAGAAAAAAAAAAAAAGAAAAAATTCTACTTCAATATGTGGACAACTTGCTCATAACCACCAACTCAGAAAGTGAATGTCCACCAGCCACCAGTGCACTCTTGCACCTTTTTAATGAGGCTGGATACAAAGTCTCAAGAGCCAAAGCATAATTATGTCAAACAAGTTAAATACCTAGGATTCCAGTTGTCCAGCGGAATTCGACGCCTGGAACCCTTACCAGAATGCAAAGCAGCTGTATGCAGTATTCCTACTCCAATCACCAGGAGGCAAGTGAGAGCCTTCTTGGGTGCCACAGAGTATGTTGTATATGGATCCCCAATTTTGCGCTGCTAGAGAAAAAAAACCAAAAAAAAAAAACATTGTATCAAGCTATCAAAGGAATGGAAAAGTCTCCAGAGGAATGGGGACTTGAACAGGATGCAGTCTTTTGATCTTTGAAAAAAACACTCTGATGTTGTCACCAATTCTGGGTCTACCAGATGTCCAGAAAACCTTACAGTCTCTATGTTCATGAGTCGCAAGGAAATGTTCTGGGAGTGTTGACTCAATCTCTTGGACCTTATTTGAGAAGCTGTTACAGCTACAGCCTTCCTAGTAAGCAAAAACTAAAAGAAAAATCCCTTCACAAAGGAAATTACTAGCTAACAAATCTATGAATGTTGAAATATTAGAGTATGTTGTGTGAAAACCCCAGATACAACTGAAGGGTCAGTCAAGCTTTCAATCCTGCTATGTTGTTATCAGTTGGTCTTGATCCCCTGATCATGACTGTTTAGAAATTATGGACACTGTATTCTCAAGCCACCTGGATTTGACTGATGTCCCTCTGGAGAACCCTGAACAGACTTTCTTTGTGGCTGAAGGCAGTTTCATCATCAATGGACATTGTTGTGCTAGATATGCAGTGGTGACCCCTGATTTGGTAGTTGAGTCCTCAGCCCTGGCCCCAGAAACTTCACCACAGAAAGCTGAACTGATAGTCCTCACTAGAGCACTAACAATAGGAAAAGAGCCCTGTCTAAATGTGTACCCAGATTTCAAGTATACCCTTACAACCTTGCATGCATATGGGGCCCTGTACAAAGAATGAGGGTGGATAACCTTAGGAAGCAAGTCCATTAAGTATAGCCCCAAGATATTGATATTAATAGATACATACTGCCTATAGATCTCAGAATTTAGGAAAAGTAGAATATATGAATAGAACCCTGAAATCTCAGTTGTCTAAACTTTGCCAAGAGGTTTACCTGAAGTGGCCCCAGGTTCTTCCCATAGCCCTTCTTAGGATATACTTAGCCCCTGCCAAGTCTTTAGGAGTTTCCCTTTTTGAGATTCTGTATGGGCAACCCCTGCCTATTGTATAGGAAATAAAAGGAGATATGAGACAGATAGGATCTGAAATTATTAGACATGAACTATTGGTTTTAAGTTCTGTTTTGCAGAAGTCTTCATACCTGAGTACAAAATCGATTACTCATCAATTTGCCTGCACCCCTGCATCCTTTCAAGCCTGGAGTCTCGGTGTGGATCAAAGAGTGGAGAAAGATACTGTTAGCCCTGCATTGGAGGGGACCCTATGTCGTCATCCTGTCAACAACTCCAACTGCAGTAAAAGTCGCAGAATTTGAACCTTGGACCCATCATAATCAAGTGAAGCCAGCAGCTGCTCTTGAACCTGATCACTGGACTACTGTACAGCATCCTGAGACTCCATTGCACCTCACCCTACGACAACAACCACGGACCTAAGACTTATTGGTCCCTCAGAAACTGCACTATTTCAAGACTGTTAGTTTATCTGAAGGTAAGCCTCGCATCTGAAAAAAACTGCAATCATCAGAAAGAGACTGTGTTGTGTTAAGAAATTGAATCTTCTAAGAGACTGTGTTTAAATACTCTGAAAAGACTGTTTTGATCTCCTAAAGAGTGAACTGCTCTAAGGAAGCAATAATAGCCTAAGAGACTATGCTATGATATTTTAAGAAATTGAGACATCCCAGAGGACAGTGATACTTTGGAATCTACAGCCCTACTCCTGCCAAAACGCTGGTAGGTCTACGTACGGCAGAAGCTTGAGGATCTACAATCAACCCTACATCTGTTATCTGTTGTGGAAGTCGACAGTTCCACCAATTTTCCAGAGACTATGCCCATTATGAATTATTATTATTGCTTTATTTTGGCAGCAGCCTTGGAGTGCTTTGAAATGACTTTTGCCTTATCTCCCTGGGCAGCCTGTATAAGTACAACATGAACTGGACCGAAGGTCACTCAGACCTTGTTTTATCATTCTTCCTATACTTGCATTGGTATACTCTCCAATCCAAAAGTTGTTCTAGATCTTGACTTTCTACAAGGCTATGCAAGCCACCGTTGCAATTCCTCATACCACCACCAGAACTTGTTTCGTGAACTTACTGGAGCAATAGCATCTAGTCTCCACACTTCTGACTGTTTCTATTGTGGAGGAACTAAGATGGGAGATCAGTGGCCCTGGGAGACGCAAGAACTGAACTATTCTATCCTATACAATCAGACTGATTTACATAATACTACTAGTGAGTGGGTATTGGCCCACCCCATTGTTGACAGTTTGTGTTTTGTTCGGACTGGACCACAATCTACTACGAAGGATGGACAGCTGGTCTGTCTAAATCAGAAGCTTTACGACAGCACAACAAAGATGCAACCGAACCTTCTAATCCTTTAGTTCTTTTTCCCACTCTTGCCAAACTATGGACTTTGACTATCTGCCTGTTGCTCCCTTGTTTCTTGCCATTTTGCTTGCAAATGATAACTTCAGTTATTAATAACACTGTAGAGCGTAAGACAGCTACAAAGATATTAGCTATGTGAACTTACTACCCTATACCACAGAGTGATACCTTTACCTAGTATTATGTGATTTGATTCTCACACCTTATTAACATGCGGGTGAGAATAATCAAAGGGGGGAATGTGGTAGGCGACGGCCTATGATCCATGCTAATTGAACTAAGCAGACAGGCCTGAGCAGCTTGACCTGTAACTGAAGCCTGTAGTTAGGCCCAGAGGAATGAAAACCCCCCTGAATGATGACACCATAGAATTGAAACTTAACTCAGTTTAACTGAACATAGCTAAGCAGAAACGAAACTTAGAAAATAAAGAAAAACAAGTTTAATTGGTACTGATAAGGTGTGCTATGCTTCTATGGAATTAATTAACTCTGCAGAGAGCAAGGTCACAGTGCCTCTGCTTCCCATATGGTTTAACAAGCTCAGCGACCTTGGAGGAGAGAAGTAACAAGTTGGAGACACTGACCATTGTAATTGGGACTAGAAGGGGGGCAACCAGGTGCTGGGCCCAGACCAGAGTCCCGATTGGGTAGCCATATCAGTACCGGGACCAATAGATGGGTGAGAGGGGTACTGGGACCAATGAAAAGTTTGCCTATGCTTAGAATGGACAAGAAAGCTATAAAAGTTGTTGTTTTACTAGAAGCCATTGCTCAGCCATTTTGAAATTGCTTATTGCTTGAGCCATGTGCACATTAAACTGGCTTGGATCCTTGAAAAGACTCCTGGATTTATTTATTGCATGCTTATCTGCTGCTACAAGAATGGCTGTGTGGAAACCTCCAAATGTATCAATATTTGAAGGACTGGTGACTGAAAAGGAAGTTTGAGCGTGTTTAAGTGAATTGAATGAGGGGGTTAAGTGAATTGTGAGTTGCTATATAGGAACACAGAGTGAATGTTAAGAGAAAAGTGTTGTAAGAAGGATGAAGTTTTCAGGAGAGTGCACCAAACATCAGCACATAAATTGAACCCGGGGAAAAAAATAAGGAAGAGAAAATAAATGAACTGAGAATATATATTTGATCTCAGTCCATGACAGAAAGTCTCTGTTAAAGGAGCTTCATGAAAGAACCCTATAGTGCAGGGATATATAAAACAGTGTAAGAGAGTGTGTAATAATCCATAAGCCCCTAATTATAATTACTGGAAGACTGAGTGTAAGGTGAAGAGAGAGAGAGAGTAGTGGAGTGATTGGAGGCCAGGCAGAGAGAGAGGTTGAGAGTTGTTAGCTATAGTAGGGCCGAGTGTTTGTGGAGAAAGGCTGAAGTGTATCAGAGGAGAGAGAGTGTGAAGATGAAGTGTTTGACTGTGTGTGCTGAGGGATGTATGTAAGAATAGGTGTGAGTGGTCACTTGGCCTGTGTTGAGGTTTTTTTTTAGTTGCAGACCTGAGCTGGCTCATATAAATATTGTTTTTAGTCAGTGGGTAAACGTAGGGATCTCAGGAAGTAGGAAACCCAGGAAATAAATCTCTGCTAAGTAGGATCTAGGTAGAAAGAGAATGAAGGTAGCCCCAAGTTCCTGTATGAGTCTGCAAGAGTTCCTGCTCCTATCTGAAGATAACCTTGAATCCAGTGGAACAGAATTAACTGAGAGGTTGGTGAAAGACATCTGGGCCCCAACATTGAGATATTTGGAGGATGAGTAAAGATTTTGGGTCCGATATTGTATTGGGTAGGCAATGCGCCACCAAGGCACATAGCCTAACTGCCGACCCCTTTAACCAAGTTTTTCACTTCCGTGCTGGCGGAAGTGAAAATCTGGGTAAGTCTGCACGCCCCTGCAGTTGCAGTCTGCACGCCCCTGCAGTTGCAGAGACTACATGGGTAGCAGCGATATTCAGTGCAACTCATATAGCCCTCTGCACACTATCTTTAAGGTGCTGAGGGCTATGTGGGTAGCATTGACTATCATTGTTACCCATATAGTCCCTTCCTCTGCCCCCGCTCCGCCCTGGAACGATCCTAACATGCCCTGGTGCTATGTGGATGGCATCTGAGCGCATTAGGGAGTTGGTTGGGATATTCCAAGGGCACTACCCGAGCCAGCAGGATCTTTCTTTTTATGCCGGGCCACCTGCTGCACCCATTCAAGCTAGGTGGCTGATAACAATCAAAATCCTGGAGATGATCTACAACATTATTCCAAGATAAGTCCATCAATAGTCACCCTGTCTCACCATTCTGTCCTGAGAGATAGAACCTGCCATTTTGTGAAGTTAGCCATTGCCCTTGGGACACTGAGCCAGAGACGTTCCACCCCCGAGTGTCTAGCTTTCTCTGTTTTGTGTCACATTGCTTGTACCCAAACTCTGGGTCTCCCACCCCCTTCTTATAAATATACTTGGGTCAATATTGAACAGCAGCAGTTGGCCAGCCATAGCATTTTTAAAAAATCTATATATTCAGTTCACTACTGAGAGAGGTGGCGGTAGTGCCTATTTGTATAAACCATCACAACCACTGGCTTTATGTCTAGCAATGACAATCACCCACCACTATACGTATAGCTAAATGGTTTAATTTAGGAAATCTTTTTCACAGACATAAATTAAACTGCTTAGCTATATTTATTTATTTAAAAAATATTTTTATTCCACCTATCATAATTCCTAGGTGGAGTCCAGTGAAACAAGAAATAACATTAAGAATACAAAAACTCATAAAGCATAACAATAAAATTAAAGCAAAAATTAAAAGGTTAAAAATTGCAGCTTTACACCGCTGACCCCATTCAGAGAGGGGCATGTCTGGGCCGTCTGGACAGCCCCAAGCAAAACGGGCCTTTTTGGACCCGATTCTGGACCACGGGAACAAAATGTTCCCGTGGTGGCCAGAATCAGGCCCGAGGATGGCCCGGCGTGCCCCTACTGCCTGTGGGGACATCCACCCTGCAGGCACACCCAACTCCTGCTGCTCCAGCCCCCCTTTTCCCTGCCACCAGATCCAAGGCTGGTCTGCCGTGGCCTGGATCGGGCGGCAGGGACCCCCCCACACCCGGCCCCAGAAGGATCCCCAGCCCCGATCATGCCAAAAGTGCTGCTTATTCCACCTTTGAGGTGGAATAAGTAGTGTGTCCCCACGGGTCTAGCAGACGTACAGGGCCGTGACCTGAATCGGCCCTGTATGTGCTGCTGGGCTTACCCCACCCACACTCCGCACTGATCCCTCCAGCTCACCATTGGCTCTCCCCATCCCTGCAACCAGCATCCTGGAATCGGGTCCATAGTCTATCTAGTCGACCTAAACGTTTCTTCAAAAGATATCATTTTCACATGCTTCTTAAAGCCCAGATAGCTTTTAAATGCACCTCAACAGGGTAAAAAGCTCCAGAGAAAGGACACAACACAAAAGAAATTAATTTCAATTTTGTGCAGTTGCTTTACAGAGGTGACAAACAAGTTTGCCACATCGAATGAAAGGCACATGTCAGCCAGTATTTCAGGAATGCAGCACGCAAATATGATGACCCCTGACTATTAAGAGCCTTAAAAGCAATTGGCAAATCCTTAAAATTAACTCAGAAGTCTATAGGTAAGCTATACAATAGCATTAAAAAAGGAGGCATGTGTGGAAACCAGGAAATGCTAAAAAGGGCCCTTACAAACCCAAATACAATGTATTACCATAGAGTGGGTGAATATTGTCATATGACCATGTTCCGTAGATACTCAGGCCCCCTTACTAATGCATACTCTCAACCTACATTTGACCATGCTATCAGCCTGTTAATAGTTACCTACCCAGGTCCCTTGTTAATGTAAACTGTTAGAAACATTCTATTGTTAGATAATCTAGTTATTTATTTATTATTTATTATTATGTGTCTGTTATATGTAATGTTATACTTGTTCATTGTATTATGTTGTTAACATCTAAACCGTGCTGATTGTAAAAGTGCGGTATATAAGCATAAATAAATAAAGGATAATGTTATAAGGAGACGCCTCCTTTACAGTAATTTGAATTAGGCACCTACATACATAGTAACATAGTAAACGACGGCAGATAAAGACCAGCATGGTCCATCTAGTCTGCCCAGCACGATGGCAAGAGTAGGTGCACCTGCCGCTCCGTGCAGGCCACCCCTCCCCATGTCCTTGTTTAGGGGTGAACCCACCACTCCATGCAGGACACCCCTATTTGTTAAGAAATTAGATGGTTCAGTTTATTTTGATTTTATCCTGTTGCTGTAAAGGGATCCACTGTGTCTGTCCCATGCCATTTTGAATTCCATCACCGTGTTTGCCCCCACCACTTCCATCGGGAGGGCATTCCAAGTATCCACCACCCTTTCCGTGAAAAAGTATTTCCTGACATTGCCTTTCAATTTACCACCTTGCAGCTTCCTGTTGTGCCCTCTAGTTTTACAGCTTCCCCGTCTTTGGAAGAGGTTTGTTTGTTCATTATATCCCTTTAAGTATTTAAAGGTCTGAATCATATCTCCCCTGTCCCTCCTCTCCTCCAACATGTACATGTTTAGGTCTTCAAGTCTCTTCTCATAAGGCTTCTGACGCAGGCTCCAAATCATTTTGGTCGCATTCCTCTGAACAGCTTCCAGTCTTTTTACATCCTTTGCAAGATACGGTCTCCAAAACTGAACACAGTATTCCAAGTGAGGCCTCACCAGTGACTTGTACAGTGGCATAAGTACCTCTTCCTTTCTGCTGGTGATTCCTCTTTGTATGCAGCCCAACATCCTCATGGCTTTTCCAACCGCCTTGTCGCACTGTTTTGCCACCTTGAGATCTTCAGAAATAATCACACCAAGGTCTTTCTCCTGATCTATGCACGCCAACCTCTCGCCCCCTATTGCTTACATTTCCCTTGGATTTCTGCTACCCAAGTGAATGACTCTGCACTTCTTCGCATTAAATCTTAATTGCCAAGCATTTGACCATTCTTCCAGCTTTTGTACATCTTTCCTCATGTTAACCACTCCCTCGGGGGAGTCTACTCTGTTGCAAATTTTCATGTCATCTGCAAAAAGACAGACTTTTCCATTCAGTCCTTCAGAAATATCACTCACAAATACATTGAACAGTGCCGGGCCCAGGATCGACCCCTGGGGCACCCCGCTAATCACCTTCCCTTCATCCGAGTGAGCTCCATTTGCCATCACCCTCTGTTGTCTGTCAGTCAACCAATTTCTGATCCAATTTACCATCTTAGGATCCATCCCCAAGCTACTGAGTTTATTGATAAGCCTCCTATGAGGAACAGTATCAAAGGCTTTACTGAAATCCAGGTAGATGACATCCATCACATGCCCCTGATCTAGCTCCCTGGTCACCCAGTCAAAGAACTCAATCAGATTTGTTTGGCAAGATCGTCCTTCGGTAAAACCATGTTGCATCGGGTCTTGCAACCTGTTGGTTTTGAGAAAGTTCACTATTCGCTCTTTCAGGAGCGCCTCCATGACTTTTCCCGCCACCGAGGTAAGGCTCACAGGCCTGCAGTTTGACACTTCTTCCCTGTCACCACTTTTGTGTAGATGTACGACATCAGCCATTCTCCAGTCCTGAGGAACCTCTCCTGTTTCCAAGGATCTGTTGAAAACATCCTTTAAAGGCCCTGCAAGAACCTCCCTGAGCTCTTTCAGTATCCTGGGATGTATCCCATCCGGTCCCATGGCTTTGTCCACTTTCAGTTTTGCAAGTTGTTCTAACACCTCATCTTCTGTGAATGGTGTGGTAACAACTTCATTCCCATTTTTATATTTGGGAGTCACAGGTGATCCTTCTCCAGGACTTTCTATAGTAAAAACAGAGCAGAAGTATTCATTTAGCAATTTCGCTTTTTCAATGTCACTTTCCACTAGTCCGTTCACAGCACTTCTGAGTCCTGCAATTCCACCTCTGATCTTCTTCATTTCCCGAATATACCTGAAGAAGGTTTTGTCACCACACTTCACATCTTTAGCCATCTTTTCCTCTGCCTTTGATTTTGCTATCCTTATTTCTCTCTTTGTCTCTTTGAGTTTGATCCTGTATTCATTTCTGTGTTCCTCTGTTTACGAGCTTTTGAATTTTGCGAAAGCTGTGTTTTTTGCCTTTGTCTGAGCAGCCACTTCTTTGGAAAGCCAAATAGGCTTTCTTCTCCTCTTGTTTTTGTTTACTTTTGTTACATATTTATCTGTTGCCCCTTTTATTGCCACCTTTAGTTTAGCCCATTGCAATTCCACTTCCCTTATCTCCTTCCACCCTGTCAGCTCCTCCTTTAGGTACTCGGCCATTTTATTGAAGTTGGTGTTTTTAAAGTTTAGGACTTTGAGCATGCTATGATTGGCCTGTACCATGGCTTTTATCTCAAACCACACTGTGTGATGATCGCTGCTGCTCACAGGGGCACTCACACAGACATTCGACACGCTATCGCCGTTGGTGAGCACTAAATCCAGCATTGAGCTTTCCCTGGTTGGTTCCATCATCATTTGTCTAAGTAACGCATCTTGGAGAGCATTCACGATTTTTTTGCTTCTTTCCAGATTTGCAGAAGGAGTAACCCAATCCACATCAGGTAGATTAAAGTCACCCAATATGATCACTTCCCCCTTTGTGGCTATCTTAGCAATATCTATAATCAATTCGTTATCTATCTCTTAAATTTGTGTTGGAAGTCTGTAGACTACAGCTGTATGGATGACAGTGCCATCTCCTCTTTCCAACACAATCCAGAGTGCTTCTTCTTTTCCCCATGCCCCCTGCATTTCAGTAGCTTTAATATTGCTTTTGACATACAAGGCTACTCCTCCTCCTCTTCCATTTTCTCTGTCTCTTCTGAATAGATTATAGCCAGCTATGGCTATATCCCAATCATGTGATTCATTAAGCCAAGTTTCTCTAATGGCCACAATGTCCAAATCCATTTCCACCATTAGGGCTTCTAGGTCTGGTACTTTGTTGGCTAAGCTTCGAGCATTTGTGCTCATTTCTTTCCAGCATTTAACTGGCTTGCGTGTATTTAGCGTTGATTTTGTTCAGCCCACTTCTTCCCACTTGTTTATGATGTGTGGTTTAAATGTGTGGCTGTTTCTGATATTAATCTGCTTTTGCAGGGGGTGACATCCAGAGCTTGACCTTCCACATCTGTCACTCCCTTTTCTAGTTTAAATGCATATCCACATATTGCTTGTATTTTTCACTTAGGATTCTTTTCCCTGCAACAGAGAGATGTAGTCCATCAGCACAGTATAGTCTCTTGTTGTTCCATCTGTTACCCCAGTCGCCAATAAATCTGAATCCTTCTTGTTTGCATCAGGTCTGGAGCCATGTATTAAAGCTGTTAATGCGATGCAGCCTTTTTGCCCCTTTACCAAGCACAGGCAGAACCTCTGTGAATGCAACAGTGTTAACAATGGGCTTGAGTTTCTCTCCCAGAGATTGGAAGTCCTTTTGGACTGTAGAGGCACTGTTTCTAGCCAGGTCATTTGTGCCCAAGTGGATAACCACCTCAAGTTTGGAGTGTTCACTTTCTGCGCTAAGTACTTCAACAACGTGGTTTGTATTCCTGCTGGCTGAAGAGCTTGGGAGGCACTTGACTATCTTCTCTCCTTTGAACTATGTTCCCAAGTTGATGCCTCTGATGATGGAATCTCCAAGTAGTAGTAGTTTGCTGTTTGGTGAGGTTTTCTTCATATTTGGTCCTTTAGCAGGAGATTGGGCATTGTCTGACTCATTTAAGGGTCCTTCAGTTTCTTTGGATTGGGCATCCTCATTCGCCAAGGCAGAGAAGGCATTATGCAGGGATATCTCCTGATGCATAGGATGCTTCTGTGTCACAGGTCGCAATCTACCAGAACCCACTGTGATCCATTTGTTCCTGGGGTGTTTCATTCTTTGTGGAAGTGGTGGTGGACTTTGTTCAGTTTGTATCTTAGAAGAGGTGTGCTTCATTGCAGCCAGTTCCTCCCTCAGTTTCTCATCATCATTAGCTAAGGCAGAGAAGGCATTATGCAGGGATATCTCCTGATGCATAGGATGCTTCTGTGTCACAGGTCGCAATCTACCAGAACCCACTGTGATCCATTTGTTCCTGGGGTGTTTCATTCTTTGTGGAAGTGGTGGTGGACTTTGTTCAGTTTGTATCTTAGAAGAGGTGCGCTTCATTGCAGCCAGTTCCTCCCTCAGTTCCTCATCCTCATTAGCCAAGGCAGAGAAGGCATTATGCAGGGTTATCTTTTGATGCATAGGATGTCTGTGCGTTACAGGTCACAATCTACCAGAACCCACTGTGATCCCCTTGTCCCTGGGATATTTGATGCTTTGTGGGAGTGGTGGTGGACATTGTTCAGTTTGTATCCTATAAGAGGTGCGCTTCATTGCAGCCAGTTCCTCCCTGAGTAGGGTCACCTCTTTATGCATGGCAGCTAGGTCTTCCCTTAGTAGAGTCAGCTCTTTATGCATGGTAGCTGACCTGAGGCACATAGGACAAGCTCTGAGGTTACATATGATTCGTCTTGGAATGAAAGTACTGCAGTTATTGCACTGAATACACGACATGCTGAATAAGCAGTCCTAGAAGGAGAAGAGGAAGAAGAAGAAGGAAGGAGGAAGAAGATGTGAGCTGTAACCTAAGTTAAGAGGATAGATGGCAACGTATGCGAGTACTATATATTTATTTATTTATTTATTTATTTAACATGTTTTGTATCCCGCCTTTTCCTTCAATCAAAGCGGTTAATACAGCACAAAGTTAAACAAAGGTGAGGGAAACATACATTGCATTATCATTACATCACAACAAAACACTAGGAGTACAAACAGGGAACACAGTACATAACTTACATTACATTACCTTACATTAACTACAAACAGCATATCGCTGAACAGAATGAGCATATAGCAGCAGATAGTGAAGCCCTGAGGGCGAGGGATGGGGTGGACAGGAACCTAAATGTCTCTGCCAGTAGGCTGTTCCTGAACTGGGGGCACCCACAGATATCTGCTCCAAGGCTACCCAGAAAAGGAGACAGTCAGATTATCCCCAAGCTTAATTTATAACCACAGTTAAACTTTATATTAACAATTCCCACAAAACAGACAGTTAGACTCTATATTGATAACTAGAAAGCATCAGAAATAAGAGAGAAAATTAGAGTCTTAGCTTTGTGAAATATCCACAGCTCCTGCAGCCAGCCTTAGAGACCTACTTGGGTGCTATTTTATAAAGAAAAGTAGGTGTCTACTTTTCTTTATAAGCTACCAGCGTAAGTGGCAGAAACTGCATCTTAAAGTAAGGCGTGGACATTCACACCTTCACACTATCCCTAGAGTGGGGATAAATGCAAGTGCCTATATCTTGCACATATGCACTAGATTATAGACCACAGGCAAAATGATCCAACTTTTATTATAGATTAATCCTAACGCGTTTCGGTTTGCGCCTTCCTCAGGGGGTATATCCAAGAAATAACAACTCAGGAACAATGCTGATTCACCATTGTAACATTGCTTTGTACTATTTGGTTCTTTGCTAATGACCCTACTACATTGTTGAACTTGATTCTTCACTATGAAGTCTTCTTCAGTCCTGAAAAGTTCCCCTGCTGTGAATCAGCATTGTTCCTGAGTTGGTATCTCCTGGAGTTTTAACTCATTATCTGAACAGAGCCTCTAAGACTTCTTGAAAATTGTTCAGAGGAAAATCCTGAGGAATGCAAATAATCAGGGCCTCTCCCATGCATAATCTTAAAGGATTGCATCCAAAGATATAATTCACCCCATAACTCAATTGGATGCCAACTGACACCAATGAGGGGAGAAAGATGGCCCATATATCCAAGGCCATCCAAAATCCATGCTGTCCACAACAACAAGAAGTGTTTTGGACATAGACAGCATATGGAAGAGACCAAAAATAGTCTTTAGCAGGGTAGAAATTTGTAGGTCAAATAATAATCCCTTGTTAAACCTGATCCAATGCAATGGAACGTAGAATCACCAGACATACAGTTCAGTCTGAAAACACTGGTCAACAAATTTTTACAAAAGTCATGTTACTGAAATAAAAATAGTCATTTCTTATCAATTTTTATATGCTGAACACGAATATGACAGTGAAATTGCAAAGTTGGCTCTAGTTTTTTTGTAATCTACAAGAATTAATGTTTACATCACGAAATACATGTCAATAGTAAATATAATAAGCCTTCAGTTAATACCTGTAAAAAACCAAGTCATAGACTACTTCTTAGATTTTTTCGCCTGTCTCTTGTACAGCTGTTCGGGAGCTTCTCTGGGGAGTGTCCAGCAGTAGTCAGCCAGCATTGTAGTGGACCATTTTCCCTGGTATCTTTGCTCCATCGTTGCGATATCCTGGTGAAAACGTTCGCCCTGTTCATCACTAACCATACCACAGTTGTCAGGAAAGAAATTGAGATAGGAATCAAGGAAATGGATCTTTAGAGACATATTGCAGCCAAGTTTCTGATACTGCATCAGCATGTCTTCTACTAGTTCCTTGTTTTTTTCTGCCCTAACATTCCTGAGAAAGTTTGTTGACACTAGGCGAAAAGCATTCCATGCTTGTTTCGCATCACCCTGCAGCAAGTTGTTGAACCGGTCATCTTTGAAGAGCTCTCGAATCTGAGGACCCACAAAAACTCCCTCTTTAATCTTTGCTTCGCTGAGTCGAGGGAATTTTTCATGCAGGTATCGGAAAGCTGGTGAAGTGCAGTCCATGGCTTTCACGAAGTTTTTCATCAAGCCTAGTTTGATGTGAAGGGGTGGTAGCAGGATTTTGTGAGCCTCAACCAGAGCTGGGTGCTGGATATTCTTCTCTTCAGCTGTTACATTTTGTCTTCAATTCCATTCCTTCCGCAAGTAGTGCCAATCCCTTGCTTGGCTATCCCACTCACATAAGAAACACATGTATTTTATACATCCCTGCTGCAGTCTCATTAAAAGGGCAACTACCTTCAAGTCACCACAGAGGTGCCAGCTGTACTTGTTATAGTTAATGGAAGTCAGTAGATGCTTTAAGTTATCGTATGTCTCTTTCATGTGGACGGCATACGCTACTGGAATAGATGGAAGACGGTTTCCATTGTTCAAAAGCACAGCCTTCAGACTCAGTTTCAAAAAGTCTATAAATAGTCTCCAGTCTTGTGGGTCATGAGTGATTTTCAAGGCATTCATGAGGCTTTCAATATCAGAACAGAATACCAGATTACTTTCCTTTCCGACTGCGTATAGTACACTGCTGACATCAGATGGCTTCAGCAGCCGTCTGGCAGTAGTATTGCATTGCATCAGAAAATGATGCAATCAACTCTGGATGATGTGTGCATGCTGGTATTATGCAATGTGATGCAATATTACATCATTCAAGGCTTATTTGGGATGTTGTTGATGTCCTGCTGGATAAATTTACACGGTGAAACGTCAAAAATGAACTACATGCAATATCTTCAAAACGAGAGCCAATAATTTTTTTTTTATGTTATATTCGTGTTCAGCTCACCAAGATACTACAGATTAGGACCTTTTAAAGTCAGTAACGATTTCAAAGTTGACCAGTGAAATCTGGGAAAGATGTCTTTGACCACCCACAATACTTCTGTTTTACTGATATTTAGTTTTAGCCTATTTATCTTCCACTACCTCCAGATCTTCTTGTAAGTTCCCTGTCCTCTCCATCTTCTCATTGCCCATCCACAGAAAAACTGCACATCATCCACCAATACACGAAAGCATAAACCCACAGCCCATATGATGTCACAAAGGGATGAATAAACTGGGGCCCTCAATATTCCGAAAGACATCAGTCGAAGGAAGGGGGCACAGTCATTTTAACAAAAAAATACGCCCAAAACAAAGAACAGCATCACTCAGGATTTGTGAGTGTATGTGCCAACATTTATCCATGTGCTTGCCGATTTTGCAACCTACGCATGTAAATGTCGACACTTATACATGTACAGTAGGTGATGGATATTAGAAAACTGACTAGCTAGGATGAACCAGTTAAGGAACCAAGCTAAATAAGTGTATGTTTGAATATGGAGATGGTTTTGTATGCCAGAGAGATAAACACAATTGGCCCTTCAATGTCTAGTGCAAATTGCAAATCCAAATGAGAACATGGCTGACATCCCTGTCTTGGTGGAACTTCCAGCATCTGCATTTTTTATTGTATACGTTTATTCCTATTGTAAAATCAGAAAGATGCCCATACTTTTACTTCCCACCCAAACCACGCCTACAACCCACCCTCTTTCACTTTATACATCCTGTGGCTTTTACATATGTAAATAGTAATTTTATAGAAATGTTCTTGGCCATTAATATGTGCAAACTCCACTATTTACACATATAGAAACCATGCCAGGCATCTAAAATGACCTCCTAGATGTATAAAATACATTAGAAAAAGCTAAAGACCAGACGACTGCCACCCTGGTTAAATGGCGAGGCAAAAGAGGTCATTGAAGCCAAAAGGACACCTTTCTAAAACCCTGAAAATAGAAACAAATGAAAAGAACAGGAAAGAGTAAGGATCAGTCCATTATATTTACATATTTTAATATTCTGAACCAGAGCATTAACTGAAATCTTAATATAATTATGGAACAGCATTTTTGGAGCCTGCAGTATCCATGCTCCTCATAATACACAACAATCTAATGGGCCATTACTCTCTGACCACTGAGGCTGAGCAATTGAAGTATAATTCTTTTTACAATCAATTTACTCCACCAGGTCGCAGCCAAGTCTGCCTTACAGAAAGTAAAATCAAGCCTAGTTTGCTTTAGTTACAGTTACCATCTAGCTCCAAGCCATCTGGACGGGCTGATTCCATGTTTATTTTACCCGCCACTTAGAACAAGTGGAACTACAATTCTGCAATGTACTGGGATAATACTACTGTAGGACTGTCTCAGGCTTTCCAGATAACATGGTGCCAACTCAGTAACCCTGCTGTAAACTCATCTGGACAAAAGTATTTTAGTGGAAAGCTATTTGTCCATCCCCTAATCCTAAATTTTCAAGAGTTCCTAAGAGATTTATAAATTGTAATTTTTGAGCTATATGGTCCAAATGTGACATTCTACACCAAATTCATTGACATTTCACCATCCCTGAATTTGCAAATAGGGAAGATTGAGTTTAAATCTGGGCAATGACTTAAAAGAGTTTGGGATTTTCAAAATGATCTCCCCACCCATCTCCATCAGCCTCAGTGAGGAAGTACTATTTTTTGTGAAAATAAATGCAGACTGTGGGAAATAAAGTCAGTCCTATTATCCCTGCTTCTCTTCTGTACCCAGGACTGACCGAACCATTAGGTAAGGCTAGGTCGTTGCCTAGGGTAGAAGCTTTGGGGGGCGGGGGTGGGGGGCAGCAACGAGTAGCAGCAGTCAAAGCAAAACAGTACATCCCTACTAACTCAAAGAGCCATCGGCATGTTCTTTTACCTACAGGATGGACAGGCACATATATACATACAAAGCACTTTAATATTTAGAATATGATGCCCAGATATGCATTTTTACAGGATTGTTGTTGAATGGGCGGTGGTCAGATAATCCTGATTGTTAAATTGAATTATCAAAATCTAGGTGAGGGGGAGAGGGACGTAAAGCTGAAGGCTTTGCCTGGGATGCTCAATACCTTGCATCGGCCCTGGGGCCGGACCTGTCTGTTTTTAATCCAGACTTAGTGCTGTTCTGTCTCAGAAGAGAATTTGTATTTACAGAAAAATTCAGTCACGCAGACACAGAGAACTAACTGAAGCATTTTCTCATGCAATTTGCTTTCCATTTCCAAAACTGCAAAGGATGGCAATGCTGAAAAGTTCCATACGGGCTATCAACACCACTAGATCAAATTCTGCTCATTAATGACTCCAGGTGTTGATAGCTATGAGCCAGAAAGCAATAGCAGTTTTCTTGAACAGATGTCATGCTGGGAAGCAGGTCAGTAGAAGGTTTATACACTAGCCCTCTATTTTTCCCATTAACAATAGTGTGACGTTTGTCTGATCCTTTCACCCATGACGACTTCTGCTCTGAAGGTAGAGTATGCAACCTGAAAGTAATCTTATG
Organism: Ichthyophis bannanicus; assembly: GCA_033557465.1. Classification (NCBI taxonomy): domain Eukaryota; kingdom Metazoa; phylum Chordata; class Amphibia; order Gymnophiona; family Ichthyophiidae; genus Ichthyophis; species Ichthyophis bannanicus. The sequence continues at coordinate 247,280,668 of CM066041.1, read as the reverse complement.
GTGGCAAGTTCAAGCTTGGACTTCAGTCTCCTTCGGTACATTGAAAAGATGAGGAATAATGTTTAGCATGATGGGTCTCACATACCCAGTTTGTTTGAGAGAAGACATCATGTTCAGCTCTTTGCAATGCTCATGTCTGCAGGAAGCCAGGAGAAGGCAAGAAATCCTGGGTAGCATTTATCAATTTATACCAATTATGCGTTTCAAATTGAAAATTCCTTACTGACCCTAACAATGTTCGTGAAGCAAATTCCTGCAACAGCTTCTATAATGAATTTTTATGGATGTTGATGGAAGACTCTAGAACTGCTCCAGCCACCAATACATTGCATAACTCAATATGCAACATAAAGACTCCTTTCTTTTAAATGATTTTATATCTATTATTTCTTCCTTATCTTAATTGAATACTCAGGCACAAAGAACCAGATCCTGATACTGGCCTCTTGCTATAAGGTTATCTACTCAAGCTATGCTTCCAAAGAAGCTTATTCCAGCTGAGACTCTCCTGTGTTAAGATTTATGGGTCAATATTCAAACCCTTAGGGGCAGATATCCAGAAAAATTATGGCAAAATCTAGATAAAGGCACCAAATCTGCATATGTACGATATTCAACAGGCAGAAGGCCAATGAATACTGCCGGAGACTCCTGGCAAAAAACTAGGTTATTTGCAGGGGAAGTCCTGGCAGAGCATGGATGTGATGCTGACATACACGGATGATGTGGATATTCAGTGCCATGGTGGAAGGCAGTTGCTGGCATATATCTGGTTATACTTAGGCCAGTGTTTCATGTGGTTTGGCCTGTTGCGCTTTCCATATCTGGGTGTAACTTTGGCGGCTCCACGCAGAACCTGCACCAGCCACCTGCCACAGTTGTATCTACTGACATCCCAGCAAGCATGTAGTAGAGACTTCTGGTCCAGAGGAGAAGACAGAGGAGACAGTGCCAGGCCCAGCAGCAGCAACAGCCACAGCCAGTTGGCTAGCATAGGAGGCAATGGTATAGGCCCAGGGTCAGTTTTCTAGAACTCACATAGAAGAAAGTGTTACAGAGGTACCAGCTGAGCAAGACCACCATTGCTGACCTCTATGAGCTGTTGAGAACTGACCTGGAGGCACCAATGCAGAGAATCCACACGGATCCACTGGCAATGAAAGTCATAACAGCCCTGGCCTTCCTTGCCACTTGAAGCTTCTGGCACAATGTGGGAGTCAGCACTGGCATCACCCAGTCCATCATCTCCTACTGTATTGAGGCCTTCACAAAAGCCTTGCTTAGGACGATGCAGGACTTCATCTACTTTCCTCAAAACCAGGATTAGCGAGAGCAGACCATGCATAATTTCCATGCCATTGCTGGGCTCCCTTCTGTGCTCGGGACCATAGACTGCACACATATGGCCCTGAGACTACCTGGGCAGGAAGAGAAGTTCATACAGAAATTGGTGTAACTACTACTCAGTAAACATGCAAATGATCTGCAATGTCTAAATGGTCATTGTCAACATATGTGCGAGCTACCTGGGATCCTGACACGATGCATATGTCCTCTCCCAACCTGGGCTCAGACAAGCTTGTGCTACTGAACAGCTGGAAGATGCCTGGTTGCTAGGTAAGCCAATCATACCATGCAACATGTACAGTAACTGTACTGTGACATGTGGGTCCCCTTCATAGGAAAGTGCCACAGGAGGAATGTTACAATGCTTGATATCCACAGTAGACCAGCAGTTGTTATATCTACAACCTATACCTCCACTGTGGACCCTGGGAGTGCATATGGACTGGTCCCAGTACAACACATGTGCATCATACAGGTGTCCAGATGCACCACCCATGGTTCACATTATCATAAGTCTGTACTGCTTCTACCATATGAAGAAAAACCATCATGACTAGTGAATGGGTGTGTATCACCCGCCCATGTTACTAAATAATAGTCCCTTGTCTTTTCAACCCCAAAGGCAACTGTGGATACCCCGTCAGGTCCTGGCTTATGACACCTGTGAGGCAGCCACAGATATCTCAGGAAGAGACGTACATAGAGAGCACCATAGAACAAGGCCCGTGATAGAGTGCACCTTTGGAGTCCTCAAGAGCAGGTTCAGGTGCCTGGACAGGAATGAAGCAGAACTGCTGTACAGCCCTATTATTGTTTGTTCCTTCTTTTCCTCCATATCAAATTCATCTTCTGCTTCTTGAATGGGGTGCAAGGGCTGTGGTATCTGACAGTGATATGGCCCAGGTTGCTGTGATTGCCCTGGGGGGACTGGTGGCTCCTGTGTCTCCTCTGCTGCCTTCTCCTGCTACAGCTGTCACGGCAAGTCATACTGTTTCTCCAAGGGGCCTTCCTTCTGTGTTCCTGTGGGTCTTGGCTCCACTGGCTGCCCCAAGGTCCCCCACCTGTGGTTGATCTGTAGGGAAGGAACATGTTTCCGAAGATGCATTCAGTGATGTCAGTCTAAAAATTCAGGTTGCATATACTGTAAGTAGTGTGGGTATAGAAGTACATTGGAGAGACGAGGCATATCGAGGTCCCCATCGGATACCTTTGCATTCGCATGTTGGTCATCTCCAGTATATCGCCCATTCCAGCAGCCGTAGAAAACGATGGCATAATGTCCAGTCCTGGATCAGCACTTGCCTCCCCAGTGCTTGCAGGCTTACAATAGCCTCCTGTACTCAACAGTGCATAAGGTATATGTGCTTGGCATACTAATAACCTGCATGTTGTCTGGTTTCTACACATCACTGGGAGAATAAGGCCTGCTGAGCACAGACCTGGCTTCAGCATATAGCAGGCACCCATGGGAAAGTAACTGTGAATGTTCTATGTACCACCTCCCCAGACATGTCAGCTGGCATAAGTCCCATTGTACACCACCTCAACCCTCACCATGCATCTAAAATGCCATGGACAATTCCCTAGGGACCACAGTTCTATGACTAATAACCTGTCCCGTAAGCCTGTTAATCTGTGATAGTCAGTGTCTGTCCTTATCCCTGATATGGTAACCTATGAGCAGTGCACAAGAGATATGTGGAGCATGCCCACAGCTGGGTCCTGCTCAGCACTGAGTCAGAGTTCACCTCATTCATATGGTACCAATGTTGTTCCCTTGGGGTGGTGCAGTCCTCCATATTGCAGGCATGTGCCAAATGGCCACAGGATGTATGGAAACGGCTGTACTGTCAAACGATGTGGTTTACAATAAAATAAAAAAAACATAAAAGTATAAAAATGAAAAAATATTTAAAAGAAAACGTATAAAAATAATAATAAAAATTAAAATAGGAAGGAATGTCATTATTATTTTTTATTTTTTATTTATGCAAATTTATAATTATAATCAAGCAACACGCTTGTACAGAAAAAGACACAACTTGTTCAATAATAATACAGAGAAAATATTTTTCAAAAAAACATTACAACAAGAGTGTCAGTAGTCCACCATAATAATAAGGGGGAGTAGAAAGTAAAAGAAATATCAGGGATAGGTGTCTCCCCAATATTCATCACACTGAAGAAATAAACCCAAGTTAGGAAAAAAAAACAAGTAGGGACAGAGAACAGAGCATTTGAATTATTATGGGGTCTCACTCACAAAGGAGAAGATGTCACAATATGAGAACTGATAAAGGAGGACAAGTCCTCTGGTTGAAAAAACACATACTTATGTGATTTAAATACAATTATACATTTGCAAGGAAACCTTAATAGAAATGAAGCACCAATCTGAGTAGCCCCAGGACGTAATAAAAGAAAAGCTTTATGCCTTCTTTGAGTCTCTCTGGCCACATCCAGGAAAATCGAAATTCTCTTCCCCATAAATAAACTAGTACGTTTTTTGAAATAAAGCTTGAGGATCCAGTCTCTGTCCGATGGAATCGCAAAAGTCACTAACATATTTGTCTTCCCCGTACTGATTTGTGGGCTATCTATACTCTTGTGCTCTCTCTCAGTGGTAAATTGTTTTCTGTATCTTCAATTCTTGTGGTGCAAGTTGTTGGTTTCTGTACAAGCGTTTTGCTTGATTGTTATTGTAAAATTGCATAAATAAAAAATTAAAAAAAACCAAAACAAAACATAGTGGACACAGTTAGTTCCTCTTCCTTAGGTGTTTGAAGAAGGGCTGATACATCTAAAATATCCATTTCTAACGTCCCAACAGCCATCTTCCCTTCTTTCTTACCAGTTGGCAAAAAATAAGCTTTAGAAACCGGAGGTATTAGGTCAGGTGGTACCAATAAAACCTTCTGAATATACTTTTTAAACAACTCCAAAGGAGTAATCACTGGCACGACTGGAAAATTAAGTAATCGAATATTGGAAGCTATGACAATATTTTCTAAGGATTCCATTTTCATTTTAATAACCACATTTTCTTTTACTAAAGGATCAGATACCTCCGAGACTCGAGACAATTTCTGTAACCCAGTATCCACATTTACTTTAACTTCAGCCAATTCCAACTTCAAACCAGAGTAGGAATCCTCCAGCTTATCCAAGCGTGTCATAGTTAAAACCAGCTGTTGACTCACAACACTAGATAATTGAGAAATCGCCTCCCAAATGCTCTCCAGGGAAATCTCCGTCGGGAGTTTCAAAGAAAAACTTTTTGGCAACTCAGACATCGAAGTTACAGCCAGATGGACTTACCTTCCATCAGCCTCATTAACTCCCTGATGGAGCTCAGCCGCCTCCACAGATTGAACATCGACCACATCCGCAGCCCCAGATTTCCTAGGCTGCTCACTGGGCCTCTCCTCGAGCAAAGCCCGCTCACAAGGATCCACTCCCACCTCTTTGGGAAGGACTTCACCTCCTCTTGCAGGAGAAGTCACCAGGAGGGTCGGAGCAGAAGGCAGCTAACGCCCATTAGGGGAGAGAGAAACATCAAGAGCAGATATCGCAGAAACCACCTCAGCCGGCGACGTCAAGCCAGCTCGAATCTCCCCACGCTGCTGCTCTGTTAGCCGAACGAAACGATCCATGGGTCCCTCACTGGCAGGTACAGGCTCCGCGGGAGGAGCCTTTTGTTTGCCCTTATGCTTAGGCATGTTCGACCCATGAATGCTTCGTCGCCATCTTGAAATTAACCACTCCCCTGAATGCCATTATTTTTGACAGGAAAGTTGTGAATAAAAACAATATCAGGACATATAAAGAAAAACATATAAAAGGGGAGGAGGAAGGCAAAGGTAGGGAAAAGGGTAGGAACCAGAGAGGAGGAAGGGTCAACAGGCAAAGACTACCACATCCCAATGACTGACGACTGGTGAGCCTTCTTTTAGGTGTCTAGGTGCCAAGTATGTTGCTATACCCATTGTGTGCTATGCCAAGTGGTCAATGCAGGTTGGGCTTGACTCTAAGATGCTTATGGGGCCAGGACTGGTTATGGTTATGGTTTAGGCACTTGATATACTGCCCTTTACTAATGCATCAGAGCGGTTTACATGTACATGGTAATGTGTACACCACATATTCTTCACGGGACAATACTGTTGACTAAGAGGTGTATGTGGCTGCTCCCCGAACCATAAATAAAAGAAAGCTGAAAGGACATCAAAGTTTTCCAGACAGATACAGAAGGCACAGTATTCTCTTCAACTCTTTGTCAAAAGTTGCCATAACCTGGTCAAGAACCAGTGCTTTTGGCAGTGAAGACATTTTCCCAGATGAGCTATGACATCTCTTAGAGATTGGCTTCAGACAGCCTGCTCTTAACCATGACTTGTATCCTTGGTGCTATTCATTCCTGTGTCCTGACCAACCAACCATTTCTCTGAGTCTTAGCTCCATAGAAAACCCATCATGGATAGATTGCCTTGTATATCTAGTGCCTCCTGCTCTACAGATGTGCTCCAAAGACCTTTTCTCTGCCATGTTCTTGTGCTTCCCAAATAAACAAACAATTATCGAGCAAACTAGGCAATTCTTCTCTTTAATGTAATTTCAAAAATATTTGTAAAGAAACAGGGAGACCATCAACAGGGACATAGATCATAACTTTCTTTTAATGATCTCCTTTTAGACCCTCCATTTTCATCATCAGTCTCCCCATTTCAGATTTTGCATTGCATTAAAATATTTTTCAGTCAGAGAGTGGTTATCTTTTCATCCAATCATGTTCCTATTACTACTGATGTTCTGTGAAACCATGTCTAGGTCTACTATCAAGGACAGTTACCAAGTACCCTAGTGCTTGGTTGTCCAATTTCTGATGCTCACTAATTGGACATCCAGGATCTGGAGTAGGCTTGGTAAATGTCTCTCATAGTACTGTATACTTAGACAGGATTGTACAGATGTTCTAGCACAAGATCATGGCAGAGGAAATCACCTTGGAGTACATCACCAGAGCACGAGTCAACAGATTTACAAGACACAATGACCAAGAAGGATCTTCTGCAGAGATCAAAATGAGACAGACCTTGAGATAATCAGGACACAGGAACTAACAGCACCTGGCATAGATGACACAATTAAAGACAGGCTGGCTAACTCCAGCCCCTCTAACAGCTCCTCTTCAAAAGGGTGCTCTCTCATCCATAGGCCAAAGGTTTGAGGCCAGAAAGAGATATAGTTTTGGGTTATTTCATGTCTTTACTGGAATGAAATGACATGGGGAATATTTTTTATATTTTCCATGTTGCTGCCTCAAACGGATTCATCTCCAAATGTATGGTAGGCCCCCCACCCACTGCCCACTGGTTTCCACATGTACATGAACGTCTTGCTGCCCCCTTAAACTCCCCCTCCCCCCTCCCCCCCCCCCCTGCTTAGCTTATAGAATGCTGTTAGAACTATACTGTGGCTACATTGCTGCGTTCATACCCTTGCTCAATATCCCAACCAAATGGCTAAGATACTTGGTATCTCTTCAGCAGAGATGGGTGATGCTTGCATATTGTGCATCCTACAGTCAATCCAGTATGAGATTTCACAGATTGCCGTGTGTGATTTTCACCCCATGCCCCATGTGGCAGATTCTATGCCTGTTTATGGCCACAGCTGTGTCACCTCTCACACTGTAATATAACATCAGCTACTGAACTGAATGTTGTTAGTGAGTCAGGCATGCACCTGCATATACCCATACTATGGAGGATAGGCCAAGTAATTATGGTTATGGGCTTTGAGGAATTGTTGCTGTGGAAGGGGAGGGAATAGCATCAATGTCCTAGGACACGTGGATGTATCAGAACACATAAACAGAGAATACCCTGATTGTGTGTGATGTGGGCATGCCAGGGCAAGGACCCTTCTGAGATGTATACTTTGAAAGAAAGGCAGGATAGGCGAGGTACGATAGAAATGTTAAAATACCTCTGCAGCATAAATGCGCAGGAGAACCTCTTTCAAGTGAAAGAAATCTCTGTAATGAGAGGGCATAGAATGAAGGCAAAAGGAGATAGACTCAGGAGTAATTTGTGGAAATCTTTCTTCATGGAAAGAGTGGTAGATGCATGGAATAGTCTCCCAGTGAGGTAGTAGAGACAAAGATTGTATCTGAATTCAAGAAAGCATGGGACAATCACAGAAGATCTATAAAGGAAAAAAGGGACTGTAGAGCTTAGTAGATGGCATTGGAGAGCAGACTGTATAGGACACATGGTCTCTATCTGCCATCATATTTCTATGTTTCTATGTGTTACCAGAATGCATGTCACCACCACTGTACCCCTGACCTTCCTATCCTGGGACAGTAAATGAATACAATATAATTGTTTAGCCTGTAACATGGACTTCACTGTAAATAAAATGTAGATATGTTTCCCCAGTTAACTCCAAGTTCTACATCCGGTTCAATGTAAATACCATGCGGTCCTACTGCACGGTATAAGGTTTCTGTTCTAATGTACACCGCACTGATAACACAGGTACACTACCAAAAAACTGCCTCCAGTTTTGCAACTGATTCCTATAGATTTTGGGGTGCTGAATCCAGGAAAAATAGCCAAAATGTTCCATCACGTCACGTTTTCTTGCAAAATTAGATTTCTTACCCATATAAGGAATGTTCACATAATTTCTTTTTAGCCGACTGCAGTTTATTTTCTTGGCCCAAAATAGAGGTTGTAATGGTTAACTAACTAGAAACACTCCCTCATGATATTTTAGAGTGTTTTGTATTCATTTTATACATTAACAGGACAATTGGGAGGCGGGGGGCTAAATCCAGTACTCGCGCTGGCGCATGTTCTTTCCTGTTCGCCTCGCCTCGTTCGCTCGCTCAAACACGGTGGTTGCGACATGAACGTTCCTGTCAAATTTCAGTTTCTTGCAAGTTCATTATTACCTTTTGTTTGCTCAGTCGTAATCCAGCTTTATTCCGAAGTGGTTCACTACAGTTGTAGTTTGCAGTGCTGTGTATTTGTGATGGCTCACAGAGCCAGAGGTTGCGTCAACTCTCCGGACAGTTTTTGTTTTATTTGTGGGGAATATACCGTGAAAAAGCGGCAGAGGAACATTTCTGCATTTATTTAAAAAGTATATTTCGCCTATTTCGGTTTGAAGTTAGGCGATCAAGACAAACCGTGGGCTCCTCACAAAGTGTGCAAGACATGTGAGGAAGATCTACGTTTATGGATGAAAGGTAAAAAACAAGCATTTCGTTTCGGAATACCTATGATGTGGCGTGAACAAAGAGACCACAGCAGTGACTGCTATTTTTGCTCTTGCATTGTGAAGGGATACAACTTAAAAAATAAGAACGTAATAAGTTACCCCAACCTTCCCTCAGCAATTAGGCCTATGCCTCATAGCAACGAAGTACCTGTGCCTGAACCACCAAAATCTTTGGATCATATTTGTGTGGACGGTTCTGATCATGATGAGACTCATCAGATGACTTTTCCCGATGAGTCCAGTACTTCCGAGTTTGAAACTGAACCAGATCCGAAACCTGAACTTTTCCCTCAAGCTGAATTGAATGATTTAGTCCGGGATTTAGGACTACCAAAAGATGCTGCCCAACTGCTAGGTTCTCGGCTTAAACAGAAAAATCTATTGTCACCAGGAACAACTTTTTATTGGTACCGCAACCGCGAGACACAATTTTTGAAGTATTTCAGCAAAGAGGAAGATTTGGTATTTTGCAACGATATATACGGAGTGATGGAAAAGTTTAAACTCAAGTATGATCCTGCTGAATGGCGGCTGTTCATTGATTCGTCAAAAGACAGCATAAAAGGTGTTCTTCTTCATAATGGCAACACATTCGCTTCAGTTCCTATTGCTCACTCTGTTATTCTCCAAGAAAAATACGAGAATTTGGCCCTGATTCTTCAGAAGATTCGTTATGATGAGCATAAGTGGATGATTTGTGGAGACTTTAAAATTCTATCCATGCTATTAGGGCAGCAATCCGGTTTCACCAAATATCCCTGCTTCCTTTGCTTGTGGGATAGCCGGGCCCGCGACCTACACTGGGGGAAAAAAGACTGGCCAATTCGGGAGTATTTGAGACCCGGTGAGAAAAATGTTCTTCATGAGAGCTTGGTACCTCGTGATAAAATTCTATTACCACCTCTCCACATTAAGTTGGGTCTCATTAAGCAATTCATCAAGTCCCTTCCAAAAGATGGTGAGTGCTTTCGGTACCTTTGCTCAAAGTTCCCCCGACTTTCTGAAGCAAAGCTAAAGGAAGGAGTGTTTGTTGGCCCTGATATAAGGAAACTCATTTCAGATGGAGCATTCGCTGAAACGATGTCTGAGAAGGAAAAAGAAGCCTGGGATTCCTTCAAGGATGTTGTTCTCAAATTCTTGGGGAACAGGCGGGATGAGAACTATAAGGATATTGTTGCCAGGATGCTCAATGCCTTCAAAGAACAAGGCTGTAACATGAGCCTGAAAGTCCATTTCTTGCACTCCCATGTGAACTACTTTCCCGAAAACTTGAGGGCGTACAGTGAAGAACAAGGTGAAAGGTTTCACCAGGACATCAAGGACGCAGAGAGAAGGTACCAAGGAAGATGGAACACCACTATGATGGCTGATTTCTGCTGGTTGCTGCTGCGGGAAACCCCAGATGAAAAATACGCCAAGCAGCGCACCAAGAGAAGCATTCGGGGGAAGAAGAAACGGGCCCACCAGGAGATTGATTGACCCAAGAATGACTTTAAAATCTAAACTGTGTTGACAAATATCGTGTTTTTACTAAACTTTGAAATAAAAATTTGCTAGTTATTACCACAGTGTCGGATCTCATTTATTAGAATTTTATTTTCACACCATCGGGTGTTTGTCTTCATGTATTGCAATGGTGCGGTTTGCGTTTTCTATTCTTACATACATACCTGTAGAACATTTTTTGCACATTTCTTTGCTTTGCTTTGTGTCTAACCTCGCTCTTATATGCTCAATGTTTGTGCACATGTATGTGGCTGTTTTAAGTGCAGACAATTTTGCTACCATCACAGTGTGTTTTGTTGACATTACTCTATTCTTATGTGCTGCCTTGTTACAATTTTCTTTATTTTTATTTGAATAACTACTAAACAATTAGTATAAAGAATTCATCCAAGAAACTTTTATCTCGATCGCACTCAATCTGAAACGTTCACCTCAAACTGCTAACCCAATGTAGCAAAAAATCTGTACGTGATGGAGCAAATTGGTTACCAGATTTGGATTCAGCGCACCAAAAAATGTAAAAATCAATCGAAACATTAGAGGCAGTTTAAAAAAAATTTTTTTAGTGTACCTGTGTAATGAATAGCGCGGTATATAAGAAATGTTAAATAAATAAATAAATAAAAATTGTATACAGAAGAAATTTTAACATACATAGAGCACTTGTGGCACACCTACCATTTCTTTCCTCATTTGGGGGGGGGGGAGGGAGGGAGGAAGAAGAACATACCTGGGGAAACAGTGGGTACTGACTACCCTATAATCGGGATGCTACCTGCAAACTGGCCTATTGGGGCTGACATATGGCCCTGTGCTGCCAGATGGACTCCATGAGAACCTGTATCTCAGCCTTCAATCCCTCCACAACACCAATCACCTGTTGGTTGATCTTTCTCAGAACTGGAGCTCCATAAGCACCTCATGGCCAATGAACAGAAGGTCCTGAGGGAATCCATATGCGCTGAGTAGGGGTACCACGGTGGACATAGAGGGGGATATGGAGGATAGAACTGCCTGCTGCAATGGTGGCTCTGAGAGGACAGCAATCGGGTCTCCTCCCCCATTTGAGTCCTTCTGCTTGTGGGTGGCAGGGACCTCTTCCTCATGCTCCTCCTCTTCCCTTATGTCCATGCCCAGTGGCCCGTCAATTGCTGAGCCTTCCAACAGAGCTGCTGCTTTCATATGGTCCTCTTCTGTTGCAACCTCCTCCTGGTCATCATCTCCTGCAGTGGCATCTTCCTGTTTCTCCTCCTCTTCTCTCCCCTCCTCCTCTTCTTCACCATCATCCTCATCCCGACCTTCTCCTCCATTGAGCTGGTGGAAGTAGAAGAGAAGAAGATGAAGATATTGATGAGGAAGAGGAGGAGGAAGAAGGCCCCTGCTGCTCCCAGACCCATCTGGCATCCTCACGTGCTTGGGTGGGTGGTCCTCTTGTGATGGGGTGAGAGCATCTGCAGATGTTGGAGAACATACCGGGGTCAGGACGCAAATGAATGGTGACTTATGTGGAGACAAGCAGTGCATGGTGTTGCTATGTATACTGAGGCAGCTTCTAGAAAAGCTAGCTGATGGACTATCCATATTGACATGATTTCTGAACCTCCTCATCATGGATTTCAGATGACACAAGTAAGATGTTTGAGGGGGGGGGGGCTTAAGCCCCAGCATTGTAAGGGTATGCAGGCATATATATATCATCTTGTTTGGTGTACTATTTATAGATATCTTTGGTGCCAGCGTTCCGATTATTTCTGAGTTTGGTTTTATGATCCCTTATTAGCCAATGTTGTGGATGAAGAGTTGGCTATGGCTTTTGCCCAAACAAAAAAGAGCCGCTGAGAGCATGCTAGCAGTTTCCATTAAAATAATTAGGACAAATAGCTTGCCTTTGTTCCATATCGGTTAACCTTTGGCATGGCTTGTCTCAAGCCAGTGACGTCAGAGTTAGATGGTATCATTTTTAGTGATAAGCTGTTAAAGCTCTTGGTAAATGGCTTACTAGTCTACACTTGACTGTGTCCTGTAGGTCTGGTGCTACTAGGTCCTGTGTCCCCACTAGGCGTGTCTGGTTCTGAGCTCTGTGGAAAATCTTCCCTTGTTTCTTTGTCCTGTCAATCTCTTGAACCCCGTTCTAGAAATGTTCTCTAGATAGTTTTCCTCAGCCATGTACCTGTGGCAGAAAATCTGTGGAGCCAAGTCTAGGTATAATATCAGAGACATTTACCAAGCCTACTCCAGATCCAGGTTGTTCACTTGATGATCAGCACAAATGCAAACAGGATCTGGAGTGAGCTTGGTAAATGTCCCTGATAGTATTCTGGAACAGTGGTTTCACAGACAAATGTACATGGCAGAGCAAATGTCTTTGGAGAACTTCCTTGGAACAGGGTTCGATAAAATGAAGGTCAGTGGATTCAGGGGGGTTTCCCACAGAGCTCAAATTCAAACAAGTTTTAGCCAGTCTGGACATAGGACCTAGAAGCAACAGACAGAACACAGTTAGGTGCAGGCTAAGTAGTGTCATACACCGGGAGACGTACTAGCTCTTCTTGGAAGATGACTGCCATCTAACGTATAGGTCACTGGCTTAAGGCCAAGCCATGGGATGCTGGATAAACGGCAAGACTAGAGTTGATATTTATTTGCTTGAACTCCTCTAATAATCTTTCAGTTGTCTTTATTTAGTTTGTTCAGCTGTCACAGCCACCTTTTAATTATCTGATTTTTTTCTGAGCTGAACATTTCTGAGCATATGGAGGAGCAGCAAATGAAAATATATGCTAAAGAAATTGCCACAAACCATAGAAAGACCTGCCAACACATGACAAAACAGAATTTTTATGACTGTCCATTACTGTTTGACAAATACATCTCCCTACCACTTGGTACACAATGCTACACCCAGCATATGTGCATAGGCCTGTACATGGCTCTAGCTGCCTGATGAATGTATCTTAGACATCAATGTGCCCCATGGTCATCAACTGTATTAAGTTAGTTGGGGTCATACTCCCTGCTACTATAGCAGTACTGTACCTGCTATCAAGCAGACACTGGATATCTGTACAGATCTGTTACACCACCACCCACTCACATGGCACCACCCACTCACATGGCCCCCACTGTCAAAGCTGGTTGTGAACATAGGCAGCAGAATTCTTGGTTGAGCTGATTGATGTGAGAGTTATTAGGAGTTTTTTGGCAATTCTGTAGATTTTGTACATAGAAACATAGGAAAATGACGACAGAAAAAGACCACATGGTCTATCTAGTCTGTCCTTCCATATCAACAACTACAACAGTCCCCTTTTTTCCTTTAGAGATCTTCTGTGTTTGTCCCATGCTTTTTTGAATTCAGATGCCAGGGATGGGTCACTGGCTATGCTGGCCAACACTAAGGGTGTGTGGGCAAATGGATCTAGTTTTGTTTGGGTTCATGCGTAATCTTCATCATTTTTCAGTATGCTCGCTTTGGTTTATGGACATTTTAATTTGTCTTGTTTCATTGTGATGCCTGTTCTTTTCATGACAATTGTGCTCCTTATGAGCAGACTGTGGCTGCTGGCCATACCTAAAAGGGATAAATTACAGCTGGATGGTTGCTAGAAGTTTCCAGGAAGGTGAATAGACATTTTGGGGTCTTTGTTCTTCTACTTTTCTTAGCAGCTGTCATGACCCATCTTTGAACAGCTGACTCCTGAATGAAAGGAAATCTGCTTCTAAGCTAAGCCATTATGTCTAACAGTAGGCGATGCTCATCCAGACAGCTCTTAACTGTGTCTTGAAAGACTGATTCTATTAGTCTCCCCTTCCCTGAATGTCTCAAAGCATGTCTGGTCAGGAGCTCAGTGCAAAAGCCTTGGTATTCTTGCCCTTCCAATCTAGTGACATCTGATCTAGAGGCATACTCTGAGGCCTTCTCCTCTGTCATATTCCTTTGCCAGTACATCTGTGCTGCTATGTGCTACTCGCCTCTGCAGCCTGGCCCCAATAACTGAATAAGGAGAACACCAAGATCATAGTGGCGTGGACTGGGTAGATAATATAGGGGTGGCAACAGGTAGCCAGATATTGACACACATACCCAGATAGTGCAGATGGCATCTGATTGGCTGGGTGTTTGGTCAAGTGCTCCCTTTGGCCGGGGTCATCACTACACAAAAATGATGCTCTACTGTCAACAGGAGAACTTTTCTGAAGAAAAGGCAGAGATGCTGCTGCATATGGTGCTGAAGTAGAATGGTGTCCTATCTGGAGGGGGATAGGGCCAGGTTGGCTCTCCTGTGCTCCCATGAGCATAGGATACCATTCTACTTCAGCATCACATGCATCGGCATCTCTGCCTTTTCTTCAGTGTTAACTGCTTAGCGTGCGATGGGACAGGGACAGGGTGGGTTAAGAGCGGAGAGTGGGTACTGACTGTACATTGCAATTAGTGCAAGAGTCAGTGGCATGAGATAATCATCAATGTTGCAGTTAGCACAGGTGCACTTTCTGTGACTAATGATATAGCGCAGTAAGGGGCTTCTCACCATGCTAAGTGCATGCTGGGCATGCCCCCAACAGTTAGCATGGGTTAGTTACACCTTCTGTGCTCATTTTTGGCACTTAATACACACCAAGCTGCCGAATCTTAGCGCTCCTCACTACCTTTCCTCTCTTATCTCTCCCTACACCCCTCCTCGGGAACTCCACTCTTCTGGCAAATCACTTTTATCTCTTCTATTGCTAACTCCAGACTTTGCTCCTTTCACCTTGCTGCTCCTTATGCCTGGAACAAATTACTTGAGTCTCTACGTCAGGCGCCTTCTCTGACCCTTTTCAAATCCAGGCTAAAACGTCACCTCTTCGCTGCAGCTTTCGGATCTTGACTCACCTGATCTCCTTTGTGTTTCCTTACCATTCCCCCTAGATGTATCCCTATATACAGCAACTATGTTGTCTGTGTTGACTAGATTGTAAGCTCTGATGAGCAGGGACTGTCTTTCACATGTCTGTGCAGTGCTGCATACATCTTGTAGCGCTATACAAATGTTCAATAGTAGTAGCAGTAGCAAGCATACACTATAATCTGTTTACATAGAAACATAGAAAAATAATGACAGAAAAAGACCACATGGCCTATCTAGTCTGTCCTTCCATATCAACAATTACAACAGTCCCCTTTTTTCCTTTTGAGATCCTCTGTGTTTGTCCCATGCTTTTTTGAATTCAGTTACTGATCTCATCTCTGCCACTTCCACTGGGAGACTATTCTACGGATCCACCACTCTTTCCGGAAAGAAATATTTCTGCATATCACTCCTGAAACTATCCCCCTTCACCCTCATGCCATGTCCCCTCATAGCAGAACTTGCTTTCAATTGAGAGGCTCTCCCCCTGTGCATTTATGCCACAGAGGTATTTAAACATCTCAATCATATCACCTCTATCCCGCCTTTCCTCTAAGGTGTACATATTAAGATCCTTAAGTCTGTCCTCATATGCTTTATAATGAAGACCACTAACCATTTCAGTAGCCACCCTCTGCACCGACTCCATCCTGTTCGCATCCTTTTGAAGGTGCGGTCTCCAGAATTGCACACTATACTCCAAATGAGGTGGCACCAAAGACTTATACAGAGGCACTATCACCTCCTTTCTTCTGCTAGCCATTCCTCTCCGTATGCACCCAAGCATCCTTCTAGCTTTTGCCGTCGCCTTTTCTACCTGTTTAGCTACTTTAAGATCATCAGACACAACCACACCTAGGTCCCGCTCTTCTTTAGTGGACAAAAGTACTTCACCCCCTATACTATATTGCTCCCTTGGATTGCTGCAGCCCAAATGCATGACCTTACATTTTTTAACATTAAATCCCAGCTGCCAAATTCTAGATCATTCTTCAAGCTTAGCTAGATCCCGCCTCATGTTTTCTACACCTTCCTGGGTGTCTACTCTATTGCAGATTTTGGTGTCATCTGCAAAAATTCAAACCTTACCTGACAGCCCTTCCGCTATATCACTAACAAAGATGTTAAAAAGAATCTGACCAAGGACAGATCCCTGGGGCACATCACTGGTAACCTCCTTCTCCTCAGAGTGAGCTCCATTTACCTTTACTCTTTCTTGCCTCTCACTCAACGAATTTCTAACCCAAGCAGTAACTTTAGGGTGCTCAGTTTGTTTATAAGTTGCCTGTGAAGAACGGTGTCAAAGACTTTACCGAAATCTAAATACACCACATCTAGAGCTCTCCCTCGGTCCAACTCCCTGGTCACCCAGTCAAAGAAATCAATCAGGTTTGTCTGACAAGTCCTGCCTCTGGTGAATCCATGCTGCTCACATAAGCTTGGGAAAATAACCATTCCTTAAGTAAATGAACCAACTAAAATACCTTAAGTAAATTTTCTGAACTGTACCATAATCAGTCAATAATAACACCATTTCATCCCTCTCTCATTTCCTTGCTAAAAGTCCCCATTTTA
The DNA here is from genome assembly GCA_033557465.1 of Ichthyophis bannanicus. Taxonomy (NCBI): domain Eukaryota; kingdom Metazoa; phylum Chordata; class Amphibia; order Gymnophiona; family Ichthyophiidae; genus Ichthyophis; species Ichthyophis bannanicus. The sequence continues at coordinate 247,264,058 of CM066041.1, read as the reverse complement.
AAAGAATTAATTTAGTTATAAAAAAAAAAATCAGACCCATTCAGATATGCCCTTTTTCAGGTAATTACAAAAGCACTTTACATATACAGAAATAAAATAATGATTGTGGCATGTTATGACAGGCTGAGTGGATACAGCGGGACTGGAAGTTATTGTTCTTCATACAAATTCCTGCCTCTGCATTCCGCATTTTAGGTCGCAAATGTTTTTAACCTAAACTGATTCCATTTTCACAAAATGTCTAAAAAAATCTCCACAATAACGTTAAAAGCCTTTGAAATATATGTTGCATGGAATTACTGTACATATCCAGGTTTGCTGGCAGGCTACATAGGGGACTTAAGAGGCCTGATGTTTGTGCAATAGCTACTCTACTCTTGCTGGCCTTTGTGGTTAGGTATGGGAAAGGACGGGTGCTGGGTTAAAATTATGTCGGCATCCGGTGGTCCGAGGGTGTGGAAGCAAACAGCTTTGTGGCACCAAAGTTGTAAGATGTTGTGGAGTTGTTTGTGGCAATTGCCGCAGCTGCAGATTCCAAAGAGAGGCGGCATCAGCAGCAATGGGAGCCGGCCGGGGTGGGGGGGCACTTTTAAGGATGATGTTTGCCTAGGGCGCCCGATGTCCTTGCACCGTCCCTACCTTTACATTCTGACTGTGAGTCTGCATGACAGCTCAAACAAGAAAGGAACACGAAACGCGATCCTTGCTCTGGGTACCATCTTTGTCCAGTCACCGCTCTGTTGATATACAGTAATAAAGTGTGCCAAGCTTACAGCACTATTTTACTCACATTTAAGTATATTACTCATAATTTCAGAAGGTATTTTACAGCTCAAAATGAGCACTGAATTCAGCATTTTTTTATGTAAATCCTATATTAATGAAGTGATTATTACTCTCCAATGCAGGAAGGTGCATTAAAGCTCTTAAGGCTTAGCTGTTTTTTAATGTTGGAAATGTAATGTCTGGGTCAGAAGTAGAGCAAGCTTAATTTACATTTCTGAGGCTAGTGTTCGTCTATAGCACTGAGCTCAGTTGTCCCAGACCTGGCATTCCTGGGTGTGGGAGTCCTAGACTTGGGTCTTCTTGATTTAGGACAGCTCAGCACCATATGTTAACATTAGTCCTAGAAATCTGCATTAAGTTATTCCATCTCTAACCAAGGGGTGAAATTTACAGACTTTAAAAAAATACATGCTGAGTACAGGTACCTGAGTGTGGGACTCCTAAGCCGTAGGCTAGAGAGCTTCACAACCTCTGACTTTAGCCTGCTCATCTACTAATCCCCTAATTCACCCCCACACTCAGGACACCCACTGAGCCCCCACATTTAGCTCTGCACAAAACATAGGAGGTCAGTGATTCAGCTGTTTGGGGAGGCTAAAGTGGGTGCGGTGGGTTAGGTCAGGATGGGATGGGCCATAGTGTAGCAAGTTAAAATCCTTGGGATGGAGAGCAAGGCCTGTGTCAGCAGTAAAGAGACTATGAAAGCATTTGTGAGCACAGCGGGGAAGGATTCCTTCACTGCACGTATGGTGCAACAACTGCACCAGCTGCCTCCCCCCTTGTACCTCCATCGCAGATGGGAATATGCATACTGAATGCACTGCAGGGAATTATGCGCCAAAAAATGTCAAAATGTCGCACCAAATCAAACAACATATTAAACGGAAGGGTATTTTCAGTATTCTAGAATATCTGCAGGTACTTTAACATTCGGCTCCCACTCAACCCAAATCCCCCATCTTCCCGTTAACCATGTGAACAGTGGTGTCCAGCAGCACTGGTACAGAAACCCTGTGGTTACTGGCAACCATAAAAAGATTTGCCTATTAGTTCTTTTGTCAGATTGCCAAATGGCCAATATACTTTGGATCTGCTGGCCTTTAGTTTATCGCTGAGTTGTCAAACATGTTTGGAAGATATATCATTTGTATTAGCTGTACCAGGCATATTGTGAAGCAATGGAATACAAAGGGCGGGGCGGTGGGTGTGGCCCTATCGAGATGCCAGCCGGGAACGGGATGCCGCTTCTGAGCCCACATGGCTCAATAAACTCCAGGTGCCAAGGCACCATGGCGACTGAAAAATCAGACCTGGTGCCTGGAGCTCAGAGCACATGTCTGCCTAAGGGAGATGTGATCCCCGGGAGCAGAAGCACTGCAATGCCAGAGCCCGCAAAAATAAAAAAATTAAAAAGTTCGAGTGCATAAAGACTGAAAAAATTTAAAGAAGCAGCATGTTTGATTTAATAAAGAAGGGTGGGGAGTGGAATGGAGGGCAGGGGGTGAGGGTAAGATGGGAGGGAGAATGGGAGGTCTGGGAATGGAAGCAGAGAGTTGGGGGGGGGGTGGAGGACAGACAGCAGGAGAGGTGTTGGAGTGGGGAAGAGTGCAAGTGGTTGGAAGATGAAGCACCGCACTGCACCCCAGCACCACACACACACACACACACACACAGACACATGCACATCACACACATATATGCAGGCACCCCACCTCTGCATCACACACATACACAGGAACTGCAGCTCACACACACATTTGCACACACATGCAGACAGGCACCCCACCTGTGCACCACACAGACACACACATGCAGGCACCCCACCTCTGCTCCACACACACATGCAGGCACCCAACCCCCAGCATCACACACACACACACATTCAGACAGCCCACCCTTAGCACCACACGTATGCACACGCAGTTGTAGCTTAAAGGATCAGTGTTGGGTGGGGGGGGATGGAGGAGAAGGAGTGGGACCACTGCCTTCTGTTGGCACTGTGCTGATTTATTAAGCTTTTCCCATAGAGAGTGGGAAAACAATCTTAGTAAATCAGGCCCTAAAACCTAAAAAGGTAACTGGTGCAAGGCTATGAGGCACCCTAGGCGGACCTCATGCATTGCCCCCTGCTCCCGCTTCCACCCCCTCCCTGGCTCCCATTACTGCCACTGCCACCCCTCTCCAGGTCCTGCAGTAGTGGCAATGGCTTCAGACAGCCTCGCAGCGCTTACCTCAACCTGTATAGCTTCCACCCCCTCCAATGTCCGATGCCGCCCCCATGCATAAGGAATTCGGCATCGAAGGCAGCAGAAGTGCAAACAGCTCCACAACACCAGAGCAGGGCTTTTTGATGCCATTTCTGTCACTGTAGGACCCAGAGAGGGATGACAGTGATGGCAATGGGTCAACCTTGGACCACTGGTGTTCTAGATGGCTGCCTAGTTAGCCTTATGGCCGTGCTGGCCCTGGGAGCGGTACAGTATAGGGGGTGAAGTCCTTATGTCCATGAAAGAAGAACAGGACCTGGGATTGACAGTATTTGATAAACTTAAGGCCACCAAACAGGTAGAGAAGGCAATAGAAAAAGCCAAAATGATGCTTGGATGCACAGGGAGAAGAATGGCCATCAGGAAGAGGGAGGTGATAATGCCATTCTATAAGTCTCTGGTGAGACCTCATTTGGAGTACTGTGCGCAATTCTGGAGACCGTATCTTTAAAAGGATATAAATGGAATGAAAGGAGGGGACTGTAAAGCTTAATAGCTGGTAAGGATAGGCAGACTGGATAGGCTGAATGGCTTTATTTATTTATTTAGACAGTTTTGTATACCACCTTATCCTTCAATCAAAGTAGTCAACAAGACATTGAGAGGCATACATTCAACAGGAGGGGATACGATTCACATACGTAAAAGGCTATCTACTTATAGGTCTAAATTGGGATGGGCGGTTGGGGCTAAGTGGTGAGGGTAGCTAGTGGGCCACTTGGGTGGTATCTAGTGCTTGGCAACTTAAGGTGGTTGCTCATAAGACTCGGTGAAGAGATAGGCCTTGAGAGCTTTGCGGAAGTCCTTGGTATCATTTAGGGTCCTTAAGTCCATGGGGAGGGAGTTCCATAATGCAGGTGCCAGTAGCAAGGGAGTTCTCTTAGATGTTACTTGCTTAGTCTTGTGATAACCTGTGGGTAAGGTGATCCTGTTGTCATTGTTGGTTATTCTAGGCCTGTTACTGACATCCTTGGTTATTATGTCCTGGAACGCATCTGTAGAGTGGTGGTAGAAGATTTTGAAAATGTTCAGGATTGATTTGAATTGTGCCCTTGCAATTATTGGGAGCCAGTGCAGCTGTCGCAGGATGGGGGTGATGTGTTCAGATCTTGCAGTGCCCGTGATGATGCATGCTGCAGTGTTCTGCACCATTTGGAGAGGGTGAATAGCCTGCTGGGGGAGGCCTTTTTATAGTGAGTTTCCATAGTCTAGCAGTGGGGTTTTGACTGCTTGGCAAACTGTGCGGAAGTGGTCTTGGTCAAGGATTGGTTTGAGTTTTCTGATGATCCTCCATCGGTGGTAGGCTTTTGCTGCAGTTTTAGTAATGTGAGATTGTAGGTTCAGAGATCTGTCCAGGGTGATGCCCAGGTACCTCACTTCGTTCTTGATTGCTATAGTTTTGTTTAGAATGCTGATTGTTTGGGGCGGCTTGAATGTGGAGTCTCTGGTGATAAGCATAGCCTCTGTTTTATCAAAGTTGACCATCAGGTTGTTAGCAGTGAGCCAGGGGTCCATATCCTCAAGGCAGCTTGTCATCGATGTCATGTCAGGTGATTGCAGGTTGATTGGGGCATATACCATGATATCGTCAGCGTACAGGTGGTGATGTAGTTGTGGCGTTTGATGATGTTGCATATGGGTTGGATGTATATATTAAAGAGTATAGATGAAAGAGCTGAACCTTGTGGTATTCCTTGCATAACGGAGGTATTTTCTTCTTTATAAAATTAGGTCACAGAGGAAAGGGGCACTGGGCACCAGCAAGGAAGCCTTTGTTTAACATGAATGCTGGAGAAAGAGGGCACCGGACCAAGATTTTTTTTTTTTTTGTATTAAAGTGTTTATTAATGTACATTCATTACACACCTAACAGTACAAAATCTGAGAAGACAACAGCATTAATACATCTCCCAGGTTACAACTTAAACAGTTCCCCACCTAACACTAGACACACAACCTCATAGCCACACACTTAGCACCTCCCCCCCCCCATTATGAACCCGGAGTCCATATAACATTTTAGGCAGAAATACATAAATTTAACCAATTACAATAACAGATAGCGTTAACATTAACATTTACATTTACAGTAACATTTCCCGGAACCCTTTTCCCAAAGACTTCCCAATAACAGCATCATTAACACCAACCCCCCACCCCCCTCCCCCCCACCCCACCCCACCCCACCCCCTCCACCCCCTCACCTCCATGGACCTAATACCCCCACTGTATTGAACCCCCCCTTGCATGACCCCTTAGGACTCCGTAGTCGACCCCTAGCTCCTATTCCGTACATATCCACCGCCCCTCCCATTATAAATCCTTCTCTACCCCTCCCCCCCTCCCCCCCCCCGTTTTCAGCACCTCCCCGCCACTGAATGTAGGGTTGCCACTTCCGATAGTAAGCACTCAGCTTATTCGTCAAACGGGCCTGTAATTCTGACATCTGACAAACAAATTGAACTCTCTTCAGCACGTGGTCCACTTCCGGCCCATTAGCTCCTTTCCACCCACAGGCTATCTCCATTCTTACTGCAATGGAAATCATCTTCAGCAGATATCTCAAATCATGTTCCAACTCCACCCATTCCCCCAAGAGGACCTGTTCCGGCCGCAACTTCCCTCTCCAGCCCACCAAAGTCCCTACCCAATCCTGCATCCAGGACCAAATTTCCTGGATCACTGGGCACTCCCACCACACATGCAAATACGTACCCAGAGCCCCACACCCTTTCCAACAGTATGGCTCTTTCGACTTATCAATCTCCGCTAGTCGTTTGGGCGTTAAATACATACGATACAGCATTTTGTAACAGTGCTCCTGCACCGCTGCCGAGCTCGACACAATCTTAGCTTCCTCGTGAACCAACGCCCACCTTTCCTCATCCCAGTGACCTCCCAAGTCGCGCATCCACGCCACCTGGTATGCCGCATATGTACTTCCCCTTTCCAGACCCTTATAAATCAAAGATACCAAACCCCGCGTCTCCCCTCCGCGGAGCAACACCCTTTCAAAAGGGGTACACACCCCTCCACTTTCCTCCCCCTTCAAGCTATTCCGCACAAAATGCACTATTTGACAATACCCAAACCAATCTTCCTTCCCTAAGTCATATTTCCCCTGTAGGTACTCAAAAGTACCTAACTGACCATTCTCCATGAACAGCTGCCCCATCCACACCAAGCCTTTTTCCTCCCATTTTTTATATATCCCAGCTCTCCCCCCCTCATGGAAACCCCTACACCTCCTAATTTTCTGAAGCTGAACCGCCACCCTCTTCCTCACCAAATGTGTTTTCTCTGGCTTCCATACCCCTAAAGTAAGTTCCATAAACGGGCTCATCTGCTGTTCCCTTTCAGCCTTATCCAGCCTCTCCTGCCCCTGACCCCACACACGTTCTGCCAACTCTCGCTGCCCACTCAAAAACTCCTCCGCCCTCACCCACCCTCTGGCCTCTGGGCCTATCCGCCTACATACGAGTGCCCGCAACTGCACCGCCTTATAGTAGCGCAACAAATCCGGGACCCCCATTCCCTCCTCATGTCTGTGCTTATACATCACTCTTCTATTAAGCCTCAGCGGACACCTCCTCCAAATGAAAGAAAAGATTCTTTGCTGCAGCATCCTCAATTGTGCTTCTGACACTTAATAGGCAGTGCCGCAAACAGATAGAGTATTCTAGGCAGCAGATTCATTTTAACAATGGCAATACGGCCTACCCACGAAAAGGTATCTTTATCCCACTGCACAAGATCATTCAGGATCTCACTAATTAAGGGATCGTAGTTTAATCTTCTCAGTTGCTTCCAATCACAGCATATCCAGACCCCTAAATATTTTAATTTCTGCTTCGCCCACCGAAATGGGTAATCCCGCTTCAGCTGGGCCTCCACGTTAGATTCCAATCCAATCTTCAAAATCTCAGTTTTACCCATATTCATTTTATATCCCGAAACCACACTATAATCCCGTATTGCCTCCACCAACACCGGTAACGACTCCAGCAGCCTACTCACAGTATAGATAATATCGTCAGCGAAAAGAGAAATTTTATATTCTCCACAACCAACAAAAACACCCCTAATACCAGCATATTCTCTAATCTGCTGCACTAAAGGTTCAATAACTAGTGCAAATAGCAGAGGTGACAAGGGGCATCCCTGCCGAGTGCCCCGTTCCAGCTCAAATTCTGCAGAATAGGTTCCATTCACTCGGATCCTAGCTTTTGGCTGCTCATATAATGCTCCAATCCACTGTTGGAACCCTACCCCAATCCCCATTCTCTGCAACACAGCGAACATAAAGGGCCATTCCACTCTGTCAAACGCCTTCTCAGCATCGACCGCCACTATCAAAGAGTCTATGTTCTCTGCCCGGGCCGCCCAAATAACATTTAATAATTTCCTTATATTATCACTAGCCTGCCTACCAGGGATAAAACCCGTTTGATCATTATTTATCAACTTCGGCAAATAATTCTGCAGACGGGCTGCCAAAACCTTTGCCAAAATCTTTGCATCTAGATTAATTAGAGATATAGGTCTATATGACTCGCTCACTCCCTTATCCTTCCCTGGTTTGGGTATCAGGGCTACCCCCGCCACTGCCATAGATCGCAGTAATCCCCCCCCCCCCCCCCCCCCCGCTGGATCCCATTAAAGACCCTGGTAAGTTCACCACAGAGTTCAGGGCTAAAGGTCTTATAAAACTGGGCCATAAGACCGTCTAACCCCAGTGCTTTGCCCTCCTTAAGGCCATTAATTGCTACCCGCACCTCCCCTTCTTCAATCGCCCTGTCCATCCATAACTGTTCCGTCACCTCCAGCTTTGGGAGATTAAGCTTTTCTAAATATTCTTTAATCTCCACCCCCGAACCGCTCCGCTCCACTTTATACAAGGCTCGATAGTATCTACAAAAAATCGTCTGAACATTCTCCGTTCCATGTTCCCATTCCCCTCTGTCATTCTTCAGCTTATATAGCTGCTGCTGCACCTGCCGTCTCCTAATCTGCCGAGCCAAATATCTACCCAGCTTATTTCCTCCCACATAAAAAACATGCTGCAGCCTCTTCATTTGGAAGGCCACATCTCCCAGTCTCAACACCTCCAACTCCTCCCGCACCCTAGTCAACCGTTGCAAGATCGCCCTGCTCCCAGTCCTTTGATGCTCTCTAATCAGTTGCTGTAACTGAGTTCTCAACCCCTCCTCCAACTCACCCACCTGCCTCTTCTTTTTTGCCGCCATAGCTATTAACCGCCACCGTATTACCGCTTTCATACCATCCCACACTACCTCCCGGGCTACTTCCTTTCCCCCGTTTAATTGAAAATACTCCTTAATACATTCCCTCATGCTTGCGACCCCCTCAGAATCTTCCAACAGCGATTCATTCAGCCTCCAAAACCGGAGCCCAGCTCACTCCTTGTAGTATGCTAGGGCCATAGTTACCGGTGCATGGTCCGTCCAGGACACCACCTCAAGATCCACTACCCCCACTCTATCCAACCACTGTGCGTCGATCCACAACATGTCAATTCTACTATATGACTGATGTGGGTGAGAGAAAAAGGTATAAGCTCTCTCTCCAACATGACTGTACCTCCAGACATCCACCAGCCCCAGTGCGGACATCATTTTAACCAACTTCTTTCTGCCCACTTTATCCCATCGCCTCCCCCCGACGTTGAATCCACACGTGGGTCCACCACTACATTAAAATCCCCCCCACAATCAAACACCCCCGTCTATGCTCTTCTAGAAGTGGAAGCACCCTGTCAAAGAAAGGGCCCTGGGATATGTTAGGCGCATATACACAACAAATAGTAGCTTCCTTCCCTTCCAATAATCCACATCATATCACATACCTCCCTTCCTTGTCCCTAATAACTTCCCTTGTTTCCACCAACAGATCCTTTGAAAACAATAACCCCATACCCCCCTTTTTATAGGAACTACGGTTAGCAGCAAAGAAACCTCTATCATATTTACCCTGGTATAGCCCCCCACCCGGAGAGCTCTTTCAGTGGGTCTCCTGCAAGAAAAGTATGTCAGCTTGGGCTTGAGCACCTTCTCTTATTACAGCCCTTCTCTTCTGCCAGGAACTAAGACCACGCACATTAAGCGTAAGGATTTTTAATTCACGCTCCATTTCCAGGATTCTTTTTTGCTCTCAGCATATTCCAAACCATGGAGACCCCCCCCCTCTCCCTCCCCTTCATCACATTTCCATTTACAGCTACACTCACCCCCCCCCCCCATACCTCACCCCCGGTTGCCCCCCTCCCCCTCAACACCCTCACCCATATCCCTCTACCATGCACACCCGTCCCCCATCTACCCCACACACTACACCCCGATACCCGTAGACACTCACCCCCCTCCCCGCCACTCACCATCCCTTCCATCCCAGGCCATCCACCACACTTCACAGCCTCACTACTCCAAACAACATTCACTTACTCATACACATTATCTGAACTCCCTCCCCACCTTCAACATCCTCCTTCCCCACATTTTATTCAAACATATTCAGCCTTCAACTTCAGAAAGGTGCAGTCTTTCCTCCTCGTACGGATTTCCTCTCACGTCTGTCGACTCGCCGCCATCTTTCCTCTGGTACTCACTGCAGCTTACTCCCCGTCTGTTCCAGCTCTGGTATCCACTGAATGCCCGCCTCTTTCATTGCCTCCTTTATTGCTTGGATGGTCTCCGCCCGCCGAGTCACCCCATCCATAGTAAAAGTGAGTCCCACTGGATACAGCCACTTATATCGTATATTTTCCTCTCGGAGCCGTGCTGTAAACTCTCGCCAGGACCTCCGGCGCTGCAACGTAGCCGTGGCCAAGTCTACGAAGATGGCTATCTCAATTCCATGCCACTTAAACTTTCCCATGGCATGCATCTTACTGGCTATTTTGTCCTTGATGAGGTAATCATGGAAGCAGATAATAATGTCTCTAGGTTGATCCCGTCGCACTGCTCCTAGAGATCGGTGTGCCCGGTCCAGCACCACCTCTCCCACTTCCTCCCCAGCTTCCTTCAGGACCGCCTCGCATATGGCTTTTGCTGTATTCTTACAGTCAAGGTACTCACTCACTTCAGGCATCCCTTTTATACGCAAGTTCTGCCTTCTGGCTCTGTTCTCCAAGTCCTCCAGTTTCAATGACAGATTCTCCCTGTCCTCTTCCCAGGTCTTCATACCTTTTTCAAGCAACTCAGTGCATGCCTCCAAGGCCTCAAGGGACCCCTCAACTTCCGCCACCCTGCAGCTGACTTCAGTTATATCAGCTCTCAGCTGTGCAAACATCCCCTCCACTTCTCCTTTGAACCCCGCAATGTCCGTTTTAATCTCATGAAACCACGATTTAAGTTCATCCTTAATGATATCCACAAGAGCACTAGCTGCGAGAAAGTCCTTCTTACCACTATCAGATACCACCCCACCTCCGGGCAGGTCCTCAGCCTGTTGTTTCTCTCTATCTTGAAGGTCTTGCTTCGCACTGCCGTATGCAAACTCTTTCAGGTCAGCAGCCTTCTTCCTAGTAGAGGCCATAATTTGAGTTTTGGAGATGGCCCCCACTTCCTCTGCCAGAGCCCTTGCTTTTAATTGCAGCAATTGCAATGCTGGATCACTGCCACCCTATTCCACCACCAGATGGCACCAAATCTTTACTTTTACATTGCCATGTGCTCCGTTGCAGATATGAAAAGTGCCCGTTGAGTATTATGAGCAATTAATATATATTGCAGTCCACTTTCCTCAAGACCTACACTCAGCTTCCAAGTTCTTTCTTGAAGCTCTGCTCACATCAGCAAGCTACACATTCACCGGGTCCAGGAGACAGCTCCCCTCCAGAGTGACTCTACTACAGGCACGTTTCCCCCCAGCAGGCCCCACTTAGTGCACTCTGCTCACCTCCGTCAAGCTCGGACTTCTACCGAGGGCTCCAGCATAATTACATCCCCCTCCGTTCCCTTCAGGCACTCACAATGAGATCTTTCAAGGTTATCAATAGTCCACAGCACAGCAGCCACCGATGCCCACTCCGATATTCATGACGGCCATCCACAGCAGGGAAATCCACAAGTAGTTTCAACTGCCCCTTTCTTCGTCAGAGCCCAGCACTACAGACTCGCTCTGACTGTAAGTGAAGCGGAAAGTCCAGTACTCACAACCGGGAAGGAGCGCAGACACGTGTTCACCATCGCGCGGCCGACTTTCAGGCCCCGCATCGCTCAGTCTCACTCCTCCATTCCAGCACTCGGGGATGTACTGGCCAGGCCTCACCTCTCCGCATAACAGGGGGTATATTCGGAGCTACATTAGTGCCATCTCCTCCGTTTCCCACTCATCCGCTTCGCCTCGGTTTCCGCCACACTCAGCCACCCTTCAGCTCACCCTAATCATGGGTTCATAGCCTCCTCACCAGCAAATGCAGGACGCTTAGCAAGGAGCTTCAGGGAAGTGCAGCCATGTTCGTCCGGGCTCACCAGCGCCCCCCAAGATTTTTTTAAAATCAAGTAGAGCGAGAAAGGGATGGAAGAGTTTGGCACTCATGGAGTAAGAACAGGGGGTAATTTTGAGAATGAGGAAGGTTACCTGGGTGTTAGATTAGGTTGGGTCTTTTTTAGATGACACAGATGGGAATATATAAATAAGACATCTTTATTGGTGATCCCCACAAACGAGGTATATACAGTTAGGGCGACCAACTGCCCAGTTGTAACACTGCAAAACCTGCCTTCAGTCTCCTTATCCCAGCTGCCGAGACCAGCACGAGCACTAGAAGCTGTTCTTTTGCTGCCGCCACTCTGTCTCTGTCAGTTATGGCCACCCGCACTGAACTGGAGTTAAAACAGGAGAACAAATGCTCTCTCTGAAGCTGGCGTCTGGAGCTGATGAAGACAGGACCAATTGCATTGAAAAACGTTTGAATGGAGATGCTGGGCGGAGGTGGAGGAAGGGAATAGGAGGAAGAGGTGAGGAATAGGAGGTGTTCAGATGCTGGATACTAGATGGGAGGGTAGTTACTCAGCAGGAGACCTACCCAGAGAGGCGTGAGGTTCAGAGCAGGACCCCCTCTCTAGAGTGGTGTCCGATTATGGAATATAAAAGCTGGCAACCCTATATACAGTTCAAAAAATTAAAAAATCAACAGATAAAATCAATAGTTCTCAAAGTACCAAATACTGACTTCAAAAGTTCTTAGACCTAAAATGCTCTTATTTGTTTATAAAATTATTTGATATTCCACCTAGGACAGAATATGTAGTATTAAGGCAGTTTATAGACAGATAAAACAAATACAAAATGAATTAAAAAGTAGTGATATGACAAGACTGAGACACAAGAGAAGGGAGATGTCATAGCACAAGATAAAAATATCATAGCCTTCCATATATTGAAAACAATAGGGTTCAGGAGGGCAAACTAAATTGTCTTAAATGATTGCTCAAAGAGACAAATTTTTAGACCAGTTTTAAATTTAACTAGAAAAAGTGCTCCAAGCATAAGTAATCAGGGAGAGTATTCCAGGGAGATGGGGCCACACAAGCAGAGCAGGACTGTCTGATAGTCTCGTAACAGACAACCCTATACGAAGGAACAATCAACAAATTGATCTGGGCTGATCTCAAAGTACCGGAGGGAATATAATGAATCAGAAGAGAATTTAATTACAGGGGGAGTTCTGTTTGGATCACCTAGAAAATCAGGAATATTATTTTAAACTTTATTATTTTGCCATTTGGAAGCCAATGATTCCTTAAGAATGGGGGTGGAGGACAGACAGCAGGAGAAGGGTTGGAGTTGCGAAGAGCACAAGTGGCCCAGTATATCATATATCAGCTGTGTTTCACAACAATTGAAGCCTTTTAAGGTGTACCCAGCGGACCTCTACTAGGAATGAATTACAATATTCCAATCAAAACAATACCAAAGCTTGTAACAGAGTCTTAAGAGCTTTCTGATCAAGAGAAAGCATCAAGGAACAGATTTTCCTAAGAAAGAGGAAAATTTCTTAACAAAAGCTGAGATATAGGGGGTACAAGAAAAATTTTTTGCCAAGAAAATGCTCAGGGAACAAATGGTATCACTGACTGGAATACAATCCGGCCTCCTCCCCTTGCCACCCCCGCAGCCTAGGATAAAACCAGGGAACATAAGAACATAAGATATGCCATACTGGGTCAGACCAAGGTCCATCAAGTCCAGTATCCTGTTTCCAACAGTGGCCAATCTAGGTCATACGTATCTAGCAGTTTCCCCAAAAGATACAGGTTCCGCAATGCTTGTACTGGGTCAAGCACTGATATCCTGAATCCCTTCTTAATAATGGTTTATGGACCTTTCCTCCAAGAACTTATCCAAATCCTTTTAAAACCCAGCTACACTAACAGCATTTACTACATATTCCGGTAACAAATTCCAGAGTTTGATTACACATTGAGTGAAAAAATATTTTCTTTTATTAGTCTTAAATAGCTTACCCTGTAGCTTCATTGCATGTCCCAAAGTCTTTCTATATTCTGATAATGTAAACAATCAATCTACGTTTACCCGTTCATTAATTTATAGACTTCTATCATATCTCCACTCAGCCGTCTCTTTTCCAGGTTAAAGAGCCCTAACTTTTTTAGCCTTTCTTCATAGGAGTATCCTTCCATCCCCTTTACCATTTTGGTGGCTCTTCTCTGAACCTTTTCTTTTTTTTTTTTAAACTTTTATTTTCATTTTACAACAAACAAAGTAACAACATACCAAAAGAAACAAATACACACATACAATAAAGAAAGCAACCCCAATTACCCCCCACCCCAATGCTTCTTCTCTAAGCTGATAAGAATCATCATATAAGCGCTTACATACAACAATTATTGTACATCAAACAAACAGAAGTATAATCTATGATACCGGATGAGCATGTGACAAAGATTAAGACAGAATCAAACAGTCAACTGAGAGCATTGAATAGTTTGAACATAATCATTGAGCGTCTTCTAGCTAGACCAATAGTGAATGATTTGAACGGAAGAGGCTGACATACTAGGTATTTGCGCATATTTACAATAAAGACAGATATGTTTCACCATTCATTAGAACTCAAAAAAGAGCTATTTTCCCAATATTTCGTGATTAAGGAAATAGGAAATAGCGATGCCCAGCATAAAGGCTAAAAGGAAGTAAGCCAATTTAGGAAGAGAGGGGATCCCCGCAGCTAAGCGGAGCCCCACAATCTTCCAAAAGAGGGGTTTCGGAAAATATAAAATAGAATGAAGACGACCCCAGACCCGACTCCAGTGATACTGTAATGCGGGACAATCATACTTAACAGGAGTTTAGTAAACCAAAGGCCACATGGCATGTCCAGTATCAAGCGCTCTGGATGGCAGTCCAATTGGCTAACCTATCAGGAGTATATGTCCACTTGGGATAGCAGTACTGAAGAGATAAGAAAAAATCTGATCTAGATTGTGAGTGATGGGGGGGGGCTGAGAATAGGTGAGCTCTAAGTCTGAGGGGTGAAGCAACTTCCATATATCTACTCACGCAAAATCTTTCATCAGAGCTGGCAGGGTGGAGAGACTCTTGGGCGGACCACTCGTTATAGGCGGCAATCTATCTATCAAAGGATCAAGTACTTGGTGGAAGTCACCGCCGAGTAACAATAACAGGGTCATCCACATTCGGAGCAGAAATACCAATACACGTAAATTCACAATCTCCAACCTTAAAATATACACAGGCCCAGCTACCCTCCCCATCAGAGCTAGTATCCATTACAGTGGTTGGCAAAGATTTCTCAACTAAGATGGCTACCCCGCCCCGCTTAGAAACGGCGGGAGGATAGGCAGCCACCATATAAGGTTTGGCAGTAAGTTTCAGTGGTTCGACAGAGGTGAAATGGATTTCCTGAAGAAACACTAAAGCAGTATGGTCATGATTAAAATAACTAAGGATGGTCATTCTGTTGATTGGACTATTGATGCCTCTTACGTTCAGTAATAAGAGCATACATAAGGCCATACAACAAAGTCAAACATTCTGAGAGAGGAACATGATGGCGCACCGAGTTGCGCAATGTCCCTCATATCAACTATAAATGACTGTACACACGATATGATAGAAAATAAGCCAATAAAAAATCATAAAGCGCCCTATATAACAGTAGAAGCACCGAAGTGCCTTAGAGAAGAAGCAAAACCCCAGAAATTACTGGCGACCTGATGTCTGCGGGGTGAAACCCCAGAGAAGGCCTAAATTGAAACATATAACCGGTATAGCTGTGCGTGCTCCGAATCCAACCGAGGTGCACATCATGGAGGAAAAGGAGACCAAGAGAGGTAGATATAAAAGAAAGAAAGGTCCAGGCAGTCTCTATTCCAGGCAATGATCACCGCATCGGGCCATTCAAAATGGCGGGCGGTTCCAGCGGAGTCCATCCGAGTTGTTGACTTAGCGCATCTGGTCTGCCTCTTTGGAATCTAAAAATGTTGCTAGCAGAGCAGGATCTTCGAAGGTTCTAGTTTGGTTATGGAGAGTCACTCTGAGCTTCGCTGGATATAAGAGGCCAAAGCGAGCCTGTAACTGTTGAAGTCTAGGTCGAAAAGCAAGGAGTCCCTTCCGCCGGTCAACTGTGGGCTTTGCCAAGTCGGGGAAAAAAGAGACTTTATGATCGTCAAACTGCAGATGTTGCATCACCCGGGCAGCTTTGAAAATTTGCTCAACTTGCTGATACCTCAGTAAACGGAAGATAATGGGCCGGGGGGTCGTCCGATTGAGTGCGATGTTGGTAGGAGCACGATATGCTCGGTCAATTTCCAGATCTCTGCAAAAGGTAATCTTCAGCAAGGAGGGGAGAGTTTTGACCAGAAATTCTCTAATATCTCCTGCTTCAGCCCCCTCTGGAACTCCTATGAGCCTTACATTGTTACGACGGGCTCGATTATTGCAATCCTCTAACTCTTTTTGAAGATTCTGTATCTGACGCTCAGCCTTGTCCAGGTTCACCAAGCGCACCGCGTGCGAATCGAGGACCCCCGCCATGTTTATTTTATTTTATTTATTTAGACAGTTTTGTATACCGCCTTATCCTTCAATCAAAGCGGTCACAACACAATTGGGGGATACATTTAACACGCAGGGATATGAGACACATACACTAATACTTACTGGGAACATGGGCAATGGAGGGTTAAGTGGCTTGCCCAAGACCACAAGGAGCATCTGTGGGACTAGAAACCCCAGTCCTTCCGGCCCAAGGTTGCTGTCCTCTAGTGGGATTTGAACCTCCGACCTTCCGGCCTGAAGTACCTTGCCCCAACCACTAGGCTACTCCTCCTCCCTAAATAAATAAAAAATAAAATAAAAAATGTTGTCCAGCCGTAGTGAAAGACCTTCAAGCCGGTCCTGAAGCATACCGAAATCTTCTCGCATGGCTCGGAGCGCTTCTCCGTTGGACTGTACCAGTTCCTTCACACCACGTATTTCCTCCAAGATCTCCTGTTGCATTTCGGGGATTACCCGAAGTGGAACCATCTTTGGTGGGGAAGACAACTCTGTTTTGGAGCGTTTTCCATGTGAAGAAAAGGGAGACCCGAAGTCCAAGCGCACTGGTTTGTGGGCCGCCATTCCCCCCAAGGCACCCCGGTAAGTTCGGTGTAAAATATTAGGTTTATGCAGATATTAAGTCAGGATTCTGAGTAGGCCCCTCGGGAGCTTCAGCGCGAAGCGTCTAACCCGCTGGACATCAGGCTCCGCCCCCCTCTCTGAACCTTTTCTAATAACGCTATATCCTTTTTAAGATACGGCGACCAGAATTGCACACAATATTCAAGGTGTGGTCTCACCATGGAACGATATAGGGGCATTATAATATCTTTTGTTTTATTTTCCATTCCTTTCCTTATGATACCTAGCATTCTATTTGCTCTCTTGGCCACCGCTGCACACTGGGCCGAGGGTTTTAACATGTTATCCACAATGACGCATAAATCTTTTTCCTGGGTGGTGGTTCCTAATGTGGAACCTTGCATTGTGTAACCATTGTTTGGGTTGTTCTTCCCTAGGTGCATAACTTTGCACTTGTCCATATTAAATTTCATCTGCCATTTTGATGCCCAGTCTTCCAATTTATCAAGATCCTCTTTCAATTTTCCACAATCCTCTTGGGTTTTAACAACTTTAAATAGTTTTGTGTCATGTGCAAATTTGATAACCTCACTCGTTATTCCAGGTCATTTATGAATATGTCAAAAAGGGAAGAAATTCGTTTTCCATAAACCAGATCATCACCGATTTTGATGTATTCAACTTAAGCCTATGTGCTGATAACCAATTGGAAATAGTTGCCAAACCCTTGCTGTTGATTGGAAGTAGGAGTACTGATTGCCAAGACAATCTGGAAATCATCTGCATAAGAAAAGACACCCATACAAAGTCCGAAATTAATATGTAGCTGGGGGGGAAGGCAAGGGCAAGAAAAATGTTTAATTGAGGAGGTGTTAATATTGACTGTTGTGGAAACCTGCATGTCCGTGGCAGTACAGAAGATAAACTGTCAATGATTACCCTAAAGGTGTGATTTGAAAGGTAAGATTGAAACAAACATAGAACAGTGTTAGACAAGCTAATTTCCTCCAAGTGAGCAGGTAATAAGGTATTTATTTTTATCTATTTATTTTGCTCAGGCCTTTCCAGCAGCAGTTCAAGGTGAGTTACAATAGGGCATGGTTGACCAAATCAAAAACAGAACTGAGATCTAATTGAATGAGAACATCCTTCCAGATTTCTAGATGACTATAGACACAGTTCAACGGGACAGTCTCCATGCTATGTCCCAGTTGGAACCCAGATTCTTTAGGATGAAAACCATTACAGTGTAGCAGCAAAGCGCAGACAAACCAATGATACCAGGAGTCTGTTCAGAAGGTCCAAATCATTTATTTGTGCACAAGTCTCAAGCAAGTCAATTTCAAAATGGCTGAGCAAAGTTTTCTAGCATTACAACAACTTTTATAGACTTCTGTTCCATTCTAGGTATAGAAAAACATTTCATTGGTCCCGGTACTCTCCCGTACCCCTTCCATTGGTCCCGGTACTGATAAGATTATCCAATTATGTTCCTTCAGTGGGCATGGCACCTGCATACCCCCCTTCTAGTCCCAATTACAATGGTCAGTTCATCAACTTGTTACTTTCACACTCTCAAGGCCATAGAGCCAATTTGTGCATGCAGGGGAGCAGGGCTCTGCAACTCATCTGTCAGCACTCCCAATTATATTCCTTGCAGATGTACTTTTTCTTATCAGTAACTTTTAAACATATTTTTCTGTATTTTTCCATCTCTCAGTTTTGCTTACCTAAGTTAGTTTAGTTCTCTTACAGAGTTCTATCCTACAATAGCAGCATATTGGGGGATGTGCAATTCCTATGTGCCTCTCCACAGGCTTCATTTACAGGTCAAGCTAGTTAGGCCTGCCTGCTTATGTCAGACACCGTGGATCACAGGCCTGCACCTGCCACATTCCCCCCTTTGATTAATCTCACCCTATTACTTAATAAGGTGTGAGAATTAAATCACCTTTTGAAGAATCACATCATGATTGAAGGATTACGACTAGGGCTGGCTTTATACAAAGCCATTATTTTAGTTGCGGTCTTCCGCTCTACTGTGCTGTCAATAGCATTATGAATGGAACGCATACAACATGGGATTAAACATGGTAATAGGAAAATCACAGCAACAAGAATTAGTACTAAGACAATGAAAGTCTTAAATCCTCCCAGCCAGGAGAAAAGGTTAGCAAACCAGTTAGGGAATTTCAATGAGTGCCAAGTTTGCACTGGCACATAAGCATGTCTTTGCATATCTTTAGCAATTTCTTCAACTACTTGACCCTTATCATCTATTTTCAAACAGCAATTAGTTAAATTCAGTTTACCACATACTCCTCCTTCAGCTGCTAGCAAATAATCAAGTGCTAAGCGGTTCTGATATATAGCAGTGCGCATCTGAGTACTTTGTCTAGCTAAGAGCGTAAGAGCATGACTAGTTTCATTAGTTATTATTTCAACGACTGCTTGTAAGCGAATAATACGATTAATCATATAGATTGGAGTGCGATAGCCATACATACCATCATCATTCCAAGTGGCAGGCCCATAATACTCAATGATTCTTTCTGGTGGCCAATCATCACCTTGCCACTTCTCCCACTTGCCTATCTGTAAGGCTTCTCTTTTCTGTCTTAGTGCTCTTTTGTGTCGGTGGGTAGTGTATACAGGGTATCCTAATTGTTCTCCATGTTCAGTGTTTAACAGAAAGAAAGAAGGTCTGATGGTTCCTAAGACACATGCTCCTCCCCATTGTGGCAGGAGTTGGGCATACGCTCGGTTTCCACAGATCCAATACAGGCCAGGTGGGGCTTGCCAGGCATGGACTTTGGCAAGGTTAGTCCATAAATCTGCAAGTTCAGGAAATCTGGCTAATGGGTTAGGAGGTTCAGGGTGTCTGATTCCTGACCACCATGCCGTCTTCTTGGTCGTGGCATTATAATACTTCTGGCTAAGACAGACCAGCTGTCCTACCTTTTGGGTGAACTGGGGTCCAGTTCTGGCATAGCAAAGACGTCCAACGATTGAGTGCGCTAACACCCATTCACTGGTAGTCTTGTGTAATTCAGTCTGATTGTAAATCAAAGAATAATTCAATTCTTGGGCTTCCCATGGCCACTGGTCTCCCATTTGGGTTCCGCCACAGAAATAGCAATCTGAGATCTTAAGACTAGATACTACTGCTCCGGCTAATTCTAGAAATAAATTCTGAGAAGGATGAGGGATCTCAAACTTATTTACATGCATGGCTTCATAGAAGGTATTATGGATATGATATTTGGAGGACTTGTGAGCTTGGGTATTCAATCTAATATACACAATGGTTCCTGGATCTACTGCCCCTCCAGCAATACGCAAACCAAACTTGTATCCTTGTTTCCAAGCATAGGGATTGTGTATACGTAAGTGTAAGGGGTTACAAGCATCTTTCTGACATTTATCATTTGTGGTTGGCTTGGTTAAGGTAGCCATTCGTTTATCTATCTTCTCATCAACTATACCATTATTCCAGGTAGCATAAAAAACACATCCCCAATACGGGCAATAGTAATCTGCTGCTGGTGCAGTACTATAGCCTGATCCCGTTTTACCTGTACACTTCCACCATCCTGTGGCACCTTCCGGACACATGTACTTATGGTCATTTCGATATGCTTTTTCCCAAGTACCACAGGTGGAATAACTATCTCTGTTAATGGCATTACATGCATCAAAATTCAAAACAGCAGGTTTAGTAATGTCCTTAAGTGGTGGCGTAGCAGCTAGTATAGGTCCATCTGCATCCTTCCATCGTATTTCCAACGTGTAATAGGATGGATTCTGATGCGGATTATAGCATGCTCTAATTTTGCCATAAGTGCAAATGTTTAGTTCAGTGGTGTTATAAATACACCGAGTCACTTTTCCCTTGCAGGTATAGTACGAGTGGTAAATCAAAGTCTGAGTTACTTTCAGTCCAGTTCGAGTAGAAGTAATGCAGGCAGTGCATGGAGGTAAAGCATAAGTCTGTTCAAAACCTCCAAAGAAGGCAACCAAAGCAAAGCAAAAGTAAAGATGCATGTTGATGTTGATTGGAGTTCTTCTGAATCCTCAGCTTGCTGATCTTGATCACGACGGTCTTTTATTCTTCGTCCCGTTTGCTAATGAAGCAATTTAACGGGTGCTGAGTGTTGATTGAAGATCCTCAGGTTGTCCAGTACACATTGACCAACTTATTAGCAATTTCAGTTGGCTTGTGAAGTCTGGCTAGTCAATGTAGTATCAAAGTAGTGTGCCAAAACGCACGCAAATTGGGTTCGTCGAAACAAAACTGTTGCTGCATGGAAAAAAGCAATCCTCTTCGAAAGACTTGGCTACTGCAAAGCACTGTGATGAAGTGTCTAAGCTGCTGGTTGCCGTCTCAGAGTAACTCGCA
Organism: Ichthyophis bannanicus; assembly: GCA_033557465.1. NCBI lineage: Eukaryota > Metazoa > Chordata > Amphibia > Gymnophiona > Ichthyophiidae > Ichthyophis > Ichthyophis bannanicus. The sequence goes on along the minus strand of CM066041.1, from coordinate 247,242,974 downwards.
AGGGTGCATCAAGATGCTGTTCTGCTGTCCACTGCTCAGGTTCAGGATCAGCGGCGGGCTTGACTCTGCTGTGGTGGATCCAGGCGTCGATCTCAGCTACCTTTACTGCAGTTGGGGTAGACTGGATGACGGTGTACGGTCCCTTCCAATGGGGTTCCAACGGTGTCTTCTTCCAATCTTTGATCCACACCGAGGTACCAGGCTGATAGGGATGCAAGGGTTCCGTCAAGTTGATAGGCAACTGGTCTTGGATTCACGCATGGAGAGTCTGCAGAACAAAACTAAGAGCTAGGAGTTCTTGTCTGGTTACTTCTGAACCAATTTGGGCTAAACTTCCTTTAATTCCCTGCACTATTGGTGGGGGTTTACCATACAGGACTTCAAAAGGGGAAAATCCTGTTGACTTTACAGGAGCTGAGCGTATTCTGAGTAAAGCTATTGGGAGCACTTGGGGCCACTTCAAGTGTGTCTCCTGACAAAGCTTGGACATTTGGGCTTTTAGGGTACGATTCATTCGCTCAACTTTCCCTGAACTCTGGGGTCTGTATGCAGTGTGGAGTTTCCATTGTATCTGCAAAGCTTTTGCTAACTGTTGAGTAACTTGGGAGACAAATGAGGGTCCATTGTCTGACCCTATTACTGCTGGAATTCCGAATCTAGGGACAATCTCTCTCATTAAGACTTTGGTAACTTCTCGGGCTTTCTCAGTTCTGGTTGGGAAGACTTCTACCCACCCAGAGAAAGTACAAACTAATACTAATAGATAATGGTATCCATTGGCTCTTGGCATTTCGGTAAAATCAACTTGGAGGTTGTGCATGGGGGTTACACCTCCTGACTGAACTCGGGGTGCCGTTATAAGGCCTTGCTTGGCATTATTTTTGGCACAGGTTAGACATTGACGTGCTACTGAGGCTGATATGGTTGTCAATAGAGGGATGTAAAAATGTGGTCTGAGTGCTTTTTCCATAGCACTTTTTCCATAGTGGGTGGCTTCGTGGAAAGCTTTGACAAAAGATGGTCCTAACAGTTCAGGAATTACTATTCGTCCAGGGGGTTGACTGCCCTCTTCTGGTGGCAGCTCAATCCATCCATCTTTTAGTACTCCATCTTCCTTGTTACAGTAGTAATCCAATTCTCTGGTGGTATATCGTGGTGTCCATAAATTCAGAGGTACTGGAAACAATGCTGTTTGCATTGGCATAGCTTGTGGGGCAATCTGTCCTGTCATAGCTGCTTGTCGTGCTGAGGCATCTGCGAATCTATTCCCTCGGGCAACTTCTCCTTTTCCTGCTTGATGTCCTCTGCAATGCATGACAGCTACTCGTGTTGGGGCCCAAACTGCATCAAGTAACATCAATATCTCGGGACCATATTTGACTGATTTTCCTCCGGATGTGATGAGTCCTCGTTCTTTATAGAGGGCTCCATGGGCATGTAGAGTGGTGAAGGCATACTTGGAATCTGTATATACATTTAGCACAAGTTTTTCTCCTAACAATAACGCTCTGGTAAGTGCTATCAATTCGGCTTTCTGGGCTGATGTGCCTGAGGCTAGAGCTGATGATTCAACTACTTCGTGTTGAGTGACGACTGCATATCCGGCACAGCGCCGTCCATCGAGGATGAGACTGCTCCCATCAACATAATAGATTTGGTCAGGATTGTCTATGGGCACATCTGTCTAGTTGGGTCGACTGGAGAACACAGTTTCCATGACTTCGATACAGTCATGTTCTGGGAGTTCTTCACTGATGGGTATCAAGGTGGCTGGATTCAAGGCATGGCTCACTTCTAGTTGTATCTGTGGGTTTTCGCATAACATGCTCTGGTACTTCAACATTCGGGAATTGGTGAGCCAATAATTTGCTTTTTGTTCCATAAGGGCAAGGACTGCATGTGGCACAGTGACTCGTATGTTCTGTCCTAGTGTGAGCTTGTCTGCTTCACTCACTAATAGCGCTGTAGCTGCAACTGCTCTCAGGCATGGTGGCCATCCTTTGGCCACAGGGTCCAATTGTTTCGATAGGTATGCTACAGGTCGCTCCCAATTTCCCAATTTCTGAGTCAACATGCCTAAGGCATTTCCCTGTGCTTCATGTACAAACAAGTGGAAAGGCTTGTGGACATCTGGTAGTCCAAGTGCTGGTGATGACATCAATTCTTCCTTTAACTTCTTGAAGGCTGTATCCTGCTCAAGTCCCCACTCCAGTGGTGACTTCTCTTCTCCTTTTGTGGCTTCATACAGTGGTTTGGCAATTTGGGCGAAGTTGGGTATCCAGATTCGGCAATATCCTGCCGCTCCCAGAAAGGCTCTGACTTGCTTTCTGGTTGTTGGGGTTGGAATTCTGCATACTGCTTCTTTTCTTTCTCTGCCTAATCTTCGGCTTCCTTGGGTAATACGAAAACCCAAGTATTTCACTTCTTTTTGGCATAGCTGTGCTTTGGCTCTGGAAACTTTGTATCCAGCTTCATCTAGTAACTGCAAGAGATCTTTGGTGGCTAGTATACATTCACTTTTCTGATATGGCAGCTATCAGCAGATCGTCCACGTATTGGAGAAGCACTCTCTTCCCCGGGGCCACTGGATAGCTTGAAAGGTCTTGATTCAGTGCAGCACTAAAGATGGTAGGCGAATTTTTTGAATCCTTGAGGTAATCTTGTCCAGGTGAGTTGGCCCCCTCTTCCAGAGATGGGGTCCTGCCATTCAAATGCGAACAATATTTGACTTACAGGGGCTAATCTTATGCAAAAGAATGCATCTTTTAAATCCAGTACAGTGAAATGGGTAGCTTCAGCAGGTATCAGTCCTAGAAGAGTGTAAGGATTGGGTACAACTGGATGTATAGTTTCAACTGCATCATTTACTCTCCTTAAGTCTTGTACTGGGCGGTAATCATCCGTTCCAGGTTTCTTTACTGGCAAGAGTGGAGTGATCCATGGGGATTGACATACTTTTAGTAGGCCATACTCGAGCAATCTTTGCAAGTGGCGATGAATGCCTTCAATTGCAGCTCTTGGGAGAGGGTACTGTTTGACGTGCACTGGTGTAGCACTAGGCTTGAGGGTTACAATTACTGGAGCTATATGCTTGGCTAGGCCTGGGGGACTGCCTTCTGCCCATACTCCAGGTGGTGCATGGATGTTCTTTAAAGTTTGTTCAAAATAGGTGTCTTGGATAGAGTCATCAAGGTAATACCTCCATTCTTCTTCCCGGGGAACTGTCAGCAGCATTACTCCTGCTGGTTTGGCTTGAGGATTTACTGTCATTTGCATTTCTCCTTCTTCAGAGAAAGATATTTGTGCTTGGAGTTTGGCTAACATATCTCGTCCCAGTAGTGGCACTGGACATTCGGGCATGTAAAGGAATTGATGAGTTATTTGCTGTCCTCCTAGACTGCATATACGATTCTGAAGAAAAGATTTTGTAGCTTTGACACCAGTTGCTCCTATAATGGTGACTGCTTTTGTAGAGAATGGGGCTATCTTCTTGTCTATTACTGAATGTTGTGCTCCAGTATCAACCATAAAGTTCATAACTTGGTCTCCTATTTGTATTCCGACCATAGGCTCCTGGAGACCTAGCGCAAACTTGGAGCCCGGTCTGTCCTAATCCACGTCATTTTCATCTTGGATCGTTGTGGCCAATGCTTGAATGGCTCCTCCTCCTCTTTCTCGCTGGAATTGTTCTCGATTGGCTCCTCCGCGGTTTCGGGGATAGCCTCGTCTTTCTTCTCGCCACTGATGATTGCTGTCGTCATCTTGCTGGGCGTCTTCGAGTTGCGGGCACGTATCTCTCCAATGTCCTTCCTCTCTACAGTAGGCGCATTGGTTCACGCCTAGCTTCTGGGTCCGGCCTCCGCCTTGACCCCGCCCTCTTCCTCTGCTCCGTCGACTAGGGACACCTCCCCTTTTCTGTTCAACTATGGCCGCAGCCAAAAAATCAGCTTTCTTCTTCATCTTTCTATCACATTCTCTCTGCCTTTCATTATCACGATTCACATACACTTTATGAGCGACTTCCAGTAACTGTGTTGCATTCATGCCCGCAAACCCTTCTAACTTCTGTAATTTACGTCTAATGTCTGGTTGAGACTGGTTTACAAAAGCAGAATTCACCATACATAAACTTCCTGGTGCCTCGGGATCATAGGGAGTATACATTCTGTATGCTTCAGTTAATCTTTCATGAAAGTCTGCTGGGCTTTCATCTACACCTTGGATAACTCCTGCAACTTTGGAAAGGTTCATAGCTTTTTGGCCTCCCCTTTTCAGGCCTTGTAAAAAACCTTGGCGAAAACGGGCTAGGGCTGTGGATCCTTCATCTGTATTTGGATCCCAATGGGGGTCTTCATTCGGGAATTCTCTCTGAGCCGCTTCCCGATGGTCTATTCTATTCTGCCCCTGTCCCGGAGCTACAGGGTTATCTGCCATCCACTCAATAGCTGCTTTTCTAATTCGTGCTCGCTCCTCTGTCGTGAATAGGGTGGTCAGAAGCTGGCGGCAATCTGGCCAGGTGGGTTGGTGGGTTTCCATAATGGTAGTTACTAATTCTGTCAGTTCCTGGGGCTTACTTGTATAGGAGGCATAATGCGACCTCCAATTTAACAAATCAGTTGTAGAGAAAGGGATATACACATAAGTTAAAGGTCCCGCTACCACCTCCTCATTATCGTTCTTTATGGGCACTCCCGGGACTTGCCGTAAAGGCAGCATTTTGGCGGTAGCTGTCTTTTGGGATCTAAGGGCTGTTTTCTTAACTATCTTTCCAGGGATTACTTTCGCTTTCTCAACAGGTTTCACTTTGGGTGTATCTTTTGCTGGCACGCTGGCACTAGCAACCACTTGTACGCTATCTTCCTCGCTTTGGGCATTCTCATTTTCTTCCCCTTCTACCTCTGCTTCTGACTCGCTTTTTATAGCATCCTCTTCTTCAGCTAATTCCTCTCTCTGCCCTCCAGGAGGGGGTTCAGGGGTTGGGTCCCGCTCCTGCCGTCTCTGGGGGTCTGGGGCAGGACGCCGGGCTACTCTTATCGGACCTGGGGTTCGGGGCTGTCTGAGAATTATCTCCGGGGAATCAGGATCTACCAGGATGGGTTTCTTCCTGGACTTCTTATCCTGCTCTTTCATTTTAGGCTGTTCCGTTTTCTGTCTAGAATCTGTTTTCGCTAACATTATCCTGCACTGTTCCTCATAACAGCGCTGCGCCCAGGGGGGCGGATCTTCACAAATACTTAACCAGGAATCTATATAGGGGTACTGATCGGGGTGCGCTATCCGCACTCTACGGTGTACTGACTGAATAATCTCTACATTAAACGTTCCCTCTCGGGGCCAGATGGGGTCTAGATCGGGCCACTCCCTAGTACACAAAATCTGCAAACGGGCTGCTGTCATTTTAATACCATAATCTCCAGAATATCCCTCTTTAAAATGTGCGATCATACATTCTAATGGAGTGTTTCTAGTAGACCCCGCCCCACCCATTTCGATGTGTGCGCGCAACAACAGACAGAAGGGAAAAGGAGGGCGGACCGTGGGTAAGGGGTCCTCACGGCCCTGGAAACGTATAAGGAGTACAAATAACAAGACAAGACGACAATCGCTTCCCCCTTTTCGCGACCTGAACGCGGTCGCCCGGTCAGGAAATGCGCTACTCAGGGGTCCGCCTTCACTTGGTCCGTGCTGCCAGACCTCTCATTCACACTTCATTCACACAATCATGCTAGCAACGTATCCCAGAGTGCATTCGTTTCTATCTATTCTGACTAGTCTTTTCCCAATTACAAAAAGGATGAGGGTTTCACCCGGCGAATTCCCATGCGGGGTTACTCGGCCCTTCCTTGAGAGGTGATCATGCTCTCTTACCAATTCCCAATATCTCGAGATTACAAATTCCAAATTCCAAGTTCCAATGGCAGTACTGCTCTTTCTATTTCTGTCTAGACACCAAATCAAAACTATACTCACCGGATCCGGTCCTCAAACTTCCCAAGCAGGCGCATGAGTTGGACCTCGGACTCCCCTCACTCGGGTTCGAGGCGTTGGCTCCAGCCGGGCCCGGCACCCGCCGAGGTCCGACCAGCTCCCTCCGATACAAGGGACCGGCGGCGCCAGGGAGCAGCCCTCGTCGGAAGGGCGCGATCCCGGCAGGACCAAGCCTATAGAGGCGGAAAGTCGTGGTATATTGCCCTATATACACTTTGATTCCACAACTTCCCGGCCAACGCACCAAGAATATGTAGCAGCAAAGCGCAGACAAACCAATGATACCAGGAGTCTGTTCAGAAGGTCCAAATCATTTATTTGTGCACAAGTCTCAAGCAAGTCAATTTCAAAATGGCTGAGCAAAGTTTTCTAGCATTACAACAACTTTTATAGACTTCTGTTCCATTCTAGGTATAGAAAAACATTTCATTGGTCCCGGTACTCTCCCGTACCTCCCGTACCCCTTCCATTGGTCCCGGTACTGATAAGATTATCCAATTATGTTCCTTCAGTGGGCATGGCACCTGCATACCCCCCTTCTAGTCCCAATTACAATGGTCAGTTCATCAACTTGTTACTTTCGCACTCTCAAGGCCATAGAGCCAATTTGTGCATGCAGGGGAGCAGGGCTCTGCAACTCATCTGTCAGCACTCCCAATTATATTCCTTGCAGATGTACTTTTTCTTATCAGTAACTTTTAAACATATTTTTCTGTATTTTTCCATCTCTCAGTTTTGCTTACCTAAGTTAGTTTAGTTCTCTTACAGAGTTCTATCCTACAATAGCAGCATATTGGGGGATGTGCAATTCCTATGTGCCTCTCCACAGGCTTCATTTACAGGTCAAGCTAGTTAGGCCTGCCTGCTTATGTCAGACACCGTGGATCACAGGCCTGCACCTGCCACAACAGCATTACAAAAGTGAGCCAACTGTTGAGCTACAGATTTCTCTGTAAGGCTGGCTACAGTGGGACTAACTCTGAGGCGCTTGAGCACTGTCAACATGCCCTCGTGCACTCCCCTGACTGGGATGAAGTACAGCCGGCTTCAGTTTCCTAGGCTACTGCTCCCACCTCCTCCTTCAGACTATTGGCTGAGTAAGGAATGCCTGACCAATGAGCTGCTGGGGAAGCAGAGAGTTGCTGCAGTGTAGGACAGAGAGGCTTTCTGCCATAGAGAGAGGTGTGGGGCTGAGGGAGGGACTGTGAAAGGAAAGGAGGGACTAAGGACCCAGGAAGGGGTTCAGAGAGCAGCTGGGAGAGAGGGAAAGCTGGTTGCAAAAGGGGGCTCTGGATGCCAGATATCATTTAGTTGTGAGAGTGTGGGAGAGAGGGAAAAGAAGTGGGCTGGTAGAGGGGAGGACAGGCTGAGAGGGGGGAGATGGACAGAGCTGAGAGACAGGGATGCAAGCAGAGAGGGGCATGAGCTGTGGGAAGAAGCATGTGAGGGTTGGCCAGCGGTGATTTAAGAGGGAGGAAGAGAGAAGGGAAGAGGACTGTGACAGAGCAACCATGCGGGATTCAAAGAAAGGGGGCAAAAGGGGAGAAAAGGGTTGTGAGAAGAGAAAGTATCAGGTAGAGGGAAAAGTATGAAGGGGTAAGACGAGGAATAGAGATGGCAAGAGGGGTGAGTCCAGGAAGAGGTGAGAGAAGGCAGCATGCTGTGGAGAGACAGCCGGAGATATATAAATCCAGGGAAAAGAAAAGAAATGCTAAAGAACTGAAAAAAAAAGACAGAAAAAAAGTTTTAAATGAAAAAGAATAAGGAGCCAGAGAGGAAATTAAGAGGAATCCATTAGCAAGCAGAAAAAGAGGATAGATTCAAACAACAAACAGAGATTTATCCTTGCCACCTCCCCCTCCCCCCCAACTGTTCCAGCTCAGTAATGGCCGGGAGATGTTATTGAGCTGGTTCAGTCATGGAGTCAACTAGTATCTGTTTTAAGTATCTGATTTGATTTATTAACTTTATATCCTACCTATACAACATAGTATCAAGATGGATAATATATAAAAAAAATGAGTAAAGCATAAAAATTAAATTCGTCATTATAACATATAAAATAAACAGCCCATTCTTACACTATGATTTAGAGGGAGGTTTACTAAAAGCCATTAGTTTTCATCGCGGCCCTAATGTGGGAAAGATGGAACCGCGGTGACAGCTAAGTCAGTTGAAATGCAACTATCACCTACAATTTTCCATGAAAGCTGCATTTCACATTGTAGACGAGGGGGGGAGGGGTGGCAAGGAAAAGGTGTCGCAGTAAGAGGCAACCAGCGCGCAAGCAATTGTTGCATGTTGGCTGCTCAAATCACTGCTGTCGCAGCTTCAGATAATGCTACCTGATTAGATAGTTTTATCCTTAACCAAGCCATTGAGTCCACTTTGCGGCCGCAGCCAATTAGAGGCGATGGTAGCAGCAATATTGCAATCTTCCCCATGACCTGGCACCCTCTTGCAATTGGGGGGCCTGAGAGGACTGCATGGGGAGGGATCACCATGTTGCCGCAGTGGCCCAGGGAGGATGTAGTAACTACTTGAGCTAGCTTTCCCTTGTTGCCGCACTTTAGCCTGCGCTCCCTGATCAGCAGGTAGCATGGGTACTCCCACGCTGCCTGCTGATGCAGGGAACATGGGCTAGTGTGGTAATTGCATGCCCTGCGCGGTATCTGCATGGCTTATGCTGATAACTCCCCGTACAGAAACTGCTCAGGTTTTGCACCTACCGCATGGCATTTTTTGCATACGGTACAGGGTAGGTGCAAAAACGATTACTGCACCTTAGTAAACATACCCTTTAGATCCCTTCCTTCTTATAAATTTTATAGAAAGGATGAGAAAAGGGTAGGAGGCTGTAGTAATATGCTGATAATCTCCCTCCGAAAAACTGTTTCCCGTGGCAACTCTCTTATTGAGAGGGCTATGCTGGGTATTGAGAGGGAATAGAGGGGGTAACATAGTCATAAGTAATATAGGCACTGCCTTGTTGCCACTGCTTGCAGGCCTGAGGCCATAGCAGCTGATCCTGAGTGACAGTGGTATAACTTCCATTGTAGAACTACAAGCCCTCCAGTACTGACAGTTCCTACCAGTAGCCAAGTCCCTCAGCTTGCACAGGTTTTTATGGTAACAGGAAGCCCATGCAAGCAGACCCCATGCTTGAGTTCTGCAATAGAAGTTCATTTAGTGATTATTAGTATTTAGCTCACACCTTTCCAGGAGATGATCTAGGTGAGTTACATTATGCAATTCCCTGTCCCTAGAGGGCTCACAATCTAAGTTTGTACCCAAGGTAATGGCTGGTTAAGTGGCTTGCCCAAGGCCACAAGGAGTGCCAGTGGGATTTGAACACTGGCTTGCTGGATGTAGGCTGCTGTCCTAACCACTAGGCTACTCCACTAAGTTGTCTTGCTGCCACTGCTGCTTAGAATCAGCTGCAATGCGAGTTCTGGCTGCCCCATTGAGGGAAGAATCTGGATGGGGCAATCGGGAGAGGGGGAAAGAGAAGGAGGTCTCCACCCTCGCTTAGGAGAGCCCCCACTTGAAATCTAGTCCTGGGTAACACTTTTCCCCTTATTCACAAAAATAATATCATTCCCCCAGTTATACCTCAGAGGAGGTAAAAGTGGTGGGCTTAATGGGGAGCACTAGGTTATGTGAGCCCTAAGAAGTAGCACATCAACAGGAGACCATGCATGGAATTTGAGAGAGAAGCCAGGGGTATATTGCCTCACGGACTCTGCGCATTTCCTGGTTTGGCTCCCTAACTTCTGCTCTGCTGAATTGCTGAATCCTTGCTTCACTTCTTGCTCTTGGGAAAACTCTGAAACACTTCCCAGCTCCTGAGCAGGAAGCGTATTCCTCAGTCATTGGAGAAGTATAAGGTAGGCTGGCCAGAATGTGGTGGATTAGGATGAACACATACTCCCATATTCAAGACTGCTGGATCATGTCTGGCTGTCCCACCCATCATGTAATCTGACATTTCAAGCTGAGGGCAATTGTGATCCTGGCTGAGCTACCAGAGCTTAGAGCAGGCAGGAGGTGAAGCATCTCAAGTGCACTCTGCAGACATAAAGTGGAGGAGTGGCCTAGTGGGTGGGGCAAGGTACTTCAGGCCAGAAGGTTGGGGGTTCAAATCCCACTAGAAAACAGCAACCTTGGGCCAGAAGGACTGGGGTTTCTAGTCCCACAGGTGCTCCTTGTGGTCTTGGGCAAGCCACTTGACCTTCCATAGCCCATGTTCCCTGTAAAATAGTTATCTCCAAGTATAATGCCCTGTTCAATGTAAACCACACTGATGCAGAATAGCACAGTATATAAGAGAATGTAAATAAATGGGATGGCCACCACTGGCCTTGGGAGAAATTCTGTAGGGAATGGGCAAGCAGGACAAGAAAAACAGGGATGTGCTTGCTGCCAGGTAGGGCAGATCAGGGAAATGATCCACACCTGTGGAAGATGAGGACTCACAAATTGAGAGAGATGAGTTACATCTGCCAGTGAAAGAAAGTCTCACCCACAGAGAAGAGTAAGAAATGTGAAGAAGCAAACAGATGGGTGGCCAAAAAATGTATTTGAAAACTGCTGGGGAATGGAGGGAAACAGAAGGCTGTGTCAAAGGGCAAAGAATCCTAAGAGGATGGAGGGAGTGGAGCAAACTATTCTTGTACAGGAAAGGAAGAATTAAGAAGGGGCGAAGAGATTAGGGGCATGGAAGAGAGAGCATGGTGTAGATGCCCTGAGGGGAGAGAGAGGCTAATAAGGACTAGTTTGAGGGAAGTATAATGTAAACTACTGCAGTGAGTGAGAGGGAAGGAGTGGCTGGCAGGATTTTGAGTAATTCCCTAGCTTTTGATATGGCCACAGAAGTTATCTTCATGTCCAACATTACTTGCCCTGCTCTTGACATTTAAATGTATTTATTTAAACATATTAGACTGCATTGTTGAATCACCCTGGGCGGTGTACAGAGGCAAATTCAGTGTTTTCAAACCAGTGCTTACAATAACCCTTCTAACTTGACCCCCTCCCTAGCCCAACCCTACCCTACCTCATCTCAAGCCCCCCAGGAACATAGAAACATGATGACAGAAAAAGACTACATGGCCTATCTAGTCTGCCCTTCCATATCAACTGCAATAGTCCCCTTTTCCTTGAGAGATCCTCTGTTTTTGTCCCATACTTTTTTGAATTCTGCTGGCCATTCCTCTCCCTATGCACCCAAGCATCCTTCTGGCTTGTGCCATCACCTTTTCTGCCTGTTTAGCTACTTTAAGATCGTTAGACACAATCAAGTCCAGGACCCATTCTTCTTTTGTGGACAGAAGTACTTCACCCCCTACACTGTACTGCTCCCTTGGACTTTTACAGCCCACATGCATGATCCTGTATTTTGTAGCATTAAATCTCAGCTGCCAAAATTCTAGACCATTCTTCAAGCTTAGCTAGATCCCTCCTCATGTTATCTACTCCTTCCTGGGTGTCTGTTGCAGATTTTGGTATAATTTTTTTAGCCATGCTTATATACTGCTTTTCACCAGCTCAAAGAAGTGTACATTCAGGTACAGTATATATTTCCCTTTCTCCCAAAGGGGCTCACAATCTACATTTTGTACCTGAGGTAACAGAGGGCTAAGTGGCTTACCCAAGGCCACAAGGAGCACCTGTGAAACTAGAAATCCCAATCCCTTTCAGCTGAGGTTGCTGTCCTCTAGCAGGATTCAAATCCTCAGCCCTCCGGCCTGAGATAACGTTCCCCAACTACTAGGCCACTCCTCCCTCATGAGCAAACAGTCAAGTCTTACGGGACAGCCCTTCTTCAATATCACTAACAAAGATGTTAAAAATAATCAGACCAAGGAAAGATCTCTGCAGCACACCACTGGTAACTTCCTTCTCCTCAGAGTGAGCTCCATTTACCTGTACATTTTGTCGCCTCCCATTCAACCAATTTCTAACCCAGTCATTCACTTTAGGGTCCATCCTTAGGGTGCTCAGTTTGTTTATAAGTTGTTTGTGTGGAACGGTGTCAAAGGCTTTACTGAAATCTAAATACACCACATCTAAGGCTCTCCCTCTGTCCAGCTCCCTTGTCACCCAGTCAAAGAAATCAATCAGATGTGTCTGACAAGACCTGCCAATGGTGAATCCATGATGTCTTGGATCCTGTAATCCACTGGACTCCAGAAACCTCACTATTCTCTCTTTTGGCACCGTTTCCAATAATTTACTCACCACAGAGGTTAGACTAACCGGCCTGTAATTTTCAATCTCATCCTTACTTCCGCGTTGTGTAAAGGGACCACATGTGCCTCTCTCCACTCCTCTGGGACCACCCCTGACTCCAAAGAAGCACTGAAAAGCTCAGTCAGTGGAGCTGCTAGAGCAGGGATGGTGAATCTATGGGATGCATGCCCAAGGTGTCATGCAGGAAAAACCTTTGTCTCGTGGCAACTAGCAGCATATCCTCTTTATTTTTTCCATGATAATAAAATAAATACATAGTAATAATTCTCTGATTGAATCTATAGTAACTTTCACTGGAAGTTTTTTTTAAAACAAACCATGATCTAAAATGGCATAATGGGGGTGGAGGGATCTCTCCTGACAGTTTGGCGCTAACTGAACAACCGTTTTGAAATCCTAGAATCTGGGTGATGAGAGAGGATAACGGTTGTCCTTAGCTCTGATTTGGGTGTTTCCTTCTGTTGCATGTAAGTTTACACTGGATATAAATTTATAAGAATAGTGGTTTGAACATGTTTGATATCAACTTTTTAATGCATTAATTTGTCATAATTATTCTTCATCAGTAAAATTAATATATTGGTTTTAATAAATTATGTTGCTATCATTAATTACATCCCAGTCGAGGTTTTCCGTGAACCATGTTTCCGTAACCTCCACTAAATCCAAGTGAGCCTCTTCCATTAAAGCCTCAACATCTGGCATCTTATTTCCCATACTATGGGCATTTATACACAGCGCTTTCCAGATGTTGCCCCTTTTACTCATTTCTACAGAGGTATTTAATGTTTCACTTTCCTAGGGGATCTCTTCACCCATCCCCAATGAATCTAGTTTAAAGCCCTCTTCAGTAGGATAGTTGCTGAAGTCACTTTGACCCTTCTTGGATAGATGGACTCCATCTCTGCTCAGCAGCCCTTCGAACATCATCCCAAGGTCCAGAAAACTAAAATGCTGTCGATGACAACATTCACACAGCCACACATTCATCTCCAGGATGTGAGCTTCCCTGTCTCGGGGAGTTGCCCTATGAAGCAAGAATGCTCACTTTGGGTGGGTGGGAGCTGGGGTGGGTAAGGAGGAATCTAACACTTGATGAGGTCAGTGGCTTAAAAGAGCTAGCTGTGAAGGGGTAGCTGGAACAAAAAACAATGAACACTAACTGACAGAGCTTTGCCCAATGCCACAAAACATTTCCCCTTTGCAGTATAGAAAAGGAGTTAGCTTTTAAAAATGAAAACCAAAACCCCTTTAAGAGCTTTCTGGGACAGAGCTTGTATTTAAAAGCCACACAATATTACCTTGCTTGCAATGGAGTCCCTGTTAGGAATGCCAGTACAGTCAAACCTCGGTTTTCGTTTGCCCTGGTTTTCGTACGTTTCGGTTTTCGACGTCTTTTCTGACTGAGATTTTGTCTCGGTTATCGGATATCGCCTCGGTTTTCGTAAAGAATGGCGCTGGTCTGTATACACTGCCCGCCCAGTCCCGGCAGCACTACCCCCCGGAAGTCCCGGCAGCGCTACCCCCCGGACTCACCGATCGCGTGTTGAGAAGCGAAAAGTCAGCTGAGCAACATCCTCGAGCCAGAGTCAGAGATGCAAGGATTGCACAGAGAGGAAGGCCCCGATCTCTCCACTGCCTGCCTGTTCTCTGGAGCGCCCCCTCAGGCTCGGAGGTAGCAGGGTAGCTGTCAATGTAAGCAGGAGATGTTGCAGTGCCGTACAGTACAATATCTGTGTGTTTGCTGTCCTGTGGACGATCGGGCAGGTGAGAGAAGTGACAGGAGCTGGGTGTCTGGAACGGATTAATTTAATTTACATTATTTCCTATGGGAAATATTGCTTCGGTTTTCGTACGTTTCGGTTTTAGTCAGACTTCTTAGAACGGATTAATCATGAAAACCGAGGTTTAACTGTACTTGCAAGGCCCTGTAGACCCTTATACAGCACTGCCTAGCTGCTTAGCAAGCTAATCAAAGACCACCAACATCTGATGAGATCAAACATTAACCAGCCCTCTTCCCCATCATCGAGCAACCTAATCTCTCTGGCAAAAGTTCAAGCACACAGAAAGCTCCTTCCAGTATTCCCTTGTCCCCAGAGGGCTGACAATCTTAAGGGGTATGTTTACTAAACCGTCTTAATGTGCGCTCTGCAACGTTATTGGGCGATAAGGTACCTTATCGCGCGATAATGGCGTGCTACCAGGCGATAAGGTACCTTATCACGCGATAATGCGTGCAGCGGCGCAAACGAGCGTTGAAGGCGGGGAAAGGCTCCCAGAGGGCGGAGGAAGGCTCCCCAGGGGCGGAGAGAAGGGGTCAATGGGTGGAGAGTGGGAGGGGAGAGGCTCCCCGCACACTAACGCTGTGAAATCTGAGGCTGAAAACTAACGTCACTGAAACCCTGGCGTTAGAGCCAATTTAAAGGGAAAAGAAACCATTTCCGTCAGCAATGTACAGCAGAACCAGGGAAACCTACAAAAAAGTGATAAGTGTGATACATGTGCACGGAACAAAAGGGCAAATAAACTTTGAAAATGTACAGAAGAAAATATAGAAATAAAATAACCAAGCTGGCCAATAGTGATATCAATGGGAAACATCAAAAAACACTCCCAAGAAAACTCCAAAAAAAAGATATGAACTTTGGAAGGATCAATGCTCCGTCCCTATACAAGGTGAATGAGCCCACAGTGTAATTGCGCTGAGCAGGGTTTCCGACTCCATTGGCCAGGTTTCCTATGGCGTGCACATGTTCCACAACAGCAGGACGGGCATGTCAGAATTGGCAACTGGACAGATGCTGGAAAAGGGGACACAGAGGGCTGCAGGCGGCACATGCTGCGGTGCAGCTTGGCCACAGTGCGGACTACGTTGATGCCTAGGTGGCCCATAGGAATGCTGAAACAGTAGAGCAGCCAGACAGCAACTGCTGAGGGCCCAACATGGGCACGAGTGTGCTTCCCACAGTGTCACAGGGGATAGTACCCAGCAGATACCCCCAAGGGCACGGAACATTGTCATGCGGTGCTGGGGGGAAGCGTGGACAGCTATGCACCATAGGCAGCCGCCTACCCGCACACTGGACGGCCTGAGACTGCGCTCCACCAGCACCACCAGCAGAAGGGCATGTCAGCATGGTGGCAGAGGGATACTGGTGGTGGAGGGGGCAGTAGCAGCTGCCCAGAGCAGACCGTGGCCTAGTACTGTGTAGGTGGGTGCCATGCACTGCAACAGACAGGCCCTGTCTGACGAACAGTCATGGTATCACCAGGGAATACACTGTCACTGTGGCAACACTGTGGTGCAGTGCACACAGCCAGTGTGTTCCGAAGCAGAAAGTCACAGGTTCAAGTCCAAACTGTGGTTCCTGCCAACCCAGTCCCCATATTTTACCCACTACTAAAACGTGCTAATACAGACAGAACCTTTATTGCAGATGACGTAAACATGCCCAAAACACCTACATTTTACCCTACAGAGCACAGACACCATAAACATGCGCATTACCTAGAGCAGAGTTTCCCAAATGCAGTCCTGGAGGGCCAAACACCATTCAGGTTCCATGCTGTCTCTAATAAAGATGCCTGTGCTGCATGTCTATGCGCCGCCCCATGGTATGCAGATGTATCTCATGCATATTCATGAGGGACAGCATGAAAACCCGAACAGTGTCTGGCCCACCAGGACTGGAGTCGGGAACCTCTGCCCTAAAGCAGCGGCCAACAGGGGCAGACACACCCACACCCACAGGCTCCATTATCCAATGCCTCCAGGAGAGGCAGGATGTTGGGCCCTGTGTAAATCTCCCAATACTAGCACTTGCATACCTTAGCAATGCCACCCTAAACCTGGAAATACGGTACACAGCTATCAAAAGGTTGCTATGATTACTGGCAGATAGCAATTCCGAGGTTAAGTACAATTTTCTGAGTGAGCTGCATCATAGCAACCTTTCTGATGTCTGTGGAGTGCGCTACAGGTCTTGTGTCTAAGGGGTATGTTTACTAAACCGTCTTAATGTGCACTCTGACACGTTAGCACGCGATAAGGTGCCTTATCGCGCGTATAATGGCGCTTTACCGTGCGATAAGGCGCCTTATCGCTCGCTAACGCGCTCAGTTGCGCTCAGTAAAGGCTCCCTGAGGGCGGAGGAAGGCTCCCCAGGGGCGGAGAGAAGGGGTCAATGGGTGGAGAGTGGGAGGGGAGAGGCTCCCTGCACACTAACGCTTGGGATTTCGGGGCTGAAAACCCTGGCGTTAGAGTAGATTTAAAGGGAAGAGAAACCATTTCCGTCAGCAATGTACAGCAAAGCCAGGGAAACCTACAAAAGGTGATAAGTGTGATACATGTGCACAGAACAAAAGGGCAGATAAACATTGAAAATGACCTGAACAAACTGGAAAAAAAACATAACCTAGCTGGGCAATAGTGATATCAATGGGAAACATCAAAAAACACTACCAAGAAAGCTCCAAAAAAAAGATATCAATTTTGGAAGGGGCTATGTTCTGTCCCCATACAAGGTGAATGATCCCACAGTGAAATAACGATGATCAGGGTTCTCCCTTTCTATTGGACAGGTTTCCTATGGCATGCACATGTCCCGCAACAGCAGGGTGGGCATGTCGGAATGGGCAACTGGACAGATGCTGGAAAAGGGGACACAGAGGGCTGCAGGCGGCACATGCTGTGGTGCAGCTGGGCCACAGTGCGGACTAGGGTGATGCCTAGGTGGCCCATACGAATGCTGAAACAGTAGAGCAGCCAGACAGCAACTGATGAGGGCGCAACACGGGCACGAGTGTGTTTCCCACAGTGTCACAGGGGATAGTACCCAGCAGGTACCCCCAAGGGTACAGAACATTTGCAGGCGGTGCTGGGGGGAAGCGTGGACATCTATGCAGGCACCCCTACCCCAGAACCCACACCCTAGGCAGTTGCCTACCCTCCTACAGGATGGCCCGAGACTGCGCACCACCAGCACCACCAGCAGAAGGGTATGTCAGCATGGTGACAGAGAGGTACTGGTGGTGGAGGGGGCAGTGGCTGCTGCCCACAGCAGACCATGGCCCAGCCCTGTTTAAGTGGGTGCCGTGCACTGCAACAGACAGGCTCTGTCTGACAAACAGTCATGGTATCTCCAGGGAATGCACTGTCTCTGCAGCAACACGGTGGTGCAGGGCACACAGCCAGTGTGTTCGGGAGCAGAAGGTTACAGGTTACAGCTGTGGTTCCTGCCAACCCAGTCCCCATATTTTACCCACTACTAAAATGTATTTATTTATTTATTTATTTACAGTCTCTTATATACCGCACTATTCAGCATCAGCGCGGTTTACATGGAACAAAATGCTCAGTATAAGTTAACATGTGTGAGTTTACATATAACAGGGGACAGAAACTTGGATAACAGGGGTAAACTATTTACAAAACTTATTACATGGAGTCATAATCAAAGAAGTTGCATAGAAAACACAATTCACTTCATAGGTTTGAGTATCCACATGGTGAGTTGATTGTGATACTGTAAATTTGACTGAGAATGGTATCAGGGGTGTCCTGAGGTTCTAGGGGATGCAGATGGGCTCTATAAGGTACTTGTTGCGGTAATACAGACAGAACCTT
Organism: Ichthyophis bannanicus; assembly: GCA_033557465.1. Classification (NCBI taxonomy): domain Eukaryota; kingdom Metazoa; phylum Chordata; class Amphibia; order Gymnophiona; family Ichthyophiidae; genus Ichthyophis; species Ichthyophis bannanicus. The sequence goes on along the minus strand of CM066041.1, from coordinate 247,225,105 downwards.
TAGTGCACATAATGTAAACATGCCCAAAACGCCTACATTTTACCCTATAGAGCACAGACACCATAAACATGCGCATTACCTAGAGCAGAGTCTCCCAAAAGCAGTCCTGGAGGGCCAAACACCATTCAGGTCCCATGCTGTCTCCAATAACTATGGCTGTGCTGCATTTCTATGCACCGCTCCCATGGTATGCAGATGTATCTCATACATATTCATTAGGGACAGCATGAAAACCCGAACATCCCAGTTCTGGGTACATGCATCTCCTCCAGGAACATGCACCATGGACTAGTTAGCAGACTGTCTGCAGCTAGTATGTGTCTTGCTGGAACACCTTCCAGGGTGCAGTGGCTGGAGGTTTGCTGCTGGAGAATGTCAGATAGTGGTGGGGGGCAGCTGTGCATTTCCAGGCCTACTCTCTGTCTACTATTGCTTTATGGATGTGTACAGCTCTGCATTGCCTGCCCTGTAGGAGGACTGGGGTTGATGGTTTCCTCTACTGCCACCATTGCAGGGAGGTAGAATGTGGATCTGTTGGTGGGCGATCCTGTTTCCCACCCTGAGCCTCAGAGGGTGGGTTGTGTGGTGGTACATAATCTGCCTATGGGTCCCTCCCCCCCCCCGCCCCACCTCACCCTCAGGGTGAGCACAGTACCCGCACAATGTGACGGTCTATAGCTACTCTGTGCCAGTAACACGCACGGTCAGTACCCCCTCCCAGGCCTAGCTGCTGTGGGGGTGCATACCCCATCTTGTGATCATCTGTAGACTGCTGATTTGCATGTGCAGTGCATCATGGGTACGGGTGGATTAACCCTATCCTGCTAACCACAGCAGACAGTTTGTGTGGTGACATGCAGTCCATCTGCAGCCAGCCAGGGGCTTGTTAGCATCTGTAGAACTGTAGCTTACTGGTTACTTCATTGCCTGTGGGCCAAGAGGTCATGGGTTATTTGATAAGGCTGTCTGAGGCATTGTCTATTTTTAATGTACATTAGTGCTGCCAGCAGAACCACCCTCAGTGTACTGTAACCATAAGGCGCCCCATAAGGCACCGTATAGAGTGCCCTATAAAGCGCCTTATCAGGTGTCCTCTAAAGCGCCCTATAGGGGGCATTATAGAGTGCCCTGGCAGACAGTGCACTTTATAATGTGCCCTATGGAGTGCCTTATAGGGTGCCTTATGCGGCACCTTAGGTTACGGCACGTGAGGGTGTGTTTGCTGGCAGCACTAATTAAACTACAAATAAAATGCCTCAAAAAACAATACTTACACGTAAACACTACTGCTTCAGTCAGCCTTATGAATTAAGCACACTGGGGGATCAAACTCAAGACCCCTGTACCATCAGTCAGTGTATTAACCATTGTGCTATACCTCTGTTTCTGTGTTTGCATGTCTGCGCGCCTACTTAAGATTACCACGCGTTAACGTGCTTAGCGGCATCTCGCCCGATAATGTGCGCAGCGCACGTTATCGTGCAATAATCCCGTTTTGCTACTTTAAGACCGACACGCCCACTCCTTTTATGGCAGCCTGCACACTATCGCCGGCTGCACGTTAAGACGGTTTAGTAAACATACCCCTAAGTTAGTACCTGAGTCAATGAAGGGTTAAGTGACTTGCTCAAGGGCACACGGAATATCAGTGGGATTCAAATCCTGGCCTCTCTGGTCACCAGGCTGCTGCTCTGAACACTAGGCTACTCCTCCACTTCTTGGCCACTCAAAATAATCAAAACATTTTCCACATGCTCTGAATATTTGTTCTCCAATGTTTAACATTGTTTAAAAATTCTCTGTGCTTTTCCTGGGCTGGCCTTTTGTGAGATTGCTACAGTATTGTCCGAAAAGCATGCTATTGTGGGGGTGCAGCGCACTCTTGTGGTATTTTATGTCATATGCAATGACTGGCAAATTTGTCTCCTAAACCTAAATCGGTTTTGTCAGGGTTCACTTTCATTTTTACGTGCATAGGAAATCAGTTAAAAATGGTAGAAATCTGCTGTTGGCTGCTAAAATGAAAAATAAAAGGAAGGACTCTGAATATAAGATTGGACCCTGGAAATAAGGAATATTTTAGTTTAAAAAAATAACTGCCTCTTTGAAGGACAGATATAACAAGTGCATGTTTATTTGAACACCTGTACAATTTGTGTAAAGTGATATGGTAATTAATTAAACCTATTCAATCAGACAGATATGATCTCTGTATGGGAGCTTATAGCAAATTACTTGTGGAAATATGTAGCTCCATCTTGCATCCTCGCTCATTTCACTTTTTAATTCTCTTTTGTGTAGCTGGGGGCTCACTCCACCCACCAAGGGCAGCCCTCTTGACAAGAGACTTTATGTAACTGGTGTTCCCTCCTGATTAGAGCACTGCATTCTAGCAATGAGACCAGCTAACCTTCAGCCAGAGGAGCTGCCCAGGGGTATGTGAACTACCCTGTACCCTACCTGCTTTCCTGGAACCCCTGAGATAACCAGCAATCACAACTGTACAGACAGTCCAGGAAGGAATAAAACCTACTGAGGAAGCTGCTGCTTATATTCTACATGCCAAAACAGTGAAAGAATATAATCAGATTAAAAATGGGGGTTACAGAAAGCAAAATGCTAGCTAAAAGAGAAAAAAGGTAGATAAGACATTTAGAGGGTATTTTACTAAGGCGCACTAGCAGTCAGCATGGATCTGATGCGTGCTAAAGCCCACATTGGACATGCATTTACAGGTAGCACCAGGACTAGACAGCGTTGATAGACTTTTTGGCGTTAACCATCCTTGATGTGTTAGGGTTGCAAATGGGAAAGTTAGAGATGGGGGGAACGGTGCGCAGTCGGCATACCCGCATTACCTGCATGCGAGGAAGAAGCACAGGTGTACCTACTGCCACCTCCATAGGCAGAGGTAAGTGCACATATGCTATTAAACATAGAAAAATGACGACAAAAAAAGACCACATGGCCTATCTAGTCTGCCCTTCCATATCACCCACTACAACAGTCCCCTTTTTTCCTTTTGAGATCCTCTGTGTTTGTCCCATGATTTCTTGAATTCAGATAATATCCTCATCTCTACCACCTCCACTGGGAGACTATTCCATGCTTCTACCACTCTTTCCGTAAAGAAATATTTCCGCATATCACTCCTGAATCTATCCCCTTTCATCCTCATCCTGTGTCCCCTCGTAGCAGAGCTTGCTTTCAATAGAAAGAGTCTCTCCTCCTGTGCATTTGTCACAGAGGTATTTAAATGTCTCAATCATATCACTCTATCCTACCTTTCCTCTAAGGTGTACATATTAAGATCCTTAAGTCTGTCCTCATATTCTTTATAACGAAGACCACTAACCATTTTACTAGCCACCTTCTGTACTGACTCCAACCTGTCTATATCCTTTTGAAGGTGCGGTCTCCAGAATTGCACACAATACTCCAAGTGAGGGCGCACCAAAGACTTATACAGAGGCGCTATCACCTCCTTTCTTCTGCTAGCCATTCCTCTTCCTATGCAATCAAGCATACTTCTAGCTTTCGCCGTTGCCTTTTCTATATGTTTAGCTACTTTAAAATCATCAGACACAATCACGCCTAGGTCCCGTTCTTCTTTTGTGGACAGAGGTACTTCACCCCCTATACTATATTGCTCCCTTGGATTGCTGCAGCCCAAATGCATGACCTTGCATTTTTTAACATTAAATCTTAGCTGTCAAATTCTAGACCATTCTTCAAGCTTAGCTAGATCCCTCCTCATGTTATCTACACCTTCCTGGGTGTCGACTCTATTACAGATTTTGGTATCATCCGCAAAGAGGCAAACCTTACCCAACAGCCCTTCCGCAGTATCACTAACAAAGATGTTAAAAAGAATCAGACCAAGGACAGATCCCTGGGGCACACCACTGGTAACCTCCCTCTCCTCAGAGTGAGCTCCATTTACCTATACTCTTTGTAGCCTCCCACTCAACCAGTTTCTAACCCAAGCAGTAACTTTAGGGTCCATCCCTATGGTGCTCAGTTTGTTTATAAGTCGCCTGTGTGGAACAGTGTCAAAAGCTTTACTAAAATCTAAATACACCATATCTAGGGTTCTCCCTCGGCTCAACTCCCTGATCAACCAGTTAAAGAAATCAATCAGATTTGTCTGACAAGACCTGCCTCTGGTGAATCCATGCTGCCTCAGATTCAGTAATTTGTTGGACTCCAGAAACTTCACTATTTTCTCTTTTAGCAGCGCTTCCAATAATTTACTCACCATCGAGGTTAGACTAACCGGCCTGTAGTTTTCAACCACATTCTTACTTCCTCTTTTGTGTAAAGGGACCACATGAGCCTCTCTCCAGTCCTTTGGCACCACTCCCGACTCCAATGAGGCATTGAAAAGGTCAGTCAGTGGAGTTGCTAGAACGTCCCCAAGTTCCCTCAGTATTCTAGGATGTATCCCATCCGGTCCCATCGCTTTGTCTACTTTAAGTTTAGCTAGTTTCTCACAAACACAGTCTTCTAAAAATTGTTCAAGATGCCCCTCGCTTCTGTTCCTGTTTCAGGGTGTTTTCTAAGGTCCTGCTCCTGGTTCTTCATCTGTGAACACAGAATGGAAATATTTGTTAAGCAATTCTGCTTTATCCTCATCAGCTTCTACATATTGCTCCACTTCACCCTTGAGTCTGACAATACCACTTTTGCCCTTCCTCTTCTCACTAACATATCTGAAAAATGTCTTATCCCCCCATTTTACTGCATTGGCTATTTCTTCCTCTTTTTGAATCTTTGCTTTCCTGACTACTTTGCTAGCTTCTCTAAGGGGTATGTTTACTAAACCGTTTTAACGCTGCAGCAGTGGTATTATCGCATGATAAATGACGTTATCGCACGATAATATGCGATAACGTTACTTATCGCGCGATAATGCAGCAGCGGCGTTAAGGCACACTAACGCTGTGAAATCCGGGTCTGAAGGGTGGAGTAAGGCTTCCCAGAGGGCGGAGAGTGGGAGGGGAGAGGCTCCAGGCACACTAATGCTGTGAAATCCGGGTCTGAACACTAACGCCAGTGAAACCCTTGCGTTAAGGCACATTTGCAGGAGAGAGAAACCATTTCAGTCAGCAATGTGCAGCAAAGGCAGGGAAACCCAGAAAAGTGATAGTTGTGATAAATGTGCAGGGAACAAAGAGGCAAATAAACATATAAAAGGACCAGAACCACATCTAAAATCCCAATAACCAAGCTGACCAATAGTGATATTAATGATAAACATAAAGCAACACTACTGATAAAGCGTATAAATTAAGATATCATGTTTGGAAGGGTCTATGCTCTGTGCCCCTATAAAGCGAATGATCCCACATTGAAATAGCGCTGATCAGGGTTTCTGTCATTTAGATTGGGCAGGTTTGCTATGGCGTGCACATGTGCAGCAACAGCAGAGTGGGCACGTAGGCAAGGGCAACTGTACTGATACTGTAAATGGGATACAGGGGGCTGGAGGCGGCACATGTTGTGGTCCAGCTGGGGCACAGTGCGGGCTAGACAGATGCCTAGGTGGCACATAGGAATGCCAAAACTGTAAAGCAGCAAGACAGCAACTGACGAGGATCCAACATGGGCACGAGTGTGTGTCCCACAGTGTCACAGGGGAGATTACCCAGCAGGTACCCCCAAGGGCACAGAACATTGGCAGGCGGTGTAGGGGGGGGGGGGAGGGAAGCACGCATGTCCATGTAGACACCCCTACCCAAGAACCCACACCATAGGCAGCTGCCTATCGGCACACTGGATGGCCTGGGACTATGCACCACCGGCATAATGGCATGGCAGCATGGTGGCGGAGGGGAGCTGGTGACGGAGGGGGCAGTGACATCTGCCCACAGCAGACCATGGCCTAGCCCCATTTAGGTGGGGGCCGTGCAGTGCAACAGACAGGGTCTGTCTGACGAACAGTCATGGTATCCCTAGGGAATGATCTGGCCCCTGTGACAACAGTGTGGTGCAGTACACACAGCCAGTGTGTTCAGGAGTAGAAGGTCACAAGTTCAAGTCACAGCTGTGGCTCCTGCCAACCCTTTCCTCATATTTTACTCAGTACTACACCATGGTAATAAAGACAGAACCTTTATTGCAGATAAAATAAATATGCCTGAACGCCTATATTTTGCCCTACAGATCACAGACACCATAAACATGTGCAATCCCTAGAGCAGAGTTTCCCAACTGCAGTCCTGGAGGGCCAAACACCATTCAGGTTTCATGCTGTCCCTAATAAATATGACTGTGATGCATTTACATTGTATGCAAATGTATCTCATGCATATTCATTAGGGACAGCATGAAAATCTGAACAGTGTTTGGCCCACCAGGACCGGAGTTGGGAACCTCTGCCCTAGAGCAGCGGCCAACAGGGGCATAAACACCCACACCCACAGGCTCCACTTTCCAAAGCCTCATGGAGAGTCAGGCTGTTGGGCCCTGCGCGCAAAAGCATCTCCCAATACTAGCACTTGCATACCTTAGCAATGCCGCCCTAAACTTGGGAATACGTTACACATGTATCAAAAGGTTGCTATGATTAATGGCAGATAGCAATTCCTAAGTTAAGCACAATTTGCTGATAGAGCTGCATCATAGCAATCTTTCTGATGTCTGTGGAGTGTGTTTCAGTTCTGGTTTCTGACAGTGTTTATCAACCCGGGGAGTGACCCCAACAGTATTGCGTACCATAGCCATGCCTGCACTGTGCCCAGGACTGGTGTGGTGGCCAGGGCTGCCAAAAGCCTCTATATTTGCACAATGCTGGCATAGGTGTGGGAGTGTGTGTCTGTCTATCTCCAGTGTGTTGTGGCTACCGACACCTTACTCGGCCCACACTGCTTGTACTGTTTCCAGTGTTAGCCTGCCAATGTGCATAATGAGGAGCAAGGTACTGTGGGTATGGCCCGGACAGGGTGGCATGGGCAGGATGCATCTGCACAGGGCATAGGGCAATGGCTCAGACATTGTAGTGCCCAGCCACAACCTGCATGGACAGGGTGGCCACAGAATTTCCTGCTGGGAGGTCACTCTCACCCTGACTGAGCAGTGACCACGGTATGGCTAGGTTCCCCCATAGTGCTATGTAGCATTTCTCTCAAGTGATATTTATGGGTTCTTTTTTCTGGGGCTCTATATTTAACTTATCTGCTTGGTGGGTGTGCTCACATCCCAGTTTTGGGTGCATGCATCTCTTTCAGGAGCATGCACTTAGCTAGCAGACTGTCTGCAGTTAATATGTGTATGGCTACACCTTTCAGGGTGCAGTGGCTGGAGACTCACTGTACTTGCTGCTGGAGAATGTCAGATAGTGGTGGGGGCAGCTGAGCATTTCCATGCCTACTGTCTGTCTGCCATTGCCTTATTGATGCATACAGATCTGCATTGACTGCCTTGTAGGGTGCCTGTTCCCCAGCAGGACTGGGGTTGATGGTCCCCTCTGCTGCCACCATTGCAGAGATGTAGAATATGGATCTGTTGGTGGGAGATCCTGTCCCCACTCTGAGCCCCAGAGGGTGGGTTGGGTGGTGCTACATAATCCGCTTATGGGTCCAAACACCCCCCTTCATTTAAATCATGTGACCATGGCACCCACACAGGATATGCACTATTCTGGGTGCATCATAGTCCACAAGGGCTAGACATGACTGGGAAATACAGATGGACACAGGTGTATCCTAGGTGTGTCTGCAAGGACTACCTATCATGCACTGGCACTGATGGCAACCTGCAGCACAGCCTATCTCAGCTAAGCCAGGTGCTGCAGACCTGGTGCTGGGCGCCTCACCTCGCCCACCTCGCCCCACCTTGCCCCAAAATGTGACGGTCTGTAGCTACTCTGTGCCAGTAACACACACAGTTAGTTCCCCCTCCCAGGCTGAGGTGCTGTGGGGGTGCATACCCCATCGTGTGATCATCTGTAGACTGCTGATCTGCATGTGCAGTGCATCATGGGTACGGGTGGGTTAACCCTATCCTGGTAACCACAGCAGACAGTTTGTTTAGTGACCTGCAGTCTTTCTGTAGCCAGCCAGAGGTGTGTTCATAGCTATAGGGATGTAGCTCACTGGTTACTTCATTGACTGTAGAGGCAGAGGTCATGGGTTTGATCCCACAGTGGTGTTTTTTGATAGGGCTGTCTGAGGCATTGCCTTTTTTAATTTAAATTAGTGCTGACAGCAAAAATACCCTCACAGTGCTGTAACCTTAAGGTGCCTCATAAGGCGCCCTATAAGGCGCCCTAAAGGGAACATTATAAGGTACCTTGGCGGACAGTGCACTTTATAATGTGCCCTCTGGGGTTCCTTATAGGGCGCCTTATGCGGCACCTTAGGTTATGGCACTGTGAGGGTGTGATTGCTGGCAGCACTAATTTAAATTAAAAAAGAAAATGCCTCAGACAGCACTGATTTAATGTAAAGGGTAATGCCTCTGGCAGCCTTACTCATTAAGCCCACTGGGGGATCAAACGTATGACCCCTGTTTCATCAGTCATTGTATTAACCAGTGTGCTACACCTCTGTTGCTGTGTTTGTGGGTCAGCGCGCCTAATTAAGGCTAATGCGCATTAACGTGCCACAGCTCCCTCTATCGCGCGATAACCCAAAATGCTACCTTAAGACCGGAACACCCACTACCTTATATGGCATTCGTCACAGTAAGACTGCAACTAACACCGGTAACATTAAGACGCTTTAGTAAACATACCCCTAAGTTTTTTCAAATATAGATGCCTTTCTTCCTCTTTCTGTGATCTCTTATATTTCAATAAGGCCTCCCTCTTTTTCTTCACTTTCTCAGCTACTTCTTTCAAAAACCATAGCGGTCTCCTTTTCCTTTTACCTTTATTTACCATTTTAACAAAAAGGTTTTTTGCCCTTAAAATATCCCCTTTCAGTTTTGCCCACTGTTTTTCTACATCCCCCAGCTGTTCCCATCCCACAAATGAAACCCTGAGGTACTGGCCCATCTTGGCAAAGTTAGTTTTCCTAAAGTCTGAGACCCTCGCTTTTGAATGGATTTTATCAGCCTAGTCTTAATATTGAATCACACCATCTGGTGATCACTGGATGTAAAATGATCTCCCACTATAACATCAGAAACACTTTCACCATTGGTAAGCACTAAGTCCAGTATGGCTCCTTCACGTGTGGGGTCTGTTACCAATTGCCTGAATAGGTCTCCCTGTAGAGAATCCAGGATCTCCTTACTTCTAGATGATACTGCAGCAGGAATGTGCCAATCAACATCTGGCATATTGAAATCCCCTATCAGTATCACTTCCGCTTTCCTAGCAATGCTGCGTATGTCTTCAATTAACTCTCCGTCCATCTCTTCAACCTGTGAGGGAGGTCTGTATGTCACACCAATGCAAATAGATTTCTCTTTCCCTCTTTCTAGTTTAACCTACAGTGCCTCCTCTTTCCCTTTTAAGCCCTGTATTTCCATAGCTTTAATATTATTTTTTACATATAGTGCCACTCCTCCTCCCCTTCTTCCTACCCTGTCCTTGTCCCTGTCCTTGTCCTTTCTGAATAAAGTATAGCCTGGTATAGTTACATCCCAGACATGGTTGTTCGTGAATTATGTTTCTGTTACTACCACTAAATCCAAGTCAGTCTCTTCCATTAAAGCCTCAACATCTGGGATCTTATTTCCCATGCTAAGAGCATTTATAGACACTGCCTTCCAGATGTTGCCCCTTTTGCCTATTTCTATAAAGATATTTAATGTTTCACTTACCTGGGTGCTTTCTTCACCCATCCCCAACGAATCTAGTTTAAAGCCCTCTTCAGTAGGTTAGCCAGTATGCTACTGAAGACACGTCGACCCTTTTTGGACAGATGGACACCTTCTCTTTTCTGCAACCCTTGGAACAGCATCCCATGGTCAGGGGCGGCCCAAGGGGGGTGCGGGGCCATGTGCAGAGATTAATTGCAGGGGCTCATTTGCATAAGGAACCTCATTTGCGTAAATATTTGCATAATGTTAACATGCTCTTTTAGTAAACATGCCTCTTAATGAGTGTCTGAATAAAGAAAGACTAAGAGATTTCTACAGGCCCATTAGGAAGTACTACAAACACTATCATTTAGAACCCATAGCAAATCCACTATATCATAACACACTATCAGGACTCACAAAGCACCAAACCCTACCTATCAAAAGGCAACACTGCAGATATTAAAACAAGCACCAGTACAAAGCATGATAAAAGTGGAAAGACAGAGTCCTTTATTGATGCCTTGACCACCCGACACAGGCCGTGTTTCGTTTCCCTTCGTCAGGGGTATGTCAAGCTTAAAACTAAAAGCAAAAACATATGAATACTTAAAAATAAAACAGAAACAGACAACTAAAAACTCATTCTATCATAAAATAAATTAAAAACCATAAAAACTTTTTTAAAAATAAATCATATCAATTAAAACATCATATAATAAAAATATAAAAATTATATCAACTTACTGAACAGTAATGCTCAAAAACAAATAGACATATAAATACCTCTGTGGAAGACCTTTAAAACAGATGGTCTTGTATTATACTGTAAAACAAGTCTTAAATTATTCACTCTAAAGAAGATATAAATAAATAAATGAAATTGAAAACAAACATAGATACATCAATATATTAGTCATATTATGATTATAATCATTAAAGTAGATAGAGGAGGACTATAATAAACATAAAGATATTTCATTATAACTAAAAAAGTGTGTTTCTTGGAAAGAGCAGGAGTGAGTCGTTTCTAAAAAGAGGAGGAGGGGGGAGGGGAGAGACCGGGCATAGACAACTTGAGAAAAAAGACTGAATATGTAACTAGTATAAACATTGTAAATATTTAAGACTCCATTTGCAATTAATTATAAAAGTTGCTTTAACTCATTTTAAATATATAGATGGTAGCAAAGAAGATCAGTCTGCCAAAATATTAAAACCAGTACATCTCAGAGAATAGCAATACATCTCACTGGGGGAAAGAGAACAAGTGGGACTGTCAAATAGAAACAATATGCATGCAGACATAGACAGTTACACATGCAAAACATAGACTGTCACCACACAAAGAACAAGAGATCACAATTTAGAAATAGGAAGATGATAATTAAATTAGGAACCCCAAAAGCCAAACATGAAATGTACAACACTGGAGAAATAAAAATATAAATTTAATTCCGCTTGCACTAAACGAAAACGCGAAGATGTTAGCAATACACACTTCCCAGACCTGACGTTTTCCAGTTAATAAATTCAAAATAGAAAGTATTTTTCTACCTTCTTTTTGGGATTTTATTTTTCAGCTGCAATTGCTCCAGTCACTTTCTTCTGGTTTCTTTGTGTCTTCTGCGAGCTATCCATTTGTCCTTTCTTCTCTTTTAGATTTTTTTCCATTCTCTCTTTATATCTGCTTTAATCAACTGATCTTTCCCCTTTTGCTCTTTCCCCCTTTTCTTTCCTTATTCCCTTATCATCCACTCAAATTTCACCCTGCCATTCTCAATCCCCACTTACTCTCCCAATACCCAGCCCATTGTAGACTTTTCTTCCCTCCCACACAAAGGGGTATGTTTACTAAACCGTCTTATTGTGCGCTCTGTGACGTTAGCGCGCAATAAGGTACCTTATCGCGTGATAATGGCGCTTTATCGCGCAATAAGGTACCTTAGCACACGATAACGCACGCTGCGGCGCAAACGAGCGCTGAAGGCGGAGAAAGGCTCCCGGAGGGCAGAGGAAGGCTCCCCAGGGGCGGAGAGAAGGGGTCAATGGGTGGAGAGTGGGAGGGGAGAGGCTCCCCGCACACTAACGCTGTGAAATTAGAGGCTTAAAAATAACACCAGTGAAACCCTGGCGTTAGAGCTGATTTAAAGGGAAAAGAAACTATTTCCGTCAGCAATGTACAGCAAAGCCAGGGAAACCTACAAAAAGTGATAAGTGTGATACATGTGCACGGAACAAAAGGGCAAATAAACTCTGAAAGTGACCAGAAGACAATGTAAAAAAACCATATCCCAGATGGCCAATAGTGATATTAATGGGAAACATCAAAAAACACTCCCAAGAAAGCTCCAAAAAAATAATATTAATTTTGGAAGGGTCTATGCTCTGTCCCCATACAAGGTGAATGATCCCACGGTGAAATAGTGCTGATCAGGGTTTTCCCTTAACATTGGACAGGCTCCCTATGGTGTGCACGTGTTCCGCAACAGCAGGGTGGGCATGTCGGAATGGGCAACTGGACAGATGCTGGAAAAGGGGACACAGAGGGCTGCAGGCGGCACATGCTGTGGTGCAGCTGGGCCACAGTGCAGACCAGGGTGATGCCCAGGTGGCCCATACGAATGCTGAAACTGTACAGCAGCCAGGCAGCAACTGATGAGGGCCCAACATGGGCACGAGTGTGTTTCCCAAAGTGTCACAGGGGATAGTACCCAGCAGGTACCCCCAAGGGCACAAAATATTGGCAGACGGTGATGGGTGGACGCGTGGACAGATATGCAGACACCCCTACCCCAGAACCCACACCATAGGCAGCCGCCTACCCGCACACTAAATGGCCTGAGATGGCGCACCACCAGCAGAAGGGCATGCCAGCATGGTGGCAGAGGGGTACTGGTGGTGGAGGGGGCAGTGGCAGCTGCCCACAGCAGACCATGGCCTAGCCCTGTGTAGGTGGGTGCCATGCACTGCAACAGACAGGCCCTGTCTGATGTACAGTCATGGAATCCCCAGGGAATGCCTCATTTCTGTAGCAACACGGTGGTGCAGTGCACACAGCCAGGTTCAAGTCCCAGCTGTGGTTCCTGCCAACCCAGTCACCATATTTTACCCACTACTAAAACATAGTATTACAGACAGAACTGTCAGTGCAGATAACGTAAACATGCCCAAAATGCCTACATTTTTCCCTACAGAGCACAGACACCATAAACATGTGCATTACTTAGAGCAGAGTCTCCCAAAAGCAGTCCTGGAGGGCCACACACCATTCAGGTTCCATGCTGTCTCCACTAAATATGGCTGTGCTGCATCTCTATGCACCGCCCCCATGGTATGCAGATGTGTCTCATGCATATTCAGTAGAGACAGCATGAAAACCCGAACAGTGTTTGGCCCACCAGGACCGGATTTGGGAACCTCTGCCGTAAAGCAGCAGCCAACAGGGGCAGACACACCCGCACCCACAGGCTCCCTTATCCAATGCCTCCTGGAGAGGCAGGATGTTGGGCCCTGCATGCATCTCCCAATACTAGCACTTGCATACCTTAGCAATGACACCCTAAACCTGGGAATACGGTACACAGCTATCAAAAGGTTGCTATGATTACTGGAAGATAGCAATTCCGAAGTTAAGTACAATTTTCTGATTGAGCTGCATCATGGCAACCTTTCTGATGTCTGTGGAGTGTGCTACAGGTTTTGTGTCAGACTTTGTTTACCACCCTGGGGAGTGACCCCAACAGTATTTCGTACCATAGCCATGCCTGCACTGTGCCCAGGACTGGAGCGGTGGCCAGGGCTGCAAAACACCCCTATAGTTGTACAATGCTGGCATAGGTGTGGGAGTGTGTGTCTGTCTATCCAGTGTGTGGTGGCTGCCAACACCCTCCTCAGCCCACACTGCTAGCATGTTGCCAGTATTGGCCTACCAATGTGCATAATGAGGAGCAAGGTACTGTGGGTATATCCTGGACAGGGCGGCCTGGGCAGGATGCATCTGCACAGGGCATAGGTCAATAGCTGGGACATTGTAGTGCCCGGCCACCACCTGCACAGACAGGGTGGCCACAGCATGTCCTGCTGGGAGGTCGCTCTCACCCTGACTGAGCAGTGACCACGGCATGGCTAGGTACCACCATAGTGCTTTTCTCAAGTGATATATACATATGGGTTCACTTTTCTGGGGCCCAATCACTGATTTATCTGCTTGGTGGGTATACTCACATCCCAGTTTTGGGTGCACACATCTGCTCCGGTAGCATGGACTAGCTAGCAGACTGTCTGCAGTTAGTATGTGTATGGCTGGAGACTCACTGTGCTTGCTGCTGGGGAATGTCAGATTGTGGTGGCGGGCAACTGGGCATTTCAAGCCCTACTGTCTGTCTGCTATTGCCTTATGGATGCGTACTGGACTGTGCTGTAGGTTATCTGTACCCCAGCTGGACTGCGGTTGATAGTCCCTTCTACTGCCACCATTGCAGGAATGTGGATCTGTTGTTGGGAGATCCTGGGCTCCAGAGGGTGGGTTGGGTGGTACTACATAATCCGTCTATGGGTTCAAACACCCCCTCCCCCCAGCACATAAATCATTTTTCTATGGCGCCCACACAGGATATGCACTATTCTGTGTGCATCATAGTCCACAAGGCCTAGTCATGACTGGGATATGCAGCTGGACACAGGTGTATCGTACCTATCACACACTGGCACTAATGGGGACCTGCAGCATAGCCTATCTCAGCTAGGGCAGATGCTGTGGACATGGTGCTGGGTGCCCCACCTCACCCTCAGGGTAAGCACAGGACCCGCACACTGTGACGATCTGTAGCTACTCTATGCCAGTAACACACACGGTCAGTACCCTCTACCAGGCCTAGGTGCTGTGGGGGTGCATACCCCATCTTGTGCTCATCTGTAGACTGCTGCTTTGCATGTGCAGTGCAGCATGGGTATGAGTGGATTAACCCTATCCTGGTAACCACAGCAGACAGTCTGTGTGGTGACCTGCAGTCCCTCTGTAGCCAGCCATGGACCTGTTTGTAGCTATAGAGTTGTAGCTCACTGGTTACATCACTGCTTGTGGAGCCAGAGGTTGTGGGTTTGAACCCAGCACTGTGAGGGGTTTTTTTGCTGGCAGTACTGATTTAAATTAAAAAAATGAAACTGCCCCAATATATAACCCCACTGTGGGATCAAACCCACAACCTCTGGTTCCACAAGCAGTGACATAACCAGTGAGCTACAGCTCTATGGCTGCAAACAGGTCCATGGCTGGCTACAGAGGGACTGCAGGTCACCACACAGACTGCTGTGGTTACCAGGATAGGGTTAATCCACTCGTACCCATGCTGCACTGCACCTGACGATTACAGCACTGTGAGGGTGTTTTTGCTGGCAGCACTGATTTAAAGTACAGAGGAACATTCCTCCTGCAGCACTGGGTTAAGGTACAAAAGGAGGGCTCCTCCAGCAGCACTGGTTTACAGTAAAACAACGTCCTCATGCAGCAGTTTTTTATAGTAAAAGGGAATGTATCAGACAGCCTTACTCATTGACCCACTGGGGAATTGAACTCATAACCCCTGGTTTAGCAGTCATTGTATTAACCATTGTGCTACACCTCTCTTGCTGTGTTTGTAGGTCAGCGCGCCTACTTAAGGCTAACGCACGTTGACATGCCCTGCTCCCTTTATCGCACAATCAGATTTCCTTGTGGGCTGGTAACCAGAAATGCTACGTTAAGACAGACACGCCCACTCCTTATATGGCATCCTGCACACTAACGCCAGCTGCACGTTAAGACTGCTTAGTAAACATGCCCCAAAATATCTTTTCCCCTCTCCATTCTCATTCCCCATCCGCAACCCTTTCTAGTCCACCCCCAAAATCAGCTCCCTTATAGTTCTAGACCCACCCAACATCCACTTCCTTCTAGTCCCAATCTCCCAAGCCCCCACATCAGCCCATTTCCAGTCCTAGCCCCCCATATTCTTTTTTCCAGTTCCATTCCAGCCCCCCATCAGCTCATTTCCACTCCAAGCTCCCCCATCAGCCAATTTCCAATCCTAGCCCCCTTGTCAGCCCATTTCCATCCCTATTCAAATTCCCCTCAGCCCGCTTCCAGTCCTATTCCAGCCCTCATCAGCCCATTTCCAGTCCTAGACTCCCATATGTTCTTTTCCAGTTCCAATCCTAGCCCCCTTGTCAGCCCATTTCCAGTCCTATTCCAGTCCCTATCAGCCCATTTCCACTCCAAGTTCCCCCATCAGTCCATTTCCAATCCTAGCCCCCTCCAAGCTCCCCTCGTCAGCACATTTCCAGCCCTATTCCAGCCCCATCAGTCCATTTCTAGTCCTATTCCAGACCCCATCAGTCCATTTCCAGTCCTAGCCCCCCATATGCTCTTTTCCAGTTCCATTCCAGCCACCCCATCAGCCTATGTCCACTCCAAGCTCCTCCATCAGACAATTTCCAGCCCCCTCGTCAGCCCATTTCCAGTCCTAGCCCCCCCATCACAGTCCATTTACAATCCAAGTTCCCCCCATCACAGCCCATCCAGTCCTAGCCCCCCATCACAGCCCATTTGCAGTCCTAGCCCCCCATCACAGCCCATTTCCAGCCCCAGTTCCCCCTCCCTCGATCACAGCTCATCCAGTCCTAGCCCCCCCCTGAACAGCCCTGCGGCCATCTTAGGGGCTGCAGAGGGAGCCGGGGAAGCCCACGCAAGGCCCCAGCTCCCTCTGCACAGCCGCCAGCGTGAGGAGTCTTTTCCCTCATGCTGGCGGCTGTATCTGTGAAGCCACGAACGGCTGTGCAGAGGGAACTGGGGCCTCGCGCGGGCTTCCCCGGCTCCCTCTGCAGCCCCTAAGATGGCCGCGGGGATGTTCACATTGTGCCGTCCACATTGTGCAATCCACACTGTGCAATAATGGAGTTCGCGCAGGGCCCCCTGAAGCCCCATGGTCCAGGAAACCAAAACGCTCTCAATGACACCATCCATGCAGCCATGCATTCATCTCCAGGATGCAAGCTTCTCTGCCTTGGCCTTTACCCTCAACAGGGAAGATTGAAGAGAATACCACCTATCTGCTTCACCTTCTGTCCCAGAGCCATGAAGTCACTTTTGATACGCTCAGAGGGATACCTGGCAGTATCATTTGTGCCGACATGGATGAGCAACATCGGGTAGTAGTCAGTGGGCTTGATGAGTCTCAGCAAACTCTCCATAACGTCTCGTATTTTGGCACCTGGCAGACAGCATATCTCTCTGGACATCAAGTCTGGTCGGCAGATGGTACCCCTCAGAAGAGAGTCACCAAACACCACTACCCTTTGCTTCCTTGTGGTCACTGATTCTGCAACTTTGGGGTGCTCGAGCTCTGGTTTGTCCCTTTCCAGGGATGCTTTCACCTCCTCCATTTCAGGGCTGCATAATGGTTCTTCATTTCAAGGAATGGAGAAGTAGGATTGATGATACTGCAGGTCCTGGTGACTTGTGTCCAACCTTTGTCATTCTCTAGACTCCCATCTTCTCCTTTGCTGGAGAGCGTGGATGTTACAAGAAGCATCTCATCAATGTACTTCTCACTGTCTTGAGTGCTCCTCAGCCTCGCCACCTCTTCCCTGAGCTCCTCCACTTGTTTCGTGAGAGCTTCAGTATGCAGGAATCCTGCACATAGAACCGGTTCTTCAACTGTCATTGGGATCTCTGTCTGCACAGAGGCAGAAGCTGTAATGGGGGCAACAGCTTTTGCGATAGGATGTTTCCCAGCCATTGTTCATTTGGTGGAGCTTAGATATCTGTTGAAGCAAAAGAGAGAGAGAGACCTACCAAAGTACCAGCTGGCTTCCCAGCTGTCCTTTCAAGGAAAAAGCAGTTAACCTAAATGTGCTGATTCCAAGACCCTGCATGTAGCTAATTGGGGGAGGTGCCCTATAAAGCAAGACAGCACATGGGGTGGATGGCAGTTGGGAGGTAGGTAGGTAATTAACACCTGATGAGGTGTCAGTAGCTTCAAAGAGCTGAGAAAGATACTAAAAACAGTGTTTTAAACCTACACCATTAAAAACTATGGGGTATGTTTACTAAACCATCTTAATGTGCGCTTTGTAACGTTCTCGCGCGATAAGGTACCTTATCGCACGATAATGCGTGTCTCCAGGCGCACAGGTACCTTATCGCTCGATAATGTGCGCGGCGGCGAAAACGAGCGATGAAGGCGGGCAAAGGCTCCCGGAGGGCGGAAGAAGGCTCTCCAGGGGCGGAGAGAAAGGGTCAATGGGTGGAGAGTGGGAGGGGAGAGGCTCCCCGCACACTAACGCTGTGAAATTCGAGGCAAAAAAATAACGCCAGAGAAACCCTCGCGTTAGAGCCGATTTAAAGGGAAAAGAAACTATTTCCGTCAGCAATGTACAGCAAAACCAGGGAAACCTACAAAAAGTGATAAGTGTGATACATGTGTACGGAACAAAAGGGCAAATAAACAGTGAAAATGACCTCAAAAAAATGGAAAAAAAACATAACCAAGCTGGCCAATAGTGATATCAATGGGCAACAGTAAAAAACACTCCCAAGAAAGCTCCAAAAAAAAGAAATGATTTTTGGAAGGGTCTATGCTCCGTCCCCATACAAGGTGAATGAGCCCACAGTGAAATTGTGTAGAGCAGGGTTTCCGACTCCTTCAGCCAGGTTTCCTATCTCCAGGGACTGCCCTGTCTCTGTGGCCACAGTGTGGTGCAGTGAACACAGCCAGTATGTTCAGGAGCAGAAGGTCACCAGCTCAAGTCCCAGCTGGGGCTCCTGCCAACCCAGACCCCATATTTTACCCACTACTAAACCGTGATAGTAAAGACAAACCTTTATTGCAGAGAACATAAGCATGGTTCAAACACCTCTATTTTACCCTACAGAGCACAGACACCAGAAACATGCGTATTACCTAGAGCAGATTCCCCAAAATACAGTCCTGGAGGGCCACATATCATTCAGCTTTGATGCTGTCTCCAATATAAGGCCATGTCAGCATGGTGGCGGAGGGGTACCGGTGGTGGAGGGGGCAGTGGCTGCTGCCCACAGCAGACGGTGGCCTAGCCCCCTTCACGTGGGTGCAGTGCACTCTAACAGACAGGCTCTGTCTGACAAACAGCCATGGTATCTCCAGGGACTACATTGTCTCTGTGGCCACAGTGTGGTGCAGTGAACCCAGCCAATGTGTTCAGGAGCCAAAAGTCACCAGTTCAAGTCCCAGCTCAGGCTCCTGCCAACCCAGTCCCCATATTTTACCCACTACTAAACCATGATAGTAAAGACGAACCTTTATTGCAGAGAACATAAGCATGGTTCAAACACCTCTATTTTACCCTACAGACCCCTGACACCAGAAACATGCGCATTACCTAGAGCAGAGTCCTCCAAATGCAGTCCTGCGGGGCCACATATCATTCAGCTTTGATGCTGTCTCCAATATAAGGCCATGTCAGCATGGTGGCAGAGGGGTACCGGTGGTGGAGGGGGCAGTGGCTGCTGCTCACAGCAGACGGTGGCCTAGCCCTCTTCACGTGGGTGCCTTGCACTGCAACAGACAGGCCCTGTCTGACAAACAGCCATGGACTTCCCAGGGAATGCACTGCTTCTGAGCTAAGACGGTGGTGCAGCAGACACAGCCAGTGCCTTTAGGACCAGAAGGTCACAGGTTCAAAACCCAGCTGTGCCTCTTGCCCACCCAGTCCCCACATTTTACTCACCACAAAAATGTTGTAATACAGACAGAACCTTTAGTGCACATAACATAAACATGCCCAAAACATCTATATTTTATCCTACAGAGCACAGACACCATAAACATGGGCATTACCTAGAGCAGAGTGCCCCAAATGCAGTCCTGGAGGGCCACAAATCATTCACGTATATGCTGTTTCTAATAAAGATGTGTGTGCGTCATTTCCATGCGCCCCCCCCCCCATGGTATGCAGATGTATCTCATGCATATTCATTAGGGACAGCAGGAAAACATGAACAGTGTTTGGCCCACCAGGACTGGAGTTGGGGATCTCTGCCCTAGAGCAGCGGCCGAACAGGAGCAGAAAGAACCGCACCCACAGGCTCCATTATCGAAAGCCTCATGGACAGGCAGGATATCGGGCCTTGCGTACAGCTCACAATACTAGTACTTGCATACCTTACCAATGCCACCCTAAACCTGGGAATATGGTACACATATATGAAAAGCTTGCTATGATTACTGGCAGATAGCAATTCCTAAGTTAAGCACAATATGCGCATTGAGCTGTATCATACCAATTTATTTATTTAGACAGTTTTGTATACCACCTTATCCTTCAATCAAAGCGGTCACAACACAAGTGGGGGATACATTTAACACACGGGGATATGAGACACACACACTAATACTTACAGGGAACATGGGCAATGGAGGGTTAAGTGGCTTGCCCAAGACCACAAAGAGCACCTGTGGGACTAGAAACCCCAGTCCTTCCGGCCCAAGGTTGCTGTCCTCTAGTGGGATTTGAACCCCCGACCTTCCGGCCTGAAGTACCTTGCCCAAAGCACTAGGCTACTCCTCCCTCTCAATATCTCAGATGTCTGTGGAGTGTGTTTCAGGTCTGGTGTCTGACAGTGTTCACCACCCTGGGGAGTGACCCCAACAATATTGCATACCATAGCCATGCCTGCGCTGTGTCCAGGACTGCTGAGTTGGCCAGGACTGCAAAAACTCTCTATTTTTGCACAATGCTGGCATAGGTGTGGGAGTGTGTGTCTGTCCAGGCAGTGTGTGGTGGTTGCAACACCTTACTCAGCCCACACTGTTTGCACTGTGTCCAGTGTTAGCTTGCCAATGTGCATAATGAGGAGCAAGGTACTGTGGGTATAGCTCGGACAGGGTGGCCTGGGCAGGATGCATGAGCACAGGGTATAGGGCAATGGCTGGGACATTGTAGTGGCCGGTCACCACCTGCACGGACAGGGTGGCCACAGCATGTCCTGCTGGGAGGTCACTCTCACCCTGACTGAGCAGTCACCATGGCATGGCTAGGTCCTCCATAGTGCTAACAGTATCTCTTTCAAGTGATATATGTATGGGTTGCCTTTTTTGGGGCCCAATCACTAACCTATCTGCTTGGTGTGTGTGCTGATGTCCCAGTTTTGGGTGCACACATGTCTTCCATTAATATGGACTAGCTAGCAGACTGTTTGCAGTTAGTATGTGTATGGCTGGAACACCTTGCAGGGTGCAGCGGCTGTAGATTCACTGTGCTCGCTGCTGGAGAATATCAGATAGTGGTGGTGGGCAGCTGAGCATTTCCAGGCCTCTTGTCTGTTGAATTTCACTGTATGGATGTGTACAGAAATGCATGGACTGCCCTGTATGTTGTCTGTCCCCCAGCTGGACTGAGGTTGATGATCCGCTCTACCAGCACCATTGCAATGCTGTAGAATGTGGATCTGTTGGTGGGAGATCCTGAGCTCCAGAGGGCAGTTTGGGTGGTACTACATAATCTGCCTATGGGTCCAAACAGCCTGCCCCCACCGGTCACAAAAATCATCTGGCCATGGCACCCACACAGGATATGCACTATTCTGGGTGCATCAAAGGCTAAATTTTACTGAGAAATAAAAGATGGACACAGGTGTATTTGGCAGTGCATCTGCAAGATCTACCCATCACACACTGGCACTGATGGGGACTCACACCATAGCCTATCTCAGCTAAGCCAGGTGCTGTGGACATGGTGCTGGGTGTCCCACCTCACCCTCAGGGTAGGCACAGGACCCGCACAATGTGACGGTCAGTACCTACTCTGTGCCAGTAACACACATGCTCAGTACTCCCTTCCAGGCTGAGGTGGGGTGGGGGTGCATACCCCATCCTGTGGTTATCTGTAGACTGCTGATTTGCATGTGCAGTGCATCATGGGTATGTGTGGTTTAACCCTATCCTGCTAACCACAGCAGACAGTTCGTGTGGTGGGCTGCAGTCCAACTGTAGCCTGCCAGGCGTGTGTTAGGAGCTATGGAGATGTAGGCAAATGGTGACTTCACTGCCTGTGGAACCAGAGGTCATGGGTTGGATCCCACAGTGGGGTTATGTGATAGGGCTGTCTGAGGCATATTTTTTTTATATTTTAAATTGGTGCTGCCAGCAACAACACCCTCAGTGCTGTAGCCTGAAGGTGCCTCAAAAGCGTCCTATAAGGTGCCCCAAAGGGAACATTATAAGGTGCCGTGGTGGAAAGTGAACCTTATTATGTGTCCTCAGGAGTGGCGCATAAGGTGCATGATGTGGCACCTGAGGTTATGGCAATGTGAGGGTGTGTTTGCTGGCAGCACAAATCCAAAATAAAATCCAAATGGCTCACAAAGCACTGCTGATATTAAAGGGTAATGTCTCAGGCAGTCATATGCAAAAGTCGCATTGTGGGATTGTACCCATGACCCCTGTACCATCAGGCAGTTTGTCAACCAATGTGCTACACCTCTGCCACTAGATCTGCATGCTAGCACACCTACCTATGATTAACACACATTAATGTGCTACACCTACCTCCATTGTGTCATAATGTGCGGTACGTAACCAATTGCGGGAGTCCAACATTTAGACCAGAAGGCCCCCTCCCCCCCCTTATGCCATCCTGCACATCATTGCTGGGCTCACATTAAGATGGATTAATGAACATACCCCATATGCACACACAACCCCATATCAACAGGGTGACTGACAGCTCACGTTGATGGGCTCTCAGGACTCGTGGTGTAACTCTTTAGCCAGTCATTGTTATATGAGAAGGCATAGCACACCGGTTCCAACAGTACACTAGGAACCAGTGGTGATGGGTTCGAGACCCAAGTGTATAAACAACAAGCAAAAATTCTAATTGTGTTTTTAAATGTCAGACATATCAGTGCAATGTCTGTCTGCATCATAGATCTGTATAAATATTGTTGGCGACACCATATCCTGTGCAGCAAAAAGATGCGCGCAGCGCAGGCCCAACTGCGTGCGGGCAACTGTGCGTGGCGCGCGCGTGTTGCGTTGCACATGCGCAGGTGGCGTGCTGCGCATGCGCAGGAGGTGCAGCATGCGTGCGTTCCTCATTGGTGACAGTGTTCAATATGGCGACCAGATCCAGGAAGCCTGCCTTCACCACCCGGGAGCTACACTGCCTGGCACAGCTGATTGCTGTGAGGCAGCACAAACTGTTTCCAGGATCATCCAGGCGGCAGGATCAGATGAAGATCTGGCGGGCAATCGTGTGGCAGACTACCCACGTGAGGTAAGTGTATGGGGACAGGTCAGTAGATCCATATACATATCCAGTGTTGATTGTAGCTGTGCATGCTGCTGTGTGTAGGTAGTCATCTCAGTTATGTGTATCCTGTAAACCCACATGCCATATTGTCCATATATCACATCTGAGTGGTTTGCCCTGTACCCAGGGGGCTAAGGACGTGATCACAGAGTTCCTGATGCCATCCTGGTGTCATGGCAGCTGCTGCTGTTGATGTGCTACAACACACCGTAACACAGGTAGCCCATAGATCTGACTAAGGAGGTTTTCTAAACATCCTGCTGGTATGATGGGGTCTGCAGTTGCAGGGTAAAACATCTGCCCCACCCCCAGGGGCTGTGAAACGTGCCCAAAATGGTATTGTGGTGGCGAGACAGGGTTAGAGCCCAAGGAAAGTGGGACAAAACAGTCTTTTTCCCCTGAGCAAAGCACAGGTTCAAGAAGTGTAAGGGTTAAAACTCTTACTAAAGAAAAAAACTCTATGCACCAAGAGGTAGAGAGTGAGCCACACCCTAGCTCCATGGTAACCAGGGGAGGTGACGAGGGAAGCCTAGGGGTGGAGTCAGAGGCTATAGGACAGCCTCAATCATATAAGCAGAGAGAAACTGCTAATGAAGGGCAGGCGAGGAAGGCGGAGCAGACAAGGCACACGAGGGAAGCAAGGAAGCCGGAGCTTTCCAGGAGAAGGAGGAGTCCTTCCAGAGAGGTTTCCACAGAAGCTGCCCTGAAAGGAGATAGAGCAGAAAGAGGCAGGTGCTCTAGCAGAAGCCTTAAAGGGGATTCTTATTGCAGGCAACGTTCAGACAGCTCAAGCCTTGAATGCAGCTCAGCTGATAGAAAGAGGACAGCTGGCTTGAAACAGAGGGGAGTTGATTCTGAGGTAAACGCTGCTGAAAGGCATGGAACAGGAATCCAAGTGAGGGAGTCTCTGGAGAGAGTTTTACCTGTGGCACAGTCTGAGAGGAGACAGAGTGCTGGAAATAAGGTGAGCCCTTTACAAGCTTTTAAAAGTCTGTTGAGAAAGAAAAATCTCCTGGGTCCTTCCCCTGCAACTCAGCGTAGTGAGGAGTCTCACTGGGGGCAGGTGCTGAAGTTGTTAGAACAATTGAAGCCTGACGTCAGAGACTGAGGCCAGCCAGGTGTTATCTGAACCTGAGCAAGAGAGTATGGAAACAGAAGAATGTCTTTCTGAAAGCATGTTCTCAGATTTTGAAATGGACTGTTCTTACTGTAAAAGTCAAAAGCAGTAAAGCTGTTTTGAGTTTTAAAATAGTGGGAAAAGCCAGAAGCTTTGAAACTGCGTGACTTGATGAAGGGTGTTAATTAAAGCCCTAAATTGAGCTAGCTAGATAAGCTCAAGGAAGCTGAGAGTGCTAGAAGTGAAAAAGCCAGTACTTGCAAAACTTGAATGTGGAAAGTACAATTATTTTAAGGATTAGTGCAAACGTTTAGCAGCTTGTTAAGGAAGCCAAGGTGCTGTGCAAAGCCCTGAATGCTGTGAGAGTGTAATCCCTGCTGACAGAGAGGTTTGCTGCTCTGTTTAACAAGCTAGCTGGGAAGACTAATGCATGGACTGTGCTGTATTGTTTGAGCTTTGTTTTTCTTTTGGAGAACGTATCCTGTATTTTTATGTTTATGCAATACCTGAACTGATGCCAAAGAAGTTCAGTGGGCAGTAGAAAATAATTCCTGTGCAAAAATAAATTTTCCTGTTAACCTTGGAAACCCTCGGCTGTCTGTTTGATTGACAACACAGCTACAACATTGAGAAACTCTCAGCAATAAAAAGGGACATAAAGAGGTACGCCCTCTACTGTTAGGCAACCGCCTGACCAGTAGAAGGCGTGACAGTATGTTAGTCCCATTGGTGCTATGAGTGTGTGTGGCCCAGCAGTCTAAAACATCTGCCCTTCCCCCACTTGCCCAGAAAGTCCAATAAAGTGGGTCCCCAGCACCCCTGCTGGTATTGAATATGCTGCTGTTGCTGTTTTGCAATCCACCCTACCCCCAGGAGTCCTGAGAGCCCATCAAAGTGGGCTGTCAGTCACCCTGGTGATATGGTCCTGTGTGCCTATACAGTTCAAAACATTCTCCCTATCCCCAGGAGTCCTGACAGCCCATCAGAGTGGGCTGTAAGTCACCCTGGTGATATGGTCCTGTGTGCCTATACAGTTCTATAAGGTCTCCCTGTCCCCAGGAGTCCTGAGAGCCCATCACAGTGGGCTGTCAGTCACCCTGGTGTATGGTCCTGTGTGCCTATACAGTTCAAAACATTCTCCCTATCCCCAGGAGTCCTGAGAGCCCATCAGAGTGGGCTGTCAGTCACCCTGGTGACATGGTCCTGTGTGCCTATACAGGTCTATAAGGTCTCCCTATCCCCAGGATTCCTGAGAGCCCATCAAAGTGGGCTGTCAGTCACCCAGTGTGTGCAACAACAGGGAGGTGAGGGAGGGGACAGACAGAGTACGGACCCTGTAGTTTGGCAAAGACATGTCATTGATGCCTCTCACATGGGAGAGATGTGTACAGTGTGATGGTGAACAGTGAGTCTGTAAAGGATGTTGGGGGGTGTGGAAGCTGGGGACAGGAAGGTGCAGTGTGTGTTGCACAGCTAGAACATGACATATGTATGTTTCCCTTGTGTTTCCCAATGCACAGAACATAGTTGTTGAAGCTCCTGGTGCTGTGGTGCATTGGCAGGGGACTGTACATCAGCCAACATGCTGTGGTCTGGAGTAGGTGGACCTACAGCTATATTGTCTGTGCTAGCAGTCAGGGGGAACACATGTCCTCGGTGATCTTTCCTATTGTCCAGATGTTGTGGTTCACCTCTTTTCCCTGCACCTCCCTAAACCATATTTTGCTGTTGGCACACATATCCCCATGTGTTCCTGTCCAGTATGTCTTCAGCAACACTGTCTCTGGGACATGTCCAACAGAGCTGCATGTGTGTGGAGGTTGTAGGTTTTTGGGTGGTGGCCTACATGTGCACCCTTCCCCGACATTGTTCCATCAGCCAACACCAGGGTGTCATTGCATTTCACAGGGCCTTTATGTGTACAAATCTCCACTTGTGGACATACAGGCCGTATGCTACTGCTGGCACGTTGCCCTTAGCATACGGTGTGTGTGTGTTCTTGTGTTGGCTGTGTGATGATACAGTGTTCAGGCTTTTTACATTATCATGTGTTGTGAGGGTTCTGTACTCCTGGGGGGCGGTGGTGACTGTGCTATCTCTACCTTACTGGTGTTTACCGTGTAACCATTGTGGACATGTGTTGTGTGTTGGGAACAGAACTGTGTCTTGTGTTCTGACATAACACTGTTGACCTGTTTTTTGTATCACAGATATTGGCGTGACATGGTGATTCTACATATTTTGCTGACATTGTGTCCCTTCACTGTGACCTGTTATGGCCTTTGAGTGGCTCAGAGGATCCAAGACATACACCTGATGCAAGCAGAAGGTAGTTTGCAACTTTGTTCTTTTGGGAATGACATCAGCCTTTACATGTTAATGATTTACTGTTTGTGTCATATACATTTCATGTTGGCTCTCTGTTCACGAACGCTGATGCACATAGAATGGTGCTCTGAAACGCCTGTGTCACATGGGCATGGACAGAACCATATCCATGTGACAACCGTGTGTACGCTTCCAATTCAAAATGTCCCCAACGTGCAATGTGTTTTGTGTTGTGATCATGTCATGTTTGCCTTTGTGTCCCTTTATTATGTGTTTCTTAATGATTGACTCTCTGGAATTTGTGCTGATGTTGCAAGGCGCATACCAATACAATATTTCTCCTCTTCTGACACAGGGCAGAGAACAAACAAGACACATCTATTACAGTGCATCTGGCATCACCATCACCCACCTGTTGGGGGACACAACACCATGGAACTTTCCCTGGAAAATGGTGCCATAGGATGTTTGACCTCTGCGATTGGGACACATGCCTAGGATGGACAGTATTATTTTTGGATTGCTACTTTGGCCATGACAGACCTGTCCAACACACTATTGCTGCCGTGCTCTGGTTGGGAGTCGTGCTTATTGCAGGAGACACGCAGGACCTTTCATGTACTGTGGCATATTGGGATGTGACACTTGACTATGCATGCCCAGGGTTGCAAGGATAGTCTTAACCTGACGTGTTGGATTGCAGATACGCTTTGGACTTTGCACACTGTGTACTGGTCCCCACGTGTGAAGCAGGGACTGACATTGTCACTGTATGTTGCACATTCCTCCACAGTTGTTGTTTTTTGGCCATGTGTGTGACATGGAACACAGGATACGCTCATCTGTTTGTTTCAACACAAGCATACAGCCATGCGTGTGGCATAGGGGTAGCGATGGAGAGGTCCTGTTGTCTATGTCCACCTACTCTCCACCTGGACATGATACAGGTTTTGCCACAACACCGCTTTAATGCACACCAGCATCCTGGATTGATGTTTTCAATCACCAAGGGTCTTTGCGTGCATGTGTGGCATCACTGAATCATGTTGAAATGTCGATGGTGCATGTGCATATGACTGACTATGCTGGGGAAACACAGCACGTGGCAATATGGCTTCTGTGTGGTTTACTATAACATGTTTGCCCTTAATTTCCCTCTCTATATACTGTTTCGTGTGTTTGTTTACTGTACAGACATGACGCTCTGCATTGAATTAAAAACCTTGCATTGCATGTCTGCACAGTCCTATTTATCCCCTGAGGTGACGACACTCACATTGCTATGTTATATTTGGAGTGTCGCAGTATGAGTGTCCGTTGTCTTCCTTCAATTGTGCATTCCATGTACCGGGATATATGTGTACAGACACTGTCTACACACCAACCGGTGCAGGGGGACCTCCTGCATGGTGTTATCTCTGCATGTTTCTGCAGGTAGTTTTCATTTGAATTCTGTCTGTGTTCATGTGCCTCTGCAACCTGTTAGCATATCCTCATTGTGCATTTGATGATTGTTTAGGGTTACACTGTTGCAGCTTGGATTCCTATATCAGGCATTATGTGATAGCTGTAACATTATTTTCAATCTGTGGTTCTAAAGTTACAACGTTTCAACAACATATGCTGTTTTCATTTGTGTGCCTCCTGTGTTGCCAGATAGATATATTTTAGGGAACAGATCATGATTGATGTGTGTTGGTCCCTCATTATGCACCACCTACTGTCTACATGCACTCATATGTGAGTAACACATTTGAGGCGTGCAGCAGCATGTGGGGGGTGGGGGCCTAATGCATAGTGCTGCACATTATGTCTCCTGCCCTTCATTTGTAGACGGGCCAGTGACCTTTCTGTCTTTCACCTTAGATCCACTCACCTTGATATTATGATGGCGGTATCTACACTATCTGTGAAGATGAACCCAAATAAAAATATTTATTTATTTATTTAGCAAGCATTTGTAGCCCGCTCCTTCCAGCGATCAGAAGCGGGTAGGATTACTATTGTGAAACTGCCGAATCAAGGCAGGTACAAATTTTGTTTACATACAGATTGTCAGAAAAGCACATCATACAGAGTTAACACTTCTTAGCTATGGGGGAGTTCATTTACATATATACATAAATACATATATACAGGATAATCTTCTTGGACAAAATATGTGTTTGATATACATTTGTCTCTGCTGCTGCTTGATCATGGTGACAAACATGCAATACAATGTGTGCCTTTGAGTCAGTCCTGACTCCTTGTGACCCAGAGACTCCAGGGTTTTCTTGTCAGTGTCACTGGAAGTAGATTGTCAGGTCTTTCTTCCAAGGTAATGGAGGGTTACCTGACTTGCCCAAGGCCAAATGGAGTGCTAGTGTGAATTGAGCCCTGGTTGCTTGGTGACCAAGTCAGTTTTTTTAACCACTAGGCTACTCCTCCACTCTTTGATCACATTGACACTTGTATCTACTGATTTGCTGGTCATGTACATGGCCCACCTGTGCTCACATCCTTGTACGGTGGCAGCTGTGTATCTGCCAGCCATTTGCCACATCACTGTGTATTACAGGTTCCCATACACACCCTCCCTTTGGGGTAGTATTTTTGCAATGTGCTCAGTGTGCTGTTTGGGGTAGTGGTTAGAGGCATGTGTTATAACACCATAGGTTGCAGGTTTGATCCCCACATGTGGTTTATCTTTTTCTTTTCTATTGTGCTAACTGGACCATTAGGTACCAGCAGGTTCATCACCTCTACACACACCCTTCCCTCTCTTCACTGTACACCAAGGTGTGCCCTCTGTGCTGCCTAGCCATCACATATTATCAGTTACATCGGTCTCTTTCTTTATGGTGTTTACATGGCAGTGCGCTTGGGTGTTTTGTATTGCTGTGGTTCAGCTGGTGTGTGGTACACCTGTTTGCATGTTGGATTCTCTCCTGTCCTGTTCCAGATTTTGCACCAGCTCCACAGAGCATCCTCTGCTGCCCTTGAGGTTTAGTTTCTTTCCTCTTTTGCATGCTGTATCCACTGCATAACATTTCATTGTGTGTGTGCATGTGTCTCTGGTCCCAATTACAGACTGTGATCTGATCTGTACACAGCAGATCTGCATGTGCATTTGGTCATGGTTACTGTTGGGGGTTTGCCTGTCCTGACAGTCAGCAGGCGTCTTGTGTGATGCCCTGCACTATTTTTGTATGCAGCCTTTGCTAATGAGCTCATGTTGGTGGTGTGGCCTACCGGTTTGTGCATTGCCATTTATGGTAGTGGTCATAGGTGTGATTCCTCTCTGTTCTCTTTCATTTGTATGCTTGTCCTGCAGAACTAGTTTTCATTCCTGCGACAGTCATATCTGTGCAGATCTGTGCTGTGAGCACATTGTACCCTCATCAGAGTTGTGAACCATCCTTCTGTCCATCTAAGTGTATCTGCCAGCTGTGTGCCATCCTACCCTGATGTGCATGCTGCTACCCCACGTCCTGCACTCCTACACATTCCTGCATTGCAGCTCTCCCTGGTTGCCTCTCCTGTGTGTGCTCTGCATAGCACTGCTACTCCACTGTCATCCTGATATTTCGCCTATCCTGCCATTTCTGGCTCCTCTGCTGCACACATCTTCCCATCCTCTGCCACACACTGTCATTATTGCATGGTACATTACCATCACTCTGTGCATAGCTACAGCTGCCCCCGATATGTTTGTCTATTTTTCTAGCTGCCATATGGGCTGGAGCTGATTTGTGTGGTCCATCAGCTCTGATCTTCGTCCTTCTTTTACTTATGCATTGTCTTTCCTTGCTGCTCTGTGCAGTGTTTGGCACATACCTCTCTTGCCCTTCAAATTGGGGTCCTTACTGCTCTTGGCCAACGTTTTTGGGTTCACTTATACATCCTTGGGGCATCTTACGCCACACCTTCGATTCAGGCAGCTTATAGGGTGCCTACTATGGTGCCTTGGGAGTTGGCAACCTTTCAACATGGCCTCTGGGGAACATTATAACTCGCCTTCGCTGACGTGGTTGTTTAGGATGTGCCTTCTGGTGCACCCTAAAAGGTGCATTAATTTATGGCACTAGGGTGGGGTTCTTTTTAGATGGCAGCACAGATTGTTGTACAGTTGCAAGCAGAAAAAGGAATTACTTCAGGTAGCCTTATTCATTAGGTACACGAGGGATTGAAACTCATGACCCCTGTACTATCAGTCAGTTTCTTAACCATTGTGCTACACTGCTGTTCCTCCTTGCATGTCAGCGCACCTACTTAAAATTTCCATGCGTTAAAATGCACAGTGCTGCCATCAAAAACAGTGCTGTGACCTTGCGGTGCCTCATAGGGCACCCTATAAAGCGCCCTATAAGCAACATTCTAGGGTGCCTGGGTGGACAGTGCACTTTATAACATGCCTCTGGAGTGCCTTATAGGCCAGCTGATGCGGCACCTTATGTTACAGCACTTTGAGAGTGTGTTTGCTAGCAGCAGTAATTAAAATGCCTCAAAATGCAATATTACACACAACATGTAGTGCCTCAGCCAGCCTTATTCATTGGGCACTGTGGGAGATTGAACCCATGACCCCTGCACCATCAGTCAGTGTCTTAGCCATTATGCTACACTGCTGTTGCTGTTTTTATGTCAGCACACCTACTTCAGCTTACCACACGTTAACATGTGCAGTGCTTCCATCAGAGTAACCTTGCCGTGCCTCATAGGGCACCCTATATGGCGCCCTATAGGCCACCCTTTAAGCAACATTGTAGGGGGGTCTTGGCGGACAGTGCACTTTAAAATGTGCCCTCTGGGGTACCTTATGTTACAGCGCTTTGAGAGTGCGTTTGCTAGCAGCAGTAATTAAAATAAAATTAAAATGCCTCAGAATGCAATATTACACATAACAGGTAGTGCCTCAGCCAACCTTATTCAGTGGACACAGTGGGGGATTGAACCCATGATCCCTGCACCATCAGTCAGTGTCTTAACCATTGTACTGTGGCTCTTCTTCTGTTGGCATATCAGCGCGCCTGCTTATGCTTCCCGCACGCATTTCTCGTGCGCTAATGTGTGCGGCGCACATTAGCACGCAGCGCACATTAGCGCACGATAATCCCGGTTTGCTTTTTTAAGACTGAAATGCCCACTCCTTATATGGCATCCTGCACACTAGCGCCGGGCGTACATTAGGACGGTTTAGTAAACATACCCCTATATTTCCCCTTTTGACCTAAAGCACCAATTATGGCCAAGAAATTGTCCAAACCTTTTTTAAACCCAGCTCAACTAATAGCTTTTATTATATTCTCCAGTAATGGATTCCAGAGTTTGATTACACGTTGAGTGAAAAAATATTTTCTCCTATCTTAAAAGAGCTACATTGTAGATTCATTATGTGTCCCCTAGTCTTTCTACTTTTTGAAGGAGTTAAAAATATGATCTATGTTTACCCATTCCACTCCATTCATTAATTTATAGGCCTCTATCATATCTCCCCTCAGCCATCTATTTTCCAAGTTGAAAAGCCCCAACCTTTTAAACCTTTCCTCATAGGGGTATCCTTCCATCCCCTTTACCATTTTGGAGGCTCTTCTCTGTATCTTTATGCCATTGTTGATTAAGGGGAAAAAGGACTTCAGATTGCATTCACCATATAGAATTCAAACATGACTCACCCTGTTTGGTTATCTAAGTTTATCAGGACTGCTTCTTCATGGGTCCAAAAAAGCCCTTTATTTTGCTTATCTTCATTAATACGCAAACCATCAGCCCTTTTAAATTTTTTTGTATGAATAAAAGATTTTTTATAGCGAATATTACAACATGCACCAAGCACCAAATAAGCCGGATTACTACAGATCCCTACATAGAAACTCCATGCTAACAGAACATGTAGCCTCAGTCACGCATGCAGAACAGAGAGAGATCTTCACCAAATAGGGAATATATTGATACAAACTAAAAACAGACATACGTAGACAAAAAAAAATGCTTTTATCCATTACTCTTAGGTTTACAGGATTCTTTCCCAAAATTATACTCTACTCCAGCGTGAGGCGAGAGAAAGAACATTTACATGCAGGCATCTGGATTGTCGGCAGAAACTAATATAATGGCTCAGCGCAAGTAGTGTGAGTGTAACCAATGCCACCTCAGTGGGTGCCCTTAGCCGTTTTACCAAGATGAAATGCGATAACTGCAGGGGGCTGTAACTGCCTCCCTGCAGTTAGCCTTCAGCCCCGCGTAATCAAACTCTGGAATTAGTTACCAGAGGATCATAGTAAAAGCTGTTGATGTAGCTGGGTTTAAAAAAAATTTGGAAAAGTTCCTGGAGGAAAGGTGTATAAACTATTATTAAAGAGGACCCAGGAAATCCACTGCTTGCCCCAAGACAGGCACTGTGGAACCTGTGTGCCTTTCTGGGAACCTGCCAGGCACTTGTGACCTGGATTGGCCACTGTTGGAAAAAGGATACTGGGCTTGATGGACCTTGGTCTGACCCAATATGGCATTTCTTATGTTCATATGTTACCAGCATAAATTTTAGGAAACCTACTGCTAAATATGCCAAACGAGGGGCTCAACAGCACCATGCAGCACCTCCCACTTCCACATAACAAGAGTGACTTGGCGCCCCCAACACAGCACTTCCCATCCTCTGAGAGAAAAGAGGGACTTTTTGACCCCCAACACAACACCTCCCACTCCAACATAAACACCAAGAAGGGTTTGGCAACACCAACATAAAGCTCCTGAAATTGCGCACTGGCCCAGCATGATGTTAATGTAAATATATGTTCCGCAATAAACTGGAAATGCAAGATGCTCACATGCCAAGGAACTAAAAGAAAAAGTGAAAATCACAGCACAGTTTACAATACCAAATTGTTATAAACTGCATCTCTCTTTTTCTTTTTGAATATATATTCTGCATCCATAGAAACCTCTCCCTCGACAATAGTTGCAGAGTAGAGGTAGGACATTCACTCACAGAATTCAATATATTAAAAAACATTCTGATTCTGATCATTTCACTAACATCATAAACATTCTCCAGTACCAGGCATATTGTGAACTAATACAAAACCCTACAAAAGTCACTGATGATCTACAAGGCCAAATCAACCATACAGTGCTAACACAAACTTCTAAACTCATACAACAAAGGGCCTACCCAGAAAAAAAGCAGCACTATAAATACTGCAGTGAGCCCTAGAACATCCATACACCTATTAAAAAGCTCAACAAGTCAAATTACTACAGTACAGATTCCTTTGTACAAACTCCGTGTTAACCGAATGTCTGGCCTCAGTTACGCACTCAGAACAGACCCTCACCAAGTACAGAATAAGTGACAATAACCTAAAATAAAAATACGTAGACAAAGATTAAACTGAAAGCCCAAGAAGCCAGACTATGCATGCAGTGTAACACCAGTGAAATTAAAGAGATGCATTTTCCTATGCTGTGTAAAATATAAAAATAGTGCAAAGTCCAATCACTCATTTGTAAATAAAATTATTTTTTCTATCTTTGTTTTCTGACCATTTTATTCTCTGATCATTCTGTTCCCGATCTGAGGTTCCTGCTTTCCTCTCTCTGTCTTCTCTTAGCTCTCTTTGTATGGACTATAGTTCATCTGTCATTTTTTGTCTCTTCTTTTGTTTTCTTCACTTCCTTCCATCTTGGATATTGATTTTTTTTCCTTTCTGCTTTCTTCCATTTATTTCTCTCTCTCTCTGTCCATTCAGATTTCACTACTCCTTACTATCCAGTTCTCAATCTCCCTCTTTTTTATGCCATCTACCTACCACTTTTCAACCTTCACCCCAGTCCTTCCATTCCCAGCTCTTCTTCCCTGGTCTATTATTCCCGAGTCTTTTTCTGACCCTCTCCATGTCTAACATCTCTCATCACCCATCCAGTGTATGTGTGTCTCTCTCTAGCTTTCTCTTTCCCTCCATCCATTACCTCCTCTCTCTCTTTCTTTCCAAGTCTGTCCTCTCCTTTCCTGTCTCCCCCTGCAACCAGCATCTACCCCATCCCCACACCATCCCTATTACTCCCATGTCCAGCATCTCTCCGTCTCTTTTTCAACCTATTTACCCCATATTCATCTTCTCTCCTCTCTCTCCCTATTACCCCCATAACTGCCCCCAAAGCTTTGCCACCTGAGGCTACCACCTTATTCAACCTCATTATAGAACGGCCCCTGCCCTTTTCCCTCAGCAAAGCCAGAAAAGGTTGTGGGTACTTCCATACTCACAGTAAAGTGAAGAAACAGGCATGAAATCCTCACTAACACTGACTGCAGAAGTTCAAGCTAACTGTTTGCACCCCCTCAGACCTGGTGTTAAAGTTCTAGCATTAAAAAATCTTCCACTCAGCTTTTGAGTCTTCTATGCACTGCTTTGCATCAGGGTTTAATAACTAATACCCTCAGGGCCATGGAATTTAAATGAGCTGCGCACTGATGTCAGCACAAGTGCTTGTGTGCAGTTAGCTCATACGCAAATCACCTTTTTTGCACTGGGCAGTAGCATAGAAACTTCTGTGTAGAAGCTGTATTGAACTCCACACTTTATTGCATCGGCTCTAAAGATGTCACTGTGCTATTTATTTTATATATCTAGTTATTTATATCACCTTATCCTTCAATCAAAGTGCTCAATTTATATTTCTATTTCTATCTTGCCAAGAGCTAAGGAAAAAAACAGACACCAAAAAACACAATGTTTACCATCGAGTCAGTGCTGACTCCTGGCCAGAGCTGGGACAATCATCGGGAAAACTAGTTGGTCGCCTAGGATGGCAACTTCTGGGGCACGGCAAAGAGCAGGGCATTCAAAGCTAAATAATACTTTTTGACAGCCAGGAAGGGTGTAAGGCTTAAGGTCTGCCTAGGTTGCCAACACATTGAACCAACTCTGGGGCCAGCCCTGCTCTTGGTGGCCCAGTCCCTGGATTTTCTTGGCAAGGTACAAAAATAGGTACATTATCAGACTTTTCTTTCTGTTATCAAGAGGGCATTTGCTTAGAGACAGGGCTCTACAAACCTCTGTGGCCTTTGTCACTTTAGTTCCATTTAGAGACTGAAGTCACAAACAGATTGATTACAATCTTATTTTCCCCATTTGTTAAGGAGCTAATTGTCCTTGGCCATTGACTGGGGTAAGTTTTCTCATTCTCCTGTCAGAAGTGTCTTATACCAAAGATTACCATCTATCTTAATTTGCATTGCTGATATGTGATTTGCTAAAATTTTCCTTAAGAGTCCTTTTACTAAAGGGCACCTTGATGTTGCACCTAACGTGCCAATAATGCACAAATCTATGGCACTTAAGGGCATCACCACGGTGTTACCTACTGGAAAGCATGTATCCATTATTAAAGAGGACCAGAGAAATCCACTGCTTACCCCAGGATAAGCACCATGGACTCTGTGTACCTTTTTGGGAAACTGACAGGTACTTGTGACCTGGATTTGCCAAAAGATTTGTCCACCCCTGCTCTAAGTGTATACATACCTGTGGAGAGATCTGTAGAAGGCAGGGGCAAACTGTTGCTGGGGGGGGAGATCATTTCTCGTATGGGTATCTCTCCTACATCTTCTTCAGTAATGACCAAATAAAAATAATTAATTTAGTCTCTCTTCTATGGTCTTGTCTTCCCTCAGTGTCCCTTTTACCTCTCTATCATCTAATGGTCCAACTGACTCCCTCACAGGCTTTTTGTTCTATATTTCCTGAAAAACCTTTTATTATGAGATTTTGCTTCCACAGCAAGCTTCTTTTCAAATCCTCTTTTTGTCTGCCTTATTAATGCTTTGCATCTAACTTGTCAGTATCTATTCTGTTTCCTGTTTTCCTCATTCGGATCTTTTTTCCATTTTTTGAAAGTTTTTTGTTTTGTTTTGTTTGCTATAACGGCCTGTTTCGCCTCACCTTTAAACCATGCTGGCAGGCATTTGGTCTTCCTTCCACTTTTTTTAAAGTCTGGGCTTCCAAGATGGTATTTTTAAACAATGTCCAGGCTTGATGTAAACTCTTAACCTATGTAGCTGCTCCTTTTCATTTTCTCCTAAAATGTTTCCTCATTTTATCATAGCCTCCCTTTTGAAGGTTATAAGCTTGCACAGTAGATTTCTTTGCTGTCCTCCCTCCATTTATTAATTTGGATTTGATCATGCTATGATCAGTATTGTTACATGACCCCAAATACCATTACCTCTTGCACCAGATATCGTATTCCATTAAGGACTAATTATAAAATAGCTCTAACTTTTGTTAGTTCTTCAACCAGCTGTTCCATAAAGCAGCCACTTATTTTATCTAGACATTTTATCTCCCTAGTATGTCCTGATGTGACATTGATCCTGTTGATAATTGAAATCAATCATTGTTCCTGTGTTGCCAGTTTTGTTGGCTTCTCTAATTCCTGTTCCATATCATCCTGCTAGACCAGTGCAGACAAGTGGGTTGTGTTCTCCTACCAGCAGATTGGTGGAGACAGAACTGATGAAAAGCCCTGGTTTCAATGACATCACTCCCGTGCCACTCTCAGTCTGAGCCACTAGAGGGCAATTCAGTATTCTTCTGTCTCCTGTAGATGGTGTATGGATATTCTCAAATCTGAACAATTGAGAGGAAAAGATTGATTTTGCCCATGAATGACTACCTTGAGGGTAACTCTCTCACTTGAGTGCAACATGGTAGGCTCCACTAGACTAAGGGGTATGTTTACTAAACTTTCTTAACGTGCGCGCCGTGCAATTAGTGTGCGCTAAGGTACCTTAGCGCACGCTAATGACGCTTTACGGGTCAAAAATGCGCTTTAGTGCGCGCTCATGCGCGCAGCGGCGTACACGAGCGCTGAAGGCAGGGAAAGACACCCGGAGGGCGGAGGAAGGCTCCCCAGGGGCGGAGAGAAGGGGTCAATGGGTGGAGAGTGGGAGGGGAGAGGCTCCCCGCACACTAACGAGGTGAAATTCGAGGCCAAAAATAACGCGAGTGAAAACCTTGCGTTAGACCGATTTAAAGGGAAGAGAAACCATTTCTGTCAGCAATGTACAGCAAAACCAGGGAAACCTACAAAAAAGTGATAAGTGTGATACATGTGCACAGAACAAAAGTACAAATAAACATTGAAAAGGACCCCAACAAAATAAAAAAAAATCATAATCAAGCTGGGCAATAGTGATAGTAATGGGAAACATCAAAACACACTCCCAAGAAAGCCCCAAAAAATAAATATGAATTTTGGAAGGGTCTACGCTCCGTCCCCATACAAGGTGAATGATCCCACAGTGAAATAGCACTGATCAGGGTTTCCCTCTCCATTGGACAGGTTACCTATGGCATGCACATGTTCCACAACAGCAGGGCGGGCATGTCGGAATGGGCAACTGGACAGATGCTGGGAAAGGGGATACAGAGGGCTGCAGGCGGCACATGCTGTGGTGCAGCTGGGGCACAGTGCGGACTAGGCAGATGCCTAGATGGCACTTAGGAATGCTGAAACTGAACAGCAGCCAGACAGCAACTGATGAGGGCCCGGCATGGGCACGAGAGTGTCTATCACAGTGTCACAGGGGATAGTACCCAGCAGGTACCCCCAAGGGCACAGAACTTTGGCAGGCGGTGTTGGGGGGAAGCGTGGACGCCTATGCAGGCACCCCTACCCCAGAACACGCACCATAGGCAGCAGCCTACCTGCACACTGGATGGCTTGAGACTGCACACCACCAGCACCACCAGCAGAAGGACATGTCAGCATGGTGGCAGAGAGGTACTGGTGATGGAGGGGGGCAGTGGCAGCTGCCCAGATCCGACCATGGCCTAGCCCTGTGTAGGAGGGTGCCATGCACTGCAACAGACAGGCTCTGTCTGACAAACAACCATGGTATCTCCAGGGACTGCACTGTCTCTGTGAGCACAGTGTGGAGCGGTGAACACAGCCAGTGTGTTCAGGAGCAGAAGGTCACAAGTTCAAGTCCCAGCTGGGGCTACTGCCAATCCAGTCCCCATATTTTACCCACTACTAAACCGTGATAGTAAGGACAAACCTTTATTGCAGAGAACATACGCATGGTTCAATCGCCTATATTTTACCCCTCCAAGCACAGACACCAGAAACATGCGCATTACCTAGAGCAGAGTCCCCCAAATGCAGTCCTGGAGGGCCACAAATCCTTCAGGGTCTATGCTGTCTCCAATCTAAGGATGGAGTGGTACTGGTGGTGGAGGTGGCAGCGGCTGGTGCCCACAGCAGACCATGGCCTAGCCCTGTCCAGGTGGGTACCATGCACTGCAACAAACAGGCCCTGTCAGATGTACAGTCATGAACTCCCCAGGGAATACAGCATGTCTGTGACAACATGGTGGTGCAGTGCACACAGACAGTGTGTGCAAAAACAGAAGGTCACAGGTTCAAATCCTAGCTGTGGCTCCTGCCAACCTATTCCCCATAATTTTCCCACTAAGAAAACGTGGTAGTAAAGACTGAACCTTTACTGCTGAGAACATAAGCGTGGGTGAAATGCTCACATTTTACCTTAAACAGCACACACCACATAAACATGTGCATTACCTACAGCAGAGTCCCCCAAATGCAGTCCTGGAGGCTCACAAATCACTCAGGTTGTATGCTGTCTCCAATAAAGATGCCTGTGCTGCAATTTCAGGTACCGCCCCCATGGTATGCAGATGTATCTTATGCATATTCATCAGGGACAGCATGAAAACCCAAACAGTGTTTGGCCCACCAGGACTGGAGTTGGGAACCTCTGCCCTAGAGCAGCAGGCAACAGGG
The DNA here is from genome assembly GCA_033557465.1 of Ichthyophis bannanicus. Lineage (NCBI taxonomy): Eukaryota > Metazoa > Chordata > Amphibia > Gymnophiona > Ichthyophiidae > Ichthyophis > Ichthyophis bannanicus. The sequence continues at coordinate 247,185,786 of CM066041.1, read as the reverse complement.
GCAGAAACACCTGCACCCGCAGACTCCATTAACCAAAGACTAATGCAGAGGCAGGATGTTGGGCCCTGTGTGCATCTCCCGATACTAACACGTGCATACCTTAGCAATGCCACCCTAAACCCGGGAATACGGTACACAGATATCAAAAGGTTGCTATGATTACTGGCAGATAGCAATTCCTAAGTTAAGCACAATCAGCTCATTGAGCTGTATCATACCAACCTCTCTGATGTCTGTGGAATGTGCTACAGGTCTTGTGTCTGACAGAGTCCACCACCCTGGGGAATGACTCTTACAGTATTGCCTACCATAGCCATGCCTGCACTGTGCCCAGTACTGGTGCGGTGGCCAGGGCTGCCAAATACCTCTACAGTTGCTCAATGCTGGCATAGGTGTGGGGAGTGTGTGTCTGTCTATCCAGTGTGTGGTGGCTGCCAACACTCTCCTCAGCACACACTGCTAGCACTGTTGCCAGTATTGGCCTGCCAATGTGCATAATGAGGAGCAAGGTACTGTGGGTATAGACCAGACAGGGCGGCCTGAGCAGAATGCATCTGCACAGTGCATAGGGCAATGACTGGGACATTGTAGTGCCCGGCCACCACCTGCACAGACAGGGTGTCCACAGCATGTTCTGCTGGGAGGTCACTCTCACCCTGACTGAGCAGTGACCACGGCATGGCTAGGTTCCACCATAGTGCCATATACTATTTCTCTCAAGTGATGTATATGGGTTCTTTATTTCTTGGGCCCAATCACTGAGTTATCTGTCTGGTGGGTGTGCTCACATCCCAGTTATGGGTGCACATATTTCCTCTGGTAGCATGCACTATGGACTAGCTAGCGGACTGTCTGCAGTTAGTGTGTGTATGGCTGGAACACCTTGCAGGGTGCAGCAGCTGGGGACTCACTATGCTTGCTGCTGGAAAATGTCAGATGGTGGTGGGGCAGCTGGGCATTTCAGTCCCTACTGTCTGTCTGCTATTGAAGTATGAATGTGTACAGAACTGCATAGAGTGCCCTGTAGTTTGTCTGTACCCCAGCTGGACTGAGTTGTGATGGTCCCTTCTGCTGCTGTCACCATTGGAGGGATATGGAATGTGATTCTGTTGTTGGGGTATCCTGAGTTCCAGAGGGCAGGTTCGGTGGTCCAACACACTCCGCCTATGTGTCCAAACAGCTCCTTTCCTCCCCCGCACATATATCATGTGGCCATGGCACCCACACAGGATATGCCCTATTCCGTGGGCATTGTAGTCCACAAGGCCCAGATGAGACTGGGATATACAGATGGACACAGGTGTATCATAGGTGTGTCTGATGGGACAACCTATCAAACATCGGCACAAATGGTGACCTGAAGCATAGCCCATCTCAGCTAGGACAGGTGCTGTGGACATGGTGCTGTGCGCCCCACCTCACCCTCAGGGTGAGCACAGGACCCACACACTGTGATGGTCTGTAGCCACTCTGTACCAGTAACACAAGGTCAGTACCCACTACCAGGCCTAGGTGCTGTGGGGGTGCACACCCCATCTTCGGATCATCTGTAGACTGCTGCTTTGCATGTGCAGTGCATCATGGGTGCGAGTGGACTAACCCTACCCTGGTAACCGCAGCACACAGTCTGCAGAAGTTATTTTGTAGCCAGCCAGACATTTCTTTACAGCTATAGAGCTGTAGCCCACTGGTGACTGCAATGCCTGTAAAGTGACAGGTTGGTGGTTTGAATCCACAGTGGGGTTATTTATTTATTTAATTTACTTTATTTATTTACATTCCCCCATATACTGTGCTATTCTGCATCATTGCGGTTTACATTGCACACACTGGACATACATTGAACAGGGCATTGTAACATGGAGATAACTATTTTACAGGGTACATGGGGGGCTCTCTGGGGCAGTTTGTGTGTAATTTCAAGTAGTACTGCCAGCAGAAACACCCTCACAGTGCTGTAACCTTAAGGTGCCCTATAAGGTGCCTTATGGGGCACCTGAAGATTACAGCACTGTGAGGGTGTTTTAGCTGCCACTACTAATTTAAATTAAAAAACCTGCCATCGGCTGCACTCATAAATAACCCCACTGTGGATTCAAACACACAACCTCTGGCTCCACAGGTAGCAAAGTAACCTGTGGGCCACAGCTCTACAGCTGAGAACAGATGCCTGGCTGGCTACAGAGGGAATCCTGCAGACTGTGTGCTGCGGTTATCAGGGTAGGGTTGATCCATTAGTAACCATGCTGCACTGCACATGACGTTTATAGCACTGTGAGGGTGTTTCTCCTGGCAGCACTGCTGTAATGTAGAAAGGAGACTGCCTCAGGTAACACTGTTGTAACGTAAGAAGACATATGCCTCACGCAGCACTGATGTACATTAAAAAGCACTATGCCTCATTTGGCACTGCTGTATAATAATGTGTAATGCCTGAGACAGGTAATCATTAACCCCACTGGAGAATTGAACTCATGACCCTTGGTTCAGCAGTCCATGTATCAACCATTGTGCTACACCTCTGCCACTAGGGCTGTATGTCAGCACACATACTCATGGTTAACATGCATTAAGGTGGCATGCCGGCCTCCATTGCCTCATAATGTGCACCACGCAACCTATTGTGCATGTCCTATGTTCAGATATGAAGCCCCACCCCCTTATGCCAACCTCCACATCATTGCTGGGCTCACATTGAGATGGACTACTGAACATACTCCATTGGTACACACAACCCCATATCACCAGGGTGACTGATAGCCAACGCTGATGGGCTGTCATTACCCCTTGTTGTAAGAGTCTTGGCAGTCACTACTATGTGAAAGACATAGCACACTGCATCATACAATGCACTAGGGACCAGTGGAGAAGTGTCTATAGGTTCGAGACCAAACTGTGTAAACAAGAATAATCCATAATAATCTAATTGTTGTTTTGTACATGTGAGACACATCGGTGCTATGCGTGTCTGCAGAGATCCGTAGAAATACTGTTGGCGACACCATAACCTGTGCGGCAGAAAGATGCGCGCATTTGCAATTTGCTTCGCGCTTTCTCCATATCCCCAGGAGTCCGGACAGCCCATCAGAGTGGGCTGTCAGTCACCCTGGTGATATGGGGTTGTGTGCCAATGCAGTTAAATCCATTCTCCATATCCCCAGGAGTCCTGACAGCCCATCAGAGTGGGCTGTCAGTCACCCTGGTGATATGGTGCAGTATGCCTATGCTGTTCAATCCATGCTCCCTATCCCCAGGAGTCCTGACAGCCCATCAGAGTGGGCTGTCATTCACCCTGGTGATATGGTGCAGTGTGCCTATACTGTTGAATCCATGCTCCCTATCCCCAGGAGTACTGACAGCCCATCAGAGTGGGCTGTCAGTCACCCTGGTGATATGGTGCAGTGTGCCTATACTGTTGAATCCATGCTCCCTATCCCCAGGAGTCCTGACAGCCCATCAGAGTGGGCTGTCAGTCACCCTGGTGATATGGGGTTGTGTGCCAATGCAGTTAAATCCATTCTCCAAATCCCCAGGAGTCCGGACAGCCCATCAGAGTGGGCTGTCAGTCACCCTGGTGATATGGGGTTGTGTGCCAATGCAGTTCAATCCATTCTCCCTATCCCCAGGAGTCCTGACAGCCCATCAGAGTGGGCTGCCAGTCACCCTGGTGATATGGTGCAGTGTGCCTATGCTGTTGAATCCATGCTCCCTATCCCCAGGAGTGCTGACAGCCCATCAGAGTGGGAGAGATGCAAGTCCACCAAGTCCAGTATGCTCCTTGCAACAGTGGCCAATCTAGGTCAGATGTACCTACCAGTATCCCCAAGACAGACAGGTTACAGAACGCTTGTAGTGTGTCAAGCATTGCTATCCATGGCCTTGTAGAAAGCCACATGTCATGGACGTGGCCCCTGGTAAGGTGTATAGGGCCACCCACCCAACGTCCCATGTATGGACACATCACCCATGTGTGCTGGGATATCATGTTGCCAGTGGGTTGGGTCGGATGACATGTGTAGATCATATCAACACAAATGTGTGAAACATACCACATACAGGGTTAGGGGGGGTAGCCTGGACAACATCATTTCCAACCCAAACGTGGTATGGCCGTGCCATGTCATTCAAGGGAGCCACAGGGGAATGGAATGGTGTGTTCAGGGTGCCACGCACAATGCACATAGGTGTCACTGCACACATGCCCAGACCCACAGCTACGCATGCAGGTGGCACTGGGAACAGTTAATCTCCAGGAACAAGCAGGAATTAGTTGTCACATGTTGGTATTTATTTATTTATTTAACAGTCTTTTCTATACCGCCCCTTCCAGAGAACAGAACAATTGTATACTTCTGTATACATTTACAAGGAACATTATGCTTTAACTATATACAGGTGAACTTACAGGGAACATATTTTGAACATTAGCTAGAACAGAGCTTTTCAAACTATTTACAAGTTATATACATGGAGCGCAGCATAGTTAGTTACAGTGTTTATTTACAATGTTGGAATAATCAACAGTTTGAGTGGTTTTTTAGCATGTTGTGTGAGGTTTGTAAAGGTTCTTGAGTTAGTCATTTGTTCTGTCTTGGGTACTGTGGATGTGTTTCTGTGATTGTATTGGAGAGGTTCTTTGTTGATTGTTGTATTGTCTGCACTGTCGCAGCCTGCGTGTGACCGCTCCCCAGCGTCCAATAGGAAAGCATATGGGAGCATCCCACAGCGCCTGCGTGCTGCCCTGATGCCTCTCCCAAATGCTGCTCCCCAGTTCATCATGTTCCACAGAGCCAGCAGGTCATTGTTCCTGTCAGCGCAGAACACCTCTATGCTATTGCCACTCCTGTGTCAGCGCCTGCCGACGTCTTCCTCACCGGTAACACTGGTGTATTGTAACTCCCATCTCTAGAAGTTGTGTTGACCTCACACAAACAAAATACCAGAGGAAGAGTGAAAACCTCCTTTGTACGTCTCCCCTCGGTTTGTGCATAGGCCCTAATTCCACCGCCATCATGGAAAAGCACTCCTTGTGTCTGAAGACATGCTCAAAATGTGCCGGTACCTCCTCTGTCACTGACAACCATGCTTGCTGTCCCGAATGCCTAGGGCCCACTCACTCCATGTCTGATTGTTTGGCCTGTGGGATGGTATCCAAGAGGGGTCGGCCGAACAAAGCAGCCAAGCTCAGGACCCTCCACCCCACCAATGTGGCCGCGGTGGCATCCATGTCCCCAGGGGAGTTCCCTTCCTCCCATGGATCCCATGTAACTAAACAGAAAGCTGGCCATTCCTGAAAGGATCCATCCCCCTCCAAACATCGGGATGCCCTGGCGTTGGCCCTGAGGAACGCACTCTGGCCAAACAGCCCTGGTGGGATTCCCCAGCCTCCACAAGCCACTTTGTGGCTACAGTAAGTACTGGAGGCCGCAACCTCGTCTGAACCCCTTGGGCCATGCTTCGGGGTACTGGCTTTGGCCGTTACCGATACACAGGCATAGCCAGTGTCACTGGACCAGAGGATGCTGGCCAGCAAACGCAGTCTGGCGGCTATCCTTGTGGCATCAAGGCCCTCGTTACCACCCCAGACCACACACATTGCATCACCGGTATCCACACAGATTGGGGTCCCGGCATGGGCAACTGGACCATCAGTGCTGATGCGTGCCGTCTCCGACACACCGGTACCAGGTCACTCCTGTACCCACGCTCATCGGTACCAAAACCGCACTAAACCTGAGCACCCAGTGAGAATATACGTCCAATCCTATGAGGGTTCTGGTGACTGTGACAGCTCAGAGGGTACTAATGTACCTCTCCAGGAGGGGCCTGCATATCCCAAGACGAGATTGTCCTCGCCTGAGGATATGTCCCATCAGGATTTGCTCAGACATGTAGTCAGGGTCCGCTCCGTTTCAGTGGCAACTGAATCTGAGCACAGGCCACAGGAGCGAGACAATCAACAATATCCCCAAACTCCAAATGAGGCAGCCACCCTGCCAATACATCAGAACGTACAGGATCCTCTCCTGAAAAGGATGGGACACACCTCTCAACACCTCCCCATATTCCCACTAGCTGGATACTATGTACCCTGTGCCCTCCGTCCCCTGCCTCTCAAACAACATAGCTCCCTCAGCACTCCATTGTGGTGGAGTCTGCTATGATGAGAATATAATGTCACAGACGACATGCCTTCAACCCTTCTGGTAGGGGCGTAAGAACGTAGATGCTTTGGGTTGCCATGTCTGCCATGCATCCATGTTGTCAGCCAGGATATTTTCCGATATCCTGTACATGGGAATGGTTCTGATGGAGTTCGCAGTACATCTGTAACTGCTAAGTCCGCCTCTCCCAGATGACAGAGGACAAGTTTATGTAGCACCTGTCAAGCATGCCCAGAAGAAGTCCAAAGTTGTCAACAGGGTAGCATTGGACTGTTGTGAGGGCATAGGCAGAGTCTCCGCCATTGCCATTGTGTCAAGGACACGTGCCTGGCTGTCAGCCTCCAACCTGGAACACTGGTTACAGGATAAACTGTGCAAAATCCCCTGTACTCTTTGAAACCTGTCAGGGACAAGGTGGCAGCAAACATCCAACCAGGCTGTCTGAGATCGGACCTGCAAAGAAGAAAGCTGTCAAAGAGCCGTCCCTGTCCAGAACGAACGGATACTAGCAGTCATATGCCCAGCATGGACCACCTTCAGGCTAAGCTGATAGAAAGGGTCAACAATCTACGAAGCCAAGAAATCTGAGAGCTACCCAGCCACAGCAGACCCAGCAGCGTCAGCCCCCACAGGGCCTTTGAGTCCCTGATAGAGTACATGCCCCCCTGGCCATCCACGTAAAACATATGTCGACAAACCCAGAAAGTTTATATCACCGCATCCACGGATGGAGGGACAGAACATAAGAACCCTGGACTCTGTCCATCATAGAAGGTGGTACAGGCCACATTCCCAAAGCCTGCCTCCCCCCACAACATTAAGGAAGGTCAGTTCTCACAAACGCACCCCAACTGACTCCAGAGGTAAAGCGTAACCTAGTTCATGAGGAATACAAGAGGGAACTCATCCTCAACAGGGTTCTGGGTTCTACACCCCCTATTTCCACATAACAGAGACAACAGGAGGTCACAGACACATCTGAGATCCCTGAGAACTGGACAGGTTATGTTTCAGAGAGAAATACAAAATTATTTAAATAGGAAATATACTACCGTACCCCCACAGCCCGGACTGGCCTCCTTCCCCAGATCACAAGGATGCCTACACCCATGTTCACAGCCACCAATCACCCCGTAAGTTCCCTGGGTTCCGCTATCTGGGAGGGCATTATCACTACAAAGGTCTTCCCCTCGGCCTAGCCTCAGCACCCAGAGTATGCACAAAATGCATGGCTGTGGGAGCTGCTCTTCTCCGTACCAGGGGAATATGTGTCTAACAACACCAGGACGAGTGGGCCATCCGGACAGAGTCACAGATAGAGGACCAGGCCTCTCTCCCTCTCACACACTGTGTGTACGCCAATAACTATGCCGTCTCAGAGATCTCAGTAAATCCTTCCTGACTCCCACGCAATCGCTGGAGTTCAGATAAGCAAGGCAAGATAGCAGACTGGCAACGACCTATCTGCTGCAGCCTCGCTGTCCTTGCATTGTGCAACTGTTATCCTGAGCACTACAAACAACTCACCACTCTCTCCGTTCCTCTCTGCAAACACACACCTCCTCTAACTCGCCTACGAAACAACCCTCAACGTGGACCAGGTGTGCAGGCAGATTTATACATTTTTCTTACGTTGCGGCCGTTGCACATGCGCGTCGCGCACAGACAGATGCCCATGCGCAAAGAGTTGCACATGCGCACCGCACACACGCACCGCGCTCGCACAACTGCGCATGCGCAACGGCCGTAACGTAAGAAAAATGTATAAATCTGCCTGCACACCTGGTCCACGTTGAGGGTTGTTTCGTAGGCGAGTTAGAGGAGGTGTGTGTTTGCAGAGAGGAACGGAGAGAGTCAAAGCAGGTGTTGGTGTTGATTGTATTGGTGTTGGTTGTATTGTGTGTGTTGGTTGTATTGTGTGTGTATTGTCTTGTGTGGTTTGTAAGGTGTACACTGTTTAGGGAGGTTCGTGTGTGTGTTTGAGTGTGTTTGTGTAGCCGGACGGGAGGAGTTTATGGCGGGTATTTATGTTTCTGCATGTGCCCTGAGACGTGGGCAGATGCTGCGGTTGCAGGACAGGGGAGATGGTGTCCATGGGGCTGAGGCACAGGGCATGGGTGTAGTCCCGCAGCAAATCAGACCTGCAGCTGTGGGGGCGGTCCAGGCAGGTGCTGTGCGTGCACGGCGCAGAAGGCATGCTGAGGTGCAGGCTCGGCAGCCTCGCCTCTACAGGCCCAGGGCCCAGCTCCAGGGCATGCGTGAGGACCAGGTCATCTCCCTATACCGACTGAGCACAAGGGCTATTAGGGAGCTCTATGAGGATCTAAGACCTGACCTCGAGCCCCTGACTGATCGGTCCCATGCCATACCAGGTTTAGTCAAGCTCCTTGCTGCCTTACATTTCTTTGCCTCTGGCTGTTTCCAGTCATCTGTGGCCGCAGTGGGTGGCATGAGCCGCCCTACCTTCTCACGCTGTCTCCACCAAGTACTGCGTGCCATGGTCAGCCGGGTCAAGAATTATATTACCATTCCCCACACTAGGCAACAGTGGTGGACCCTGAACCAGGCCTTTGAGGCGTTAGCCGGGATACCACACGTGATGGGAGCTATTGATTGCACACATGTTGCCCTGGTCCCGCCTAGAGACAGGGAGGTAGCGTTCCGCAACCGCAAACACTACCATTCCCTGAATGTTCAGGTTGTATGTGATGCTAATCTGCATATTCTGAATGTGGTCCCTAGGTTTGCAGGGTCCACCCATGACTCCTATATCCTGCATCACTCGGCACTATTCAGACAATTTGAGGCAGGCCGGTATGCGGACTGTATATTGCTGGGTGAGTATTTCCAGATTAGTTATTTATTTATGTATGTATTTATTTATTTCTGTAACATCTCTTATATAGAGCGCTGTTTGTTATCAGTGCGGTTTACAAATAACAAAAGTTAAACAGACAGAAGACTGTTCTGAGTTTACATTGTTACAGGAGTATAAACGTAGAGTAACAGGGAAACTAATTGAAATAAGACCATCAGGATTATAACATTATATGATCATAACCTGCACATGGTGTTCATGTGACTATGCACGTGTGCATATGTCTGTTCTGGTGGTGGATCCCTCCTAGTGTGTGTGTGTGCCAACTGCCCACATGTGATGGGGGGGGGGGGCGGTTTGGTGCCCTTCACATCCACCTGTGATGCCGGTTAATTGTCTGCTAGCTTTTGTATGTTATGTAACGTTTATGTTATTGCCAATCCATACAACTAACCCTTGTCATGTGTGTCTTAGGTTCACACACTCACTCAGTACTGGAGTAGTCACCCAGGAAGCACTAGATAACATGAGGAGGGGTCTAGCTAAATCTGATGGATGTTCTGGACCTTTGCAGCTGGGAGTACATGTTTGCATATGTATGGTCACACATTTTGGCTGCGTCAATCCAGGGGAGCAACACAGTATAGGGGGTGCAGTACCTTTGGCCACTGTAGATGAGCGGGACCTAGGCATCGTTGTGTCTGCCGATCCTAATGTAGCTGACCATTATGGAAAGGTGACGGCAAAAGCTAGGGGGCTACTTGGGTGCATACAGAGAGGTATTGGTAGCAGATACACAGGAAAGTACTCTGCCTCTGTATATGTCATTGGTGCAAACTCATGTGGGGTACAGTGTGCAATTCTGTAGACCGCAGCTTCAAAAGGCTGTGAACAGGATGGAGACAGTGCAGAGGACGGCTACTAAAATGATTGGTGGTCAGCAGTATGCAGCATATGGAGACAGACTGCTCAATCTTGATATGTAGACCTTAGAGGACAGGGGGAATAGAGGTGATATGGTTTAGACTTTGCCAGACCTCCATGGCATACATGTTCTGGGTGTGAGCCTCCTTCAAATGACAGCACGTTTTTTCGTGGGTACTATGCTGACATATACTTTGAACATGTGATCAGTGGATCGGTGGTATAGTCTCACAGTGGAGGTGGTAGAGATGAGGCCAGTAACTGCATTACAATACGCATGTGCCACACACAGAGGATCTCTAAAGGTATAAATGGGACTGTTGTAGTTTTTGCCATGGATGTACAGACTCCATAGGCCATGTGGTCCTTTTCTGTCATCATATGTCTATTTTTCTCAACTGCATAGTTGTGCTGTCATATGTTTCTGTCAGGATGTGTTCTGCATTTGTTTCTCACGTCTATACATGTGTCAATTTGGGTGAACATGAGCTCCTGCATTCACATGCAACATTTCTTTCTGCAGGTGATGCAGGATATGGGTGTCGCCCCTGGCTGCTGACCCCTGTGCGTCAGCCACGGACACGTGCAGAGCAGAGGTACAATGAGGCCCATGTCTCCAGCCGCTCTGTCATAGAGCGCACCTTTGGTGTGTTGAAGAGTCGCTTCAGGTGTCTGGATAGGATAGGCGGGGCCTTACAATATAAGCCAATGACCGTGGCAGAGATAATCATAGCCTGTTGCATCCTGCACAACATTGCTCTCAGGCACGATATCCCTGCAGAGATTAATGAGGATGTGGAGGATGATCCAACGTGCCCCCCTGTACGTGCCAGTGGTGACACACGGGAGGGCACAGCGGTCAGGCGGAGGTTGATCGCAGAGATCTTCTCATGTACGTATTGCATATATTCCCACCTACATGTGTTGTTATATGTGTGTGATGGTTATAAAGGTTGATGTTTCTGCAAATATATCATTCGGATGCCACACTGCATTGACATTTAACAGACAATCCCAACGTCACATATAGGCATGAGTGTGAGACAAACAATGTGGGCAGGGCACAACAGCAGGTGGTGGTGGATTATGTGGGTGGGTGTTTATACGCCTGTGGGAGGTTTTGGGGGTCACATTCCCAGTTGGTGGCTGGTTGTGATAGCAGCTGCTGTGCAACCACAGTTAGTTGGTTTGATGCTATGGGTGCAGCACGGTGGCAGGCATATGGTGCGGTATTCACAGTGGGAGAGCAGACCATGTTTGGGGCAGTTGTCTAGCGGGGTGTGGTTATATTGTACAATTTCAAGCTGTTTGTGTGGGTGTTATGCTCCTGTCAGCTGGATATGTATGTCTGTTTCTTATGTGTGGCACCACATGTCATACATAGCACAATACACATGCTCAGTACTAGTTTTTCATGATGGTGTTAACTATCCTTGAGGGGTGTTCATGCAACCCCACAGTGTGCCTGAATGTATAGGTCATCGCGTAGCCCTGACATGGATATGGTGAAGGATGGGGACCTGTGCAGTGTCCAGCCAGGGGGAGTATCATTGCTACATTTTGTTGTTGGAGAATAGCCCTGCAGTGCAGTGTTGCATATGTACACACAAACAGAGGTGATCCGGGCCAGATCAGCAAGATGTGGGTTATAGTAGGCAAGTTGAGCGCTGAATGTGTGGGTGGATTGTGTTTTAGGTTTTTTTTCAGGGAGGACATGGCATATCTAGCTGATGCTATCTCAACATATGCCACATGCCTCAGCTACAGGCTGTGTATGTGTGTAGGGCAGGAGAGTACAGTCCACGACAACAACTACCTTGTGGACCCTAGCGAGGGAGGTTATGTCCACATACACACAGAGACTTAGGTGAGAGTTTTTTTTTTAAGGTGCACATATAGGCTATCCATGCTTTGACATTCTCACTGTCACACAGTGGGATGACATGCAGCCATCATGGTCATGTCACAAACAGACATGGGGGTGTGGTTTTGCTGACATGACGCAGACATTGCCATCTATTTGTGCACATCATCAGCACACAGCTGTCAATATTATTCAAGGTATGAGATGTACACACCAGGATATGTATTTGGCCAGTGGATACAGGAGGTGTGCCTGCATATTTCCGTGTGTTACAGCAATTGACATTGGGGTAACAGACATTGGGACACCAGTACACACGGAGAGGGGGCATTGGTGGCAATATGGGGGACCCGGGCTAATATTGCAACCTTGGGGTGAGACAGAAACATGGTGGGAGCAGACACCTCTATTGACCAGTGTGTACAACAACAGAGAGGTAAGGGAGGGGACAGAGAGATTACGGACACCTGTAGTTAGCCTCCGACACCTCTGTGCTGCCTCTCACATGTGAGAGATCTGTACAGTGTGATAGTGAACAGTCAGTATGTGATGTTGTGGGGTCTGACAGCTGGGGACAGGAAGGTGCAGTGTGTGTTGCACAGCTAGAACATGACATGTGTTTGTTTCTCTTGTGTTTCCCAATGCACAGGACAAACTTCGTGAAGATGCTGTTGCTGTGGTGCATTGGCACGTGACTGTACATCAGCCAAAATGCTGTGGTCCGGGGTAGGTGGATCTACAGCTACATTGTCTGTGCCAGCAGTCAGGGGGAAAACATGTCCTCAGTGATGTGTCATATTGTGCAGATGTTGTGGTTCACCTTTTTTCCTTACGCCTCCCTAACCCATATCTTGCTGTTGTCACACATATCCCCATGTGTTTGTGTCCAGTATGTCCTCTGCAACACTGTCTCTGGGACATGTACAACAGAGCTGCATGTGTGTGGAGGTCATTTTGTTTTTGGTGGTGGCCTACACTTGCACCCTACCCCAACATTGTACCATCAGCCAACACCAGGGTATCACTGCATTTCACTGGGCCTTTATGTCTACAAATCTCCACTTGTGCACATACAGGCCATGTGTTACAGCTGGCACGCTGACCTTAGCATACTGTGTGGGTGTGTGTTTATGGGTTGGCTGTGTGATGATGCAGTGTTCAGGCATAGTACATTATCATATGCTGTGAGGGGTCTGTGCACCTGGGGGGCGGTGGTGACTGTGCTATCTCTACCGTAGTGCTGTTTACCTTGTGAACATTCTTGACATGTGTTGTGTGCTGTGAGCAGAACTGTGTCTTGTGTTTTGGCCTCTGGATTCCCTCAGCACAGTGTGAGGGTCAGGCTGAACGTGGAAGCCTGCTGCTAAGCGCCCCCAATGGAGTTTTCCATCTGGAGATGTGGATCAGCCAGCGCCTGTCTGAGATTTGGACTGGGATCTTGGTTCGGAAGCCTCAGCAGAGGGCTCTGATATGGAGGAGTACTTTCACCTTCAAAAGAATATGAAGAGTCTGTTATTATCTGCCTGTTTCGGAAGGAGGAACTGGCGGCATTGATTGCCAGAGTCTCATCTACCTTGAACCTGGTGAATGCTCCAGTGATGTAGCAGGAGCCACAGGTCCATCCACTACTGCAGGGAGTGCAGAAATCCACTACAGTCTTCCCATTTCTGGAGGTGATCAAGGACATAATCCGGTCGGATTGGATCTTCCCGACACCCTGGATGCATAGGTCATAGTGGTTACAAGATGGACCACCATTCCCATTGAAAGATGCTCTGGACCGAAAGGTGGCTGATTTCTTCAATTGGCAGTGTGTGCAGGCTTCACTTCTCGAGCTCTTCTCCAGTAGATTCAGTCTCTACCGCCAGATGATACTACTCCTCTTTTGGAGTCGGCTACGATCTTTCTTTCTGATGCCATGTATGACCTCATCTGCCTAGCGGCTAGAGATAGTTCCTTGTTGATGGTGTCGAGGTGTTGAATTTGGCTTTGCCACTGGGCAGCGGACTCATCTTCCAAAATTCAGTTGGCCATTTGGCCTTTAAGGGGACGATCTGTTTTTGAGGCCAATTTGGAGAGACTGGTGAAAGATTTGGATGAAATCAAACCTTACGCTTTCAGGAGGACAAGCGAAAAGGGCATGGGAAGAGAGCCGTGTTCCCCATTTTCTCAGGCCCTGCCTGCCCCTTGCGATCACACTGGTCGGACTTCGGGGGGTCTCGGGACTCCTGTCATTATCATCCTGGAAAGCCTTTCTTTCCATCTGCTTCAAGATTTTGGATTTGTTCTCAGTTCTTTTGGGAAGCTCGGGGCCCAGGGACTCTGGCACCTCCGGAGGAGGTCCCTCCTGGTCTACGCAATGAAGGTTTAGGGGCCCATCCCCCGTTATTTCAGGTTGGAAGCAGGCTTCGCCTTTTCTTTCGGCCCGCATCACCAAGGATCACTGGTGCTAGACATCATTCAGTACCGCTATGTCCTGGAATGCAAAGGGATGATCCCCCTGTAGTTCAGCACACAAAAGAGCCACCATTCAGGTCATCTTGGACAAGTTGCTGCACCTGAGGGCTGTGGTGCCTGTCTGCCCAGTCGATCAGAGCAAGGCAGATGTTCCAAAGATGTGGTGCCAAAGAAGGATGGCTCCTTTTGTCCCACACTAATTTACGCATACTGCGCATCTGGATGGAAGCTCTGAGATCAGTGATTCATGCGGTGCGCTGAGGGGAGTTCCTTGCGTCTCTAGATTTGGCAGAAGCGTATTTCCATATCCCTATTTGGGAGGATCAGCAAAGACATCAGCATTTTGCCGTGCTTGGCTTTTACTTTTATTTCAGCCTCTCCACTGCCCTGAGGACATTCTCCAAGGTCATGGTGATGCTGGCTGCAGCACTGCAACACCAAGGGATTTGTGTGAACCTATATCTGAATGATTCGCTCATCTAAGCTTCTTCTCAGTTGGAGGCGTCTCGATTACTAGTCTGAGTAGTGTCCTTCCTGGGGCGTTGAGTGATCAACGGAAGGAAAAGTCAGTTGGTGTCTTCCCAATCCCTGGAGTTCCTGGGATACTTGAGTGAAAGGTCTTTCTGCCGGAGGAGAAAGTGGAAAGATTGTTGGATTGCCTTGTAGTGTTCTGTTCACAACAGGCTCCCAAAATTTGGGATTATCTTGAGCTTCTCGGATTGATAATGGCGATGATAGAGATGGTGCCGTAGGTGCTTGCTGAAATGTGGCCACTCCAGCAGCCTTTGCTGACTCAGTGGTCCCCAAGTTCTCAAGAGTTCGCGCTCAGGCTTCTGCTCCAACTGATGGTGAGGACCAGTCTGCAGTGGTGGCAGCAGAACTGTCATCTGCAGAAGAGCATGCCACAGGCTGATTACTCATAGATCCTTCTGATGATGGATGCCAGTCTTTTGGGCTGGGGAGCCCATTGCCTGGACCAAATGGCTCAGGGTCACTGGAACCATAGGGAGACAGTATGGTCCATCAACTGCCACAAGGCCAGGGTCATTAGGCTGGCTTTTTTGCACTTCTGGCTTGTGATCAAGTGTCGAGCAGTGCGAGTGTCCTTGGACAATGCCACAGCCATGCAATATGTCAATCGTCAAGGCAGCACATGGAGTGCTGGAGTGGCCCTGAAGATGACTCTCCTGTTTGCCTGGGCAAAGAAGAACCTCCTAGCTCTGTCAGCTCAGCACATTGCTGAGGTGGAAATGCGGAGGCAGATTTCCTCAGCATCACTTTCTGGATCCCGGAGAGTGGGAGATAGGAGGCATTTCAGATGATTCTCTGCCATTGGGATCACCCCAAAATAGATTTGATGGTGACCTGATCCAATGCCAAGGTGTGCTGATTCTTCAGTTGTCACACAAAAGCAGGGTCCGAGGGTGCCGATGCCCTGGTTCATCCTTGGCCAAAGCAATGCCTGCTGTAGGCATTTCCTCCTTGACCACTGTTGGGGCATGTGATTCAACTCATAGAACGCCATCCGGGATAGATTGTTCTGGTGGTGCCAGATTGGCTGAAGACAGCGTGGTTTGGAGACCTGATGCAGCTCCTGCAAGAGCGTCTACCCCTGTTCCGAGGCCTGTTGCATCAGGGACCGATGAGCCGGCTTCCTTCTCGCTTACAGCTTGGCTCTTAAAAGGTGTGGCTAGCACGTAAGGGCTACTCTCCTGTGGTGGTTTCCACTCTGCTCAGAGCCTGGTGGAGTTCTACCAGCCTGGCCTATGTGCAGTTCTAGTGCCTTTGAGCAAAAGGGTGGTGCTGAAAAGCTAGTTCCTGAAGCAGCCAAGGTGTTGTTTCTGCAGGCCTTTCTGCAGATGGTCTGGAGAAGGTTCTTTCTCTTAGCTCACTGAAAGTTCAGGTGGCAGCCTTGGCCTGTTTCTGAGGTCTGGTGGCTGGCAAGTCTTTGGCCTTGCATCCAGATGTCTTGTGCTTTCTTCAGGGGGTTCAGTATCTTTGTCCTTCCCTTCCTGAGATCTCTGTCTGGTGCTCAGGGCCCTGATGGCAGAGCCCTTTGAGACTTTAAAGCGTGCTACTCTGAAGGATTAGGATTTGACGCTCAAGACCGTTTTCTTGGTCCTGATTTGCTCGGCGAGGCAGATTTCCGTGCTGCAAACCTTTTCTTGTCAGGATCCTTATCTGTCTTTTTCGGAGGAGGCTATTTCCATTCAGCCTCTGCCTTCCTTTTTGCCTAAGGTGACTTCTTCCTTTCATGTGAACCAGGTGGTTTGCCTGCTCTCTTTCTCTAAGGAGCAGTGTTGGGGGAAAGATAAGGATCTTCACCTTGTGGATGTCTGGAGGGTGCTTCTCTGGTACAAATTTCTTTCATAAACTGGATTATCTTTATGTGCAGTTTTCTGGCCTGCGTAAAGATGATTAGGTGGCTTAGTCCATGTTGGTGCGCTAGATCAAAAGGCTATTGCCTTGTCATATCTGCTGTTGAACCAGCTAGATCAAGAGGGTTCATACACCCACTCTACTCGAGCGCAAGCATCCTGGTGGTGAAGTGTAGCTCCGTAGTCCCTTCAGACATTTGTCGGACATCAATGTGGGCATCTCTTTCCATTTTTGCCAAGCATTACCACTTAGATGTCCACTCCTGGGTGGACACGGCCTTTGGCTCCAAGGTTTTGTGAGCTGCTGTCTTTTACCCACCCAGCTGAGTCATAGTTTTGGTATGTTCCACTTGTCTGGACTGGTCTAGCAGTATGATATGGAAGGTGACATTTTGCTTACCAGATAATGTCCTATCCTTGAGTCCTGCTAGACATTCTATGGCACAACCCTGAAACTGTGATTGCTCTATTATTCTGTGGCAGTCCCTTGGTCCGCTATGTTTTTTTGCTGCTTGGATATGCAGGTTTATATCCTACTGACAGCCTTCTCATCTATCTCTCTTGTACAATAGTTTATCAACTGTTTGATTCATCATTATTGTGCACGTTGAGTTGTGTGAGGTTTGCCATGTTTTCCATATGCTTTGGGACATATACTGAATTCCCCTCTAGTGGCCCAGGCTGAAGGGGCACGGGAGTGATGTCATTGAAACCTGGGCTTTCATTGGTCCTCTGTCTCCACCAATCTGCTTGTAGGGGAACACAACTGGACTGGTCTAGCAAGACTCAAGGTAAGGACACTATCTGGTAAGTAGTGTCACTTAGCATTTCATCATCTGTCTGTCCATTCTAGCCATGCAGATGGTACTGCACCCCCATTCCCTTCCCCTTCTTACATGGAATTTCTATCCATAAAAATTCTATAATGCATTTTCTTCCCCGCAAAATGTTTATCCTATTTGATTTAGTGCCCTCTGGAACATATAGTGCCAACCCTCCACCAATTTGATTTACCCTATCGTTGTGATATAATTTGTACCCTGCTGGCATGACAGTGTCCTATTGGTTATCTCTTTCCACCTGGTTTCTGAGAAGCCAGTTATATCTACCTCTTCATTTGGTGCTATATATTCCAACTTTCCCATCTTATTTTTTAGACTTCTAGAATCTATGACATGCCTTTAAAAGTATGTTTTTTCTTCATATTGGCAATCTGCTTATCCATTGACAAGGGTATCTTTCAACTTTGTCTGCTTTTTATTTAAAGGCACCTGGACTATTTTTATCTTAATTGTAACTCTATCAGGGTGCCCTAACCTCCCTGTCAGCTTGCTCCATATTCTAGTTTAAATACTGCTTTATCTCCTTTTCAGATGTTAGTGCCAGCAGCTTGGTTCCTGGTTAAGGTGAAGTCCAACCTTCCAAAAAAGGCCCCCTCTTCCCCAGAATGTTGCGTAGTTCTTAACAAATCTAAAGCCCTCTTCTCTGCATCAGCATCCAGTCCACGCATAGAGACTCCAGAGCTCTACCTGCCTCTTGGGGCCTGCATGTAGGACAGGAAGCATTTCTGAGAATGCAACTGTGGAGATCTTGGATTTCAACTTTCTATCTAAAAGTCCAAATTTGACTTCTAGAACTTCCCTTCCCTCATTTTCCTTTGTTGTTGTTATCCACAAGTACCAAGCCATCTGGCTCTTCCCCAGCATTGTCTAGAATGCTATTTAGGTGATGCGTGAACTCCGCAAACTTCGCACCAGGCAGGCAAGTGACTAAGCAATCCTCACGCCCACCAGCCACCCAGCTATCTACATGTCTTATGATTGAATCACCAACTAAAACGGCCATCTTAGCTCTTCCCTTCTGGGCAGAATCCCCTGGAGACAAATCATTGGTGCGAGAGGATATTCTATCCCCTGGAGGAAAGGTCCTGGCTGCAGGATCATTTCCTCTCCTTCCAGGTCATCTCTCTCCTCCAAGGCAGCACTGAGGCTGCCAGATTGGAGGTGGGACTTTTCTCCTCTATATACTGCTCTCTCTGCCTCAGCTCCTCCCAAGTCTGCTACTCTAGCTCCATCGGAAGGATAAGGATGGACCTGCTAGTAAGTCTTCTCCACTCACTAACAGAATCTTCAAAGTGTTCAGCACAGATACAGCTAGCAAACAGGTCCCTCTTACATTCTTTATTCTCTATCTTCTCCCCAACAAAAGGAAATGTGGTTACCTTATTCCCATAAAAAGGAGGGAGGTAGGTGCTGCCTCACTGCAAGCAGTTGTCCTGTAGAAATGTAGCATTCCTTATCGTTCCTCCAGTTCAGTCCTCTACCTCTGGGTTGTCAGTCTCCTCCTGCAGCTCGGAGACTGGTATGTCAGAATGATGACATCACTGGATATAGCCTGCTGCACACTCACGTCCATCCCAGTGTGACCAGTCTCCATGCAGCAGGAGGACTTGGTGAGCCTTAGAGAGGGGCTCGCTGGAGGAACTAATAAGGAGCTAGTTTTTTTTTGTTTTTTTTTAAATATCTTTATTTAGCTTTTAATCAAAGTTAACACACATCATAAACCATGGGTTCCAAGCAATAAAAGGAAAAAGAAAAGAACAACACAGAAACAAACCATTCTACCCCCCCCCCCCCCACTCCCCAAGCCCTCACCCCCTCCCTCCCTAGCCCTCCCAGGTCCATCCAGGTCCATATCTTCACCATGCCAAAATCCCTAAACAGTACACTGTGGGGAATACAATAGATAGTAAGATACATATTAGCCAGTAGAGAAATATAGAGCAAGGGCCTCGCACCACTGAATGCCCCTTAATCATTGTAACAGCCAGCGACCGCTCCGAAGTCTAAAAGAGCTTGCCATTTACGCCTACTGGCAGGATGAAAGACACCTCCTTTACGGGGCATCTGCTCATACTTACTATAACAACATACATTGTTCCACCAGGCTAACCAGTGGAGCTCAGCGGGCCGCTTCCAATTACACACAATCTGATGTAAAGCCACCCCCAACATGAAATCTAGCAGGAAATATCTCCCTTTAACTAAAGAAGGAATCTCCACACTTGACCGAAAAATTATAATCTGCCAGGTAAGGGGAGCCGTGAATCCCAGCACCTCTTGTATCTTAGCCCATACCTGCCGCCAGAAAGGCTGCACCTGTGGGCATTCATAAACCACATGCACCAAAGTCCCCGTGCTACCTTGGCAAGCCCAGCATTCCTTACTTGACCTCTTATCCCACTTGGCCACTCTAACAGGGGTATAGTACACTCTATGAGCAAAGAAAAATAGTGTTTGGGTAATCGAGGCCGATTTAGTTATCCTGATCTGTTTAGACCAAAACGTATCCCAGTCTTGTGAGGAAATCGAAAGCCCCGTCCCGTACTCCCATACCCGCTGAAGGCCCACAACCTGATCTGGAGAAGCCGAGTTCATTAATTTATAGTAAAAGGAGGCCCCCCCCTTTAACTGATTGAGATTCTTGAATCTTTATATGTACCCCCCATTCATCAGCTAGGGATTGAATATGAACTCCCGATTTCCCCCACACAGTCCCTCAACTGCAGCCACTGAAAATAGGATGACGCCGGGAGACTAAACTCCCGCTGCACTTTCTCAAAAGCCTTCCACCTACCACTCTCGAGCAATTGCCCAAGGGTCCATACCCCCCGCCCATACCACTGGGGTCATGCAAAGGACTTCTGTTGTATTTTGAAAAGGGGGTTATGCCACAGCGGGATACAGGTAGACATTCTCTGTTGTGGCTCAAGTAGTTGAAGGAACTCATAGAAGGCATTCTGCGCGTCTTTCACAATACGCATCCTACCCGACTTATCACTCATGAGCATCCCCGGAAGAAAATTCAATGGGAAAGGGAACACCAGTTTCTCCTCTAGCTCCAACCACCTCGGGCTTTGGGCATTTAATTGCTCCATCCATCTGGAGCCCTGCTTCAACAGGAAAGCGCTATGATATCTCTGAAAATCTGGAAAGCGCACTCCCCCTTTTTCTTTGTTAGCCTTAAGCTTCCTAAGCGCAATCCGGGCAGGCTTATTCCTCCATAAGAATTGCGTCAATACCCTCTCAACTTGTCGATAAAATTGTAGAGGCAAGTAAAATGGCAACATTTCTAAAACATAGTTAATTTTAGGAGCAATAGTCATCTTGATTGTCTCCATACGGCCCCACCAGGATAAGAACAGCGGGAACCACTTATTAATCATAGTCTGAATACTAGCCATTACAGCTGCAATATTTGCACTGATCACCTCCTCCAGTGGGTACCCATAATATACTCCCAGCAGGGCCGGATTTACCTTGAGTGAGGCCCTACGCCAACAAAAATTGTGGGCCCCCAGAAAAAATAAAAACGAGATCAACTTACCACTTTTACCAGTTACCACTTACAAAAATGTTTTCTTTCGTGATTTAGTTTGTGAAAACTTTTCAATAATTGTATCAAAAGTCAATGCAGAAGTAACATCATTTTCAATTGACATGACTGCCAGAGAATTCAGTCTTTTCTGCGTCATCGTAGAACGAAATCTATTTTTTATCAGGGAAAGCTTTGAAAAAGAACGTTCCCCTTCGCAGATCGTCACGGGAAGCGTTGAAAACAAGCGGAGGGCAGTGGAAACATTCGAAAATGTTGAATCCACTACAGGATTTCTTTTCAGCCATTTCAGTAGGTTTTGGGGTTCACGATCCAAATTCAAATCCGCGGCCATTCCAGAAAACGCCACAAATTCCTCTTCACACCCGCTTTCCAGATCACAATTGTATTTTTGCTGCAAATGGGTTACATCTTCTCTGAGAGAGCCAACATCATTCTCCTTCAGTGATTTGATGAAAGCGAAGTCTTCAGAAATCTGCTTGTAAGCATTCCGGCGTTGAGATAAACATGCAAGCAGTTTGTCAAGTATGACATATACACTCTCAACACGGAATTTTTGTGCACCTTGTAAAGTAGCATTCGGCTCACCTGCTTCTTCAACAACCTGGCATCTTTTTTGTCGATTCCGAATGAAACGAGAGGTGTAGTCTTTTTGGATGTCCTCCATAAGCTCTTTTGCTTCTTTCTCCAGGTTGTCAAAGTCATCACGCATTCCAGCAACGAATGTTTCCAAAGAAGTAAACAAAGAAACGCCGACACTGATGTCAATAGACACACTTTGCAAGGCAGTGTTGATTTTTTTAAACTGCTGCAAGATCTTGTCCCACAGAACACACATGAATGCGGTTTCCAACAGACACATTTTACTCGCCAAGGCTGCTGCTAAGCGTCGGGCATCACCCTTCTCGTCTTCATTTTCTGCGATACTATGCAGCATAGTATAGATGTTGGCATAGTTGAGATGTAGTGCTTTCACGGACTCTGAATGGCAATGCCAACGGGTAGATGATAAAGCTTTGAAAGTCAGAATTCGTCCATTTTCGTTCGGTGTGAGTCCTGATGTCAATGAACTCCACCGCTTTGTTGAATCAACCGAAAAGGCATACAGTTCTTGGACAAGACCAAAAAAGTTAACAGCGTCCAGACAGCAATTTACACTAGCAACTCCAACCAAATTTAATGAATGTGCTGCACAAGGTATGTAGTCAGCCATTGGGTTCATTTCCCTCAGTTTTGCTTGGAGACCGGCGTATTTCCCAGCCATGTTTGCTGCGTTGTAGCTTTGTCCTCGGCAGTTATCCGGAGACAATGACATTTCATTTAGTATATTCAACACATCTTGGTATAGAAACTGTTCAGTTGTTTCACCAAACTTGTTAACGTAGCGCACAATAAAAGTTAGTTGGTCGATGTGACTAACGTCTGGAGTGGAATCAATACATATGGAATAGTACTTTGCGTCGTGAATTTCATTTAAAATGACAGCCAACACGTCATGTCCCATTTGCTCGATGAGTTTGTCACATATAGTGGAAGACAAATAGCTAATTTTTTCACTTCCTTTATTTCCAAAACGAGATATATGGTCAGCAAGGAAGGGGTCGAATTTGGCTAAAAGTTCCAAAATTCCCAGATAGTTTCCGTTTTGCACAGAACCAAATAATTCGGTATTTCCTCGAAATGCTAGGCCACGTTGAGCAAGGAACTTTATCACTTCAACAACACGCCGAAGAACTGACTGCCAATATATCTTCTCTTCCTTCATCCCTTTCTGAAGCTTTTCGTCGATGCACCCTTTCGCTGAAACACGTGCTAACCAGGAACTGACTGATGCTCAGTGTTCTGCACTATTTTCGTGAGACTTGATCACTTTACCGCAGTTGCTCCAATCGTTGAATCCACATGAGGCAAACTGCGACGTGGACCTTGAAAGCAACTTACAGAAAAAACAATAAATGTTCCCATTTGATGGCGAATAAAGCAGCCAATCTCGGTAATACTTCTCATCATTTTCTTTTCGTCCATAAAGAAATTCTTTCGCAAAACGGCATGTTCTATTTCCCATAGTTCTTTCTGATGACATGAAACAATCATCGTGATGTTGACATGCAGCTGGACCATTAAGAATCCAATAATCGACGTCGGAAGCTGGAAGGAATGTTTTCCAGAGACCCACATCATGAGGTGGTGGAGGTGGAGAACTAGAAATATTCTCCTCAGGTACATCGGGTTGCGGAGTAACATCAGCAGTATCGGAAGGTTGAGGAGTAGTGTCAGTAGTATCCAAAAGTTGTGGAGTAGCCGCGTCATTCAGATTCAAAAATTCTGATTCTGACACAGCTTGAATTTTCGTCGATGGAAGAAGAAAGCTGGTAATCTTGGGAATTTTGGTGGTCGATTCGTTTTCTAGCATTTTCTTTTTTTGTTTAGATGCGCCACTTTCATATCTTTTCATGACTATTGTAAGGGGGGACTGAGAGAGACTGAGAGCGGAGGACAGCGGATGGTGGTTTGAGGTTGAATGAGGAAAGAAATCAGGAGTAACATAAGAAAGTGGGGTTTTTTAAAACAGAAATGGCAATAGATGTATAGAATTGCCTGACATAAAGAGGCAATAGGGACAAAATCAGCATCGGAATTCAAGAAATACATTAAAAAATCATGTCTTATCCATCGGGTCGGGGAAGAGGATCATTGAATGATCCGGTGGTAGATGGGGATTAGAAATGTGAATGGGATTCATGGGAGCCAATTACTTAATTTATAGTGACAAATCGCGCGACTTTACCTTTCTCCAGTCTCGCTCGGGTGCTCTATTGACGGAGCATGTCTGCCCGGAAGCAGAAATCTGTCCTTCAGCAGAATACGTGCTGCCCCGGCCCCAGTCCCGCTTTGTGCTCCCGTTGATGTATCTATTTCCATCAGCCAATCCCTTGCGAGAATGCACAGGCGTTGGTAGAGGCAGCCAATGGGAACATACCGGGGGCAGGAGAATTGGAAGGCAAGTCAGAGAACATCTGAGGAGTGCTGGCTGGTGAGATCTCTGCTGTGATTTGATCTCGGGGAGTACCAGCGTTTAACAGCGGGGAGAGCAAGAGGAGCCAGTGAGTGTCCTGGAATTGTGAGGGGGGCTGTTGCACACTGGAGAAGGGCTAGCAGCAAGCCTAGGGATTATACTTGATGGATCAGCATAGGGGGAGGGGGGCACTCTGAGTGAGCATTGGAGCATTGGAGCAGTAGCACAACAGCGCGTGTGTAGCAGCGTGTGTAGCGCGTGTGTAGCAGCAACAGGAAACGGACCTGGGTTGAAATTTTTGTGGGCCCTTGCCAGCTGTGGGCCCTACGCCACGGTGTACCTGGCGTATAGGTAGATCCGGCCCTGACTCCCAGGTATTTAACCATTTTGGATTCCCATATAAACGGAAAGTCTTGCAAGTCAGCCCTGTGTACATGAGGATTAAGGGGAAATACCACAGATTTCGACCAATTGATCTTGTAACCTGATAACAGCGAGTACTGAGTAATCTGGTCCAGGATATACGGCACAGACTCGGGAGTAGAGAACAACAGGAGATCGTCTGCATAAGCCGAAAGCTTAATCTCAACCCCGGCTACCTTTATACCCTGAATCTTGGAATTTTGACGGAGCAAAAGGGTCAGAGGCTCCAACGCTAAGTTAAACAGCATTGGCGAGAGAGGACAGCCCTGGCGAGTGCCTCGACCCAGCAGTAAATCCCGAGACTGGGTTGCATTAACACAAATGCTGGCCAACGGCCTAATATATATTACTCTCAAGAAGCTCAAGAACCCTTGATCAAAGCCAAATCACTTAAGCACTGCAAACAAAAACTCCCACTCTAAGCGATCAAACGCTTTTTCCGCATCTAGGGATAAACCCACTAGTGGAGAAGTACTTCTCTCCGCCTCCGCCAAAACATGGCACAAAAGCCTGGCATTATCTGCCGTTGATCTCCCTTCCACAAAACCACATTGATCTGGATGGATCAACCCGGGGATAACTCCAGACACCCGACGCGCCAACACTGTGGCATAGATTTTGTAGTCAGCATTTAAAAGAGATATTGGGCGGTAGTTACTCACCAGTTGGGGATCTCTCCCCGCCTTTTCCAAAACAATGACCTTTGCTGCTGCAAAAGCGCCTACCTGTGGGCTCTCCTCCAAAAGTGACTGATAATATTGCAGTAAATGCGGGCCAAGCTCTTTAGCAAATATCTTAAAAAATTCAGTGGGAAGACCATCTGGGCCCGCTGCCTTGCCCCCTGCCAGTGACCTAATCGCTTGGTTAATCTCCCCTAGAGAAATTGGTCTATTCAACTCTTCCACTGACTCCTTACTCAATGTTGGCCTATTGACTTTATCCAACAAAACATCAAATGCCTCCTGCGAGAATTCTACTTCACCTGTATAAAGCTGCTCAAAAAAGGATCTAAACGTTTCAGCAATGTTGGGCACTCCGGTTAACAACGCCTGAGTCCTCAGGTCTTTCACCGCAGAAATCCGACCGGCATCCCTACGAGTCCGGAGGGAATTTGCCAGTAGACACCCAGCTTTATTACTCTCCAAATAATACATGCTCTTCTGAGCCTTAATACACTGCAAGGCGTCAGAGGATAATAGCAAGTTATATCTAAGCCTAAGCCGCTGTAGACGTAATAAAATGTTGGGGTCTAAGCGCTTCGCCAAAAGTCTCTCACCAGCCTTTATCTGCGTATCTAGCTCCCGCAATTGCTCTCTCCGCGTCCTAGCTTGCCTAATACCAAAACTTGTGATGGAAGCACGTATTGCGGCTTTAAAGCCTTCCCATCTAGCCCACCCAGCAGTAGCATGAGGAGAATTAAACTGAAAATACTCGGCGATAGCAGCTTGGGTATACAGACGGAACTCCGTGCTATCCAAAAGAGCCCTGTCAAAAAACCATCCCGTAGGCTTGGGATTCTGCAAATCTATGCTCACCAACATCGAGATAGCGGCATGGTCTGAAATATGAGCCAAATTTATATCAGCAGACACTACCCTGGAGACTAAAGCTTTGGAAACCAAAAACAGGTCAATCCGCGACAAGGATTGATGCGGGGCAGAAAAGAAAGTAAACTCCTGCTCCACTGGATGCAGTAGCCTCCAGATATCCTCCAAACCCGTCTCCTTCATCAAGGAAACAAGAACCGAATGAGATTTAATAAGTCTGGTTACTCTCGGGGGTTTCCTGTCTATTAGGGAATCCAAAACAAGATTAAAATCCCCACCTAGTATAACCTCTGGAGAGGAGTCAGCATGTATTTCGTCAGCAATGGCTTTAAAGAAATCTGGATTGTCATTGTTTGGGGCATATATATTCATGAGAACCAGCACTGACCCCCCTACCTCCATCCTTACTTTGGCCCATCTCCCTTCTTGATCAGACCGTGCCTGCAACACTTTCGGAGCAAGAGCTGACCTAACCAAAATGGCTACTCCATTGTGCTTATGTAGGGCGGCCGAAAAAGCCACCAACGTGTAGGGTTTTAAGTTCAATTTCAGAGACTCCCTTAAATCTAAATGGGTCTCTTGCAGGAGCAATATATCTGCTTTCTCATGCTTCCCATATAAAATTATTTTTTTCCGTTTGATAGGATTCTGAATCCCTTTGACATTCAAAGAGACAATTTTAAACATTAACAATTGTATGACAGACTAGCAACTCGCAGGCCAACGAAGTTGGGATACCGCCTACCTACCCAGAATCTACCTAGCCTTCTATAAGGGTTTTCCCCACCACCTTGTATATTCACACCAATAATGTCCCCTCCAACATGAGCAATAATTATCAGCTTGCTATCCTCTCTCCTCACATCTACATACTCTACCAACCCCAACCTATCCCCAATAAAACCCACCCCGATGGACCCAAAGGAAGAACACCCCAACCAACAAACCATGGGTGAGCCCTGAGTGTACGAAATGGGCACAGAAGGATACAGACAACAATCTTATAGTCTACATACACAACTAAATATAGCACATAGCACACGCAATACGCAAAATCAAACATTCCCACACAACGAGGCTGCAACAGCACCAAGCCCCTCAAAACCCCAGGAGTCAGACTGACCACGCAGTGCCAGATGAGAAGCAATTACTCTCATTGTTCCTCACCACTTCAAAAGGGGCCACTTGGGTCAAACTCCCTGCAAGTCAGGCTTCAGCGCATCAGGGATAGTTCCTTGTCCTCCAAAAATGCTTGCAGAGCCTCCGGATCCTCAAAGGACCGCGTCTGATTATGCAATGTAACTCGCATTCGTGCCGGATAGAAGAGCCCGTAGCGTGCCTGCAGCTGCTGGAGCCTTGGCCTCAGGGCCAGCAGACTTCTTTGACGATCAACGGTGCTTTTTGCAAAGTCAGGGAACAGCAGCAGGTTATGACCTTCAAATACCACCGGTGTTCGGGATCGCGCCACCGCCAAAATCTGAACCACTTGCTGGTGACGAAGTATCTTCATTATAATCGGACGCGGGCGGGTATTGCCTGGTGAGATCTGAGAAGGAATACGATTAGCGCGCTCTATTTTGAGCGGCATTTCAAAGTTCAGTTTTAGTACAGAAGGGAGTAATTTCAGCAAGAATGCAAACATGTCCTTCCCCTCTGCGCCTTCAGGAACCCCCACCAGACGTATGTTATTTCTGCGAGCCCGGTTATTGCCGTCCTCAATATCCCTCTGCAAGACCTTGATTTGCTTAGCATGCTTGTCGAGCTCCCTTAGCCTCTCCTCGTGCACATTTAGCCTCACCTCGATCTTCTCCTGGCTGACTGAAAGCGCTTCCATCCAGCCTTTAAGCAGGCCAATGTCCTCCTGCACACAGGCAAGCGACTCTCCATTCGCCTTCACCATTTCTTTCACTGCCCGCACTTCCTTTAGCAGTTCTTGCAAGGCTGCGGGCTGCTCTTGCCCGGCGGCCATTTTCTGCGGGGAGAGAGGTTTGGTTTTCGAGCGTTTAGCGCTAGTATTTTGCATTGCAGCAAATTCTAACCGAGTCTGCTTTGCCCCGGTCGACTTCCCCGGCTTGGCAATGCCGGTTTCCGACTCTTCCGAGCGCATTACAGTCCAGTAGACACAGGAATCAGCAGGAATCCCTCCGGAGCTATGCTCTATGCCTCCATTCCGCTCTGTCCCAGGTTCCGCCTCCAAGGAGCTAGGTTTTTGAATGATTTGGGGTTATTTGTTTTACCTTTCTTTTATGTGGGGGTTACCTCTTTAAAAAAAAAAAAAAAGTCGAAGGGAAACTCAAGCGGCTCTGGGCGTTCTTGCTCCCTATCTATGCCCATGCTCTGGGGGTGCAAGTTGGTTCTTTTTCAGAGGGGCGAGTTTGGTTTCCCACTGGTGCCACGAAGTTTTCTCCCCCCGGACGCTACGGGGGAGAGCCCTTCTCATTAACGACATCCTTGCAGGCTGCCTGTAGCTGCGTCTCTGTTTCAGGGACTGCAGCTCGCCCCTTCCGCAGTGCTCGGGGTGACCGGCGTTCTTACAGGCAGCGGATTCTCTCAGGCACCAGAGCAGCCGTCTTCACTGGTTGGATTTCACTGGTTTAGGCTGCTTGGGCAAGCGGCGATTCCTCCATTACCGGTCCAGGTATGGCTGCGTGTTGGTTTGGCGCCTTTTTGCTTCCCGGTTAGACCCGCGGCGGCCATTTTGAGACCGCAGGAATAACCGCAGGCGAGCAAACTGTCCCGAAATCGCTAACGCTGCTCTCTTTTTCTTTATTCAGTTGGTAGGTTTGCTTTGTTCAAGTTGATTTCTTTACTTTGTTAAGTTATTTGCTTTGTTTTTCTTTTGTTTTAATCTGTTAATTTTCTGCCCTTTCAGCCGTCCCTCAGGGAAGGGGGGGCAGTGGAGAGTTCGTTTCCTACTAGCTGGAGGGGTGGGAAACTTAGTTTAGTTGGGCTACTGGTTTGTTGTAGAGTGGGCTTTCAAAAAAAAAAAAATGCAATTCAAAGGCACAGCAAGCCACTAAAGCTTTAACTTGTTTGCATTATGGCTGCCAGATCTCAGTGCGTGGTATGTGGCACTCGGAGAAGCACAGTAGCTGAGACTGGCGTGTGCCAGGCCTGTGACACCCTCTCCTCTGCAGTAGAACAGCAGATGGAGTCTAAGGACTCTCCAGAGGCGCAGGGGCCATCCTCAGGGGAGGGGGAGGTTTCCCCGCGGCCTCAGGCGCATGGGCCAGTATTGGAGGAGATGGCGGGACCCTCGGGCACCCGCTGGCGGTTCAGGCGTCGGATCATGGGGAGTTCAGTCCTGAGTTTGTTTTACTCATGCATCAGGCCTTTTGTCTCCGACACTTGGACAGGGGGTCGGAGGCCGGAGCGCTAAAGTCTCCAGCTCCGCAGCAGCACGCGGTCACTGCGTTAGGCGATGATTCGCCGGCGCCTAAGAGGATCCGGACTACGGATCAAGCTTCGGCGGAGAGTGAGTGGCCAGATGCACAGGATCCAGATTGGGATCAGGAGCTGGGTGCGCAAGATCTGGAAGAAGGCGAAATTCTCGAACCCGAAGATCAGGCTAAGATAATTAGGGTCTTCCGCCGAGAGGAGCTGCCAGCCTTAATCTCTGAGACATTGCAGGTGTTAAATCTTGCTCCGCAAGTACCCGTGGAAGACGAGGTCGAGGACCCGGTCATTCAGGCGGTGCGGCAGTCACAGGTGGTGTTTCCGTTGCACAGAGTGGTGAACCAGATGATTCAGGAAGAATGGGATAAGCCTGAAGCAGGTCTATGGGGTATACGGACGCTCAATAGGATGTATCCCCTGGCCGATAAGGATAAAGAAAAGTTCCGGGCACCGTGGGTGGATGCAGTGGTTTCGGCAGTTACTAAAAAGACTACTATTCCGGTGGAAGGTAGTGCGGCCTTGAAAGACGCGCAGGACCGCAAGGTGGACGGTTTGTTGAAGCAGACCTTTGAGGCGGATTCCCTTTCACTGCAGGCTTCCATCTGCGGTGCTTGGGTGGCCCGGGCTTGCCTGCGATGGGTGCAACGGCTACGGGGAGGTGAAGGAGCTGGATCGTTTGGAGTCCGGAGCGGCTTATTTAGCAGATGTACACTACGACTTGATAAGAGCGTTGGCGAATAGTACAGCGTCTGTGGTGGCCGCCCGCCAGTCGGTGTGGTTACGGAATTGGGTGGCGGACAACTCATCTAAATCCTGTCTTGGTAAGCTTCCCTTCAAGGGAGGTTTGCTGTTTGGAGAAGATTTAGATAAGTTGGTGAAGGACCTGGGCGAGTCCAAGACGGGTAGGCTCCCGGAGGACAAGCCGAAACCAGGAAAATCTACTCTGGGGTTTCGGAGCCAGTTTTGAGATTTGCGCAGATTTCGGTCGACACGCTTCAGTGGTTCCCAGAGGGGCCGGTTCCCGGCTTGGACCCATGGATTTCGGGGGTTTCAAGGACTGTCCAGGGGGTTTTCTTCAAACCCGCCGTCTGCGTCCCAAAGGCCACAATGAGGCGAGGCGGGTCCCGGCGGAAGGGCCTCCCATAGGCGGGCGGCTTCGGGAGTTTCTTTCCGCTTGGACCCACATCACATCACATCACATCACATTCACTGCCTTGATTGAAGGATAAGGCAGGATAGAAATACCCTTTAAATAAATAAAATAAATTAATAAAACATCAGACCAGTGGGTGTTAGAGATAATTCAATACGGCTATGCTTTGGAGCTGGCTCATCCGGTGAGGGATTCCTCTGTCATGTCCCCTTGCCGAGGACCCCAGAAAACGGCAGCAGTCTGCATAACCTTGGAAAACCTTCTTCGCTTGGGAGCGGTGGTGCAGGTGCCCAAAGTCGAATGCGGCATGGGTTGGTACTCGATCTATTTCGTGGTCCCAAAGAAGGGCGGTACTTTGCGACCCATCCTGGACTTAAAGGCCGTGAACCAGTGCTTGCGGGTACCGCATTTCCGGATGGAAACGTTGAGATCAGTTATAGTGGCTGTGCGCCGCGTAGAATTCTTGACATTTCTGGATCTTTCAGAGACGTATTTGCACATACCCATCAGGGAGGCTCATCAAAAATTCCTGAGGTTCACTCTTCCCTGGGGGCACTATCAATTTCAAGCCTTGCCTTTCGATCTGGCGACGGCGCCGCGGACCTTTACCAAAATCATGGTGGTGGTAGCTGCGGCCTTGTGCAAAGAAGGAATTCTAGTTCATCCTTATTTGGACGATTGGCTAATTCACGCCAAGACCAAGGACGAGAGTGTGCGAGTGACGGACAGGGTGGTGAAGTTCTTACAAAGTCTTGGTTGGGTAGTAAACCCGACAAAGAGTCATCTGGAACCCACCCAGGACCTCGAGTACCTCGGGGTCCGGTTCAACATGAGAACAGGTCAGATCTTCCTTCCATTCAGGCGAGCAGAGGCCTTGAGGGCTCTAGTTCGGAAGTTCAGGTCGGTGCCAGCTCCGTCGGCATGGGATTATCTCCGGGTGCTGGGCACAATGGCAGCTACGTTGAAAGCGGTTCCTTGGGCCAAGGTACATATGTGACCCCTGCAAAGGGCGCTGCTGCGCCGATGGTCGCATCAGTCCGATTCTCTGAGCACGCGTCTTCCTTGTCCATTCAAGGTTCGGCAGTCTCTTCGATGGTGGCTGCTCCAGTCGTCTCTGGCGGCCGGAATGCCGCTGGAGCAGCCGGAGTGGCTCCCGTTGTTGACGGACGCCAGTTTGGTGGGCTGGGGAGCCCACTGCGAAGCACGGTTTGCGTAGGGTCTTTGGTCACCCTAGGAAGCCACCTCGTCGATAAATCGTCTCGAGCTCCGAGCTGTATTCCGGGCCCTCCAGGCATTCGAGGAGGTGGTGCAGGGACGGCCAGTGCGGGTTCTCTCCGACAATTCGGCAGCGGTCACGTACATCAACCGTCAGGGCGGCATGGGGAGTGCCGCAATGGAGGAAGAGGCGGACGCATTGTTCGCTTGGATAGAAGTTCGGTTGAGTGCGATCTTGGCAGTGCACATTGCGGGAAAGGACAATGTGACGGTGGACTTCCTAAGCAGAGTTCAGGTGGACGCAGGAGAATGGGAGTTGCACCCCAACGTCTTCCAGCAGATAATGGCGCGTTGGGGGACTCCAGTAATGGATCTGATGGCAACGTTCTAGTCGGCAAAGGTCAACCGGTTCTTCAGCAGAAGACGGGAAAGGATGTCGGAGGGAATCGACGCATTGTTACATCAATGGCCAGTCGACGGCCTTCTCTATGTCTTTCCTCCATGGGCATTGATAGGCTGGGTGGTTCAGAAGATCGGGGCTCACCCGGGAAAGGTACTCTTGGTGGCGCCCGACTGGCCGAGATGTCCATGGTATGCAGATCTGGTGCGTCTTCTGGACAGGCAGCCTTGGCGGCTCCCGGAACGGGCAGATCTCTTACTCCAGGGGCCTCTGTTCATGCCTCAGGTGGATCGATTCTCGCTTACGGTATGGACTTGAGAGGGCTAAACTAAAGAAGAAGGGTTACTCGTCGGCAGTCGTGTCGACCTTACTTAAAGCACGGAAACAATCGACTTCGTTGGCGTATGTGCGGGTCTGGCAGATATTTGAGGATTGGTGTTCGCAGCATCAGGCTTGAGCGGCCACAGTTACGGTCCCCTTGGTGTTGGAGTTCTTGCAGGACGGCTTTATTAAGGGTCTTGCAGCTAGTTCCTTGTGCGTACAGTTGGCGGCGCTGTCCTGTTATCGCGGCAAGATCAACGGAGTGTCTCTAGGGGCTCATCCTGATGTGGTCCGCTTCCTGAAGGCGGTTTCAAGATTACGGCCTGTGCGGCGAAGGTGGATTCCACCGTGGGATCTCAACCTCGTTTTGGTGGCTTTATCCAAGCCTCCCTTTGAGCAGTTGCAACAGGCTTCGCTGAAGGATTTGACGCTGAAGGCGATTTTCTCGGCCAGGCGCATTTCAGAATTGCAAGCGTTGTCGTGTCGAGAGCCATTTTTATCCTTTACTAAAGAAAAAGTGGTTTTACGTACGGTTCCGTCCTTTTTGCCTAAGGTGGTGCCCCCCTTTCATGTGAATCAGGCGGTTTCTTTGCCTGTGCTGGGGTCGTTAGAGGGCGGTGATTCAGATCGCAGTCTCCGTTCCTTGGATGTCAAGAGAGTGTTGCGACGGGATCTGCGGGTAACGGAGCCTTTCCGTAAGTCGGATTGGTTGTTTGTGTTGTTCGGTGGCGTGCGCAAAGGGGAAGCAGCAGCTAAGGCTTCCATTGCGCGGTGGATTCGGGAGACGATTGCTTCCGCTTACTTGCTTCAAGTTCGTACGGTGCTGGGGGGATTGCGGGCGCATTCCACCAAGGTGCAAGCATGTTCTCGGGCGGAGCACGGTTTGGTTCCGCCAGGGGATATTTGTACAGTGGCGACTTGGGCGTCGCTCCATACATTTAGTAAACATTACCGGCTAGACGTTGCGGCAGCCGCTGATGCCCGTTTCGGGTCGGCGGTGCTGTCTGCTGGCTGGAAGGGCCCCTCCCAATGATTACTGCTCTGGTACATCCCAGAGGTAGAGGACTGAACTGGAGGAACGATAAGGAAATGATAATTACACTTACCTGGTAATTGTAGTTCCTTGAGTGACGACAATTCAGTCCTCCTTCCCGCCCAGTTTTCCAGAGCGATCCAGGATGGCTAGCAAATAGAAGAATTTCACAGGTAGGTCTCAGTTATTTCTACTTAGCTGTCTTTGCCCTTTCTCTTTCTTGATGGCGGAGCAGGGGGTAAGAAAGCCTTGCCGAAGGGAGTATGTGTTTATGATCAGTTTAGACTTTTTGTATATAGTTCTTGTTTGGTACTTATTTGTTGCTCCATTGAGTCTGCTTTGTTAGAAGTTCACACTGGGATGGAAGTGAGTGTGCAGCAGGCTATATCCAGTGATGTCATCATTCTGACATACCAGTCTCCGAGCTGCAGGAGGAGATTGACAACCCAGAGGTAGAGGACTGAACTATCGTCACTCAGAGAACTACAATTACCAGGTAAGTGTAATTATCATTTGAACTGCCTTAGCACTGCAGGCTTCGCCACTCCGACCATGTATCTTACATCAAGGTGGTCAGTGCAGTGTTTGACCAAGGTATAGATAGTCTTCACTGCTCAGCGAGGATTGCAGTTATCTCTCCTTCTAGTGGTCGCTTCAGCTATGTGATATCTAAGGCCCGCACAGCATCATATTTATGGGGAAGTCAGTAAATCAGAATATTCTGCAGTTGATAACTATAGCGCCGGTTGTCAACACTAGCTAGAGGTAAAGGGGTCCTGGTCTCCTAGTCTCCTGTTCACTTCCTATGTGTTTGCTCTCATGAGCAGGAACTGCTCTTACATATCTCTATACAGTGCTGTGTATGCCTTGTGAGACTATACAAATGATAAGTAGTAGTAGGAAAAAGGAATAGCTTCAGGAACTGCTTTGAGCACTACATGCATCCCAATAATATAGCACCCCATAGTAATGTAAAACCCTTTACCATGTGTGAATGGCAAAGCTCTCTAATGGTTCTACTAAATTATGTATTGTGACCTTTGATGCCACCTAGTATTTCCAGAACATGGGAATCTTCCTTTCCAGTGAAGCAATGGTGGGAGAAGACCTCATCCTGGAGGGAAAATGGAATGATATAAGTACCAAACCCAAAGGCAGTTTCCTATCATTGGCTGGCCAAACCACTGCACGAGGGACTTGCTGTCTTTGTTTAACTCAACCATTGTCCAATGTGGAAGTAGTAGTTTTTGGCAGTCTAAGCCACAGAATTGTGCTTGATTATTTGTTTGTCTCTTACTGTATGGATATGTAGACTATATATTTTAATAATAATTAGAGATTTTGTGGTGACGGGTTTCTTAGGCTACTGTACTGCACAGTGTTTGCTTTTAAGTTGACAAACTAAGCCAATGCAAGTACTTCTTAGGGACACTAAAGGGAGTGAAAGAGGAGAGTAAAAGGTTTCTGCTGATCCCGTAAGTGGAGGATTCAGAGGACCACCCAAGAACTGAGACAAAGAGGGCCAGGGTGAAAGAGGGCACCTGCAGCTACATCTGTGCCCAGCATGCAGATATACAAGCAATCTGACCAGAGAGGATCCAGAAGGGCCCAGGGTTCCAAGAAGGCGTACCTGCCCCAGCATTCAACGAGAGGAAGTAAAGAGAGAAAAGGTGAAGATGATGGAATCCTCAGTAAAGGAGAAGAGGAATTTTCCATATGCCAAGATAGAAGAAAAGATTGAGGGGTAACTGTACTGTTTTACTATTCTATACTCTGTTTATTGATTTTTCTGCTTGAAGACTTTCAGTAAAGTCTATTAGTTCAGAATGAATCTTGGACTGGACGGTGAGCTTTTGGAAATGAGGTGTGTAACATAGGGTTGCCAACTGGCCGGTTTTCAGCCGGCCTGGCCAGTTTTTCCATGGCCAGGCCGGCTGCCGGCGCAGATGCAAAACCGGCCCTTGAAAAGCCAGTTTTTTGCTCTGGCCGCAAGATCGGGAGCGGCCAGAGCAAAAGACTGGCTTTTCTTCTGAGCCGAAGTAAAAAAAAAACCCACCCAGGGCCGGCCCACACACCGGAGGGCTTCAGAGGGAGCCGGGGAAGCCTGCGCGAGGCCCCGGCTCCCTCTGTACAGCCGCCAGCGTGAAGATCCTTTTCCTTCACGCTGGCGGCTGTTTCTGTGAAGCCACGATTGCTGGGAAAGGTTAAAGGCAATGCCCTTTAACCTTTCCCAGCATTCGCGGCTTCACAGAAACAACCGCCAGCATGAAGGAAAAGGCTCTTCACGCTGGCGGCTGTACAGAGGGAGCCGGGGCCTCGCGCAGGCTTCCCCGGCTCCCTCTGAAGCCCATCAGACAGCCGCGGACTACAAATGGGCTGTGATGGGGTGGGGGACCTGGACTGGAAAAGGGCTATGGGGGGGGACTTGGACTGGAAATAGGCTGTGATGGGGGGGGGGGGACCTGGCCTGTAAAAGGGTTATGGGGGGGGGACATGGATTGGAAATGGGTTGTGATGGGGGTGGAGGGGACCTGGACTGGAAAAGGGCTATGGGGGGGGGGGGCAACGTGGACTGGAAATGGGCTAGGGGGATGAACTTGGACTGGAAAAGGGCTATGGGGGGTGAACTTGGACTGGAAAAGGGCTATGGTGGAGGGAGGGGGAACTTGGACTGGAAATAGGCTGTGATTAGGGGGGCTAGGACTGCAAATGGGCTGTGATGGTGGGGGGGGATTCGGACTGCAAATGGGCTGTCATGGTGGGGGGGCCTAGGACTGGAAATAGGCTGTGATGGGGGACTAGGACTGAAAATGGGCTGTGATGGGGGGGGACCTGGACTGGAAAAGGGCTATGGGGGGGGGGACATGGACCGGAAATGGGTTGTGATGGGGGGGGGGGGCCTGGACCGGAAAAGGGCTGGGGAGAGGACCTGGACTGGAAATGGGTTGTGATGGGGGTGGAGGGGACCTGGACTGGAAAAGGGCTATGGGGGGGGGAACTTGGACTGGAAATAGGCTGTGATTAGGGGGGCTAGGACTGCAAATGGGCTGTGATGGTGCGGGGGGACTCGGACTACAAATGGGCTTTGATGGTGGGGGGGCCTAGGACTGGAAATAGGCTGTGATGGGGGACTTGGACAGGAAATGGGCTGTGATTGGGGGGGGGGCTAGGACTGGAAATGGCCTGTGATGTGAGGGCTAGCACTGGAATTGGGCTGATGAAGAGCTGGAATAGGACTGGAAATGGGCTGATGTGGGGCATGGGAGAATGGGACTAGAAGGGAGTGGATGCTGGGTGGGTCTAGAACTATAAGGGAACTGATTTTGGGGGAGGACTAGAATGGATGGGGAATGAGAATGGAGAGGGGAAAAAATATTTTGTGTGGAAGAAAAGTCTATGATGGGCCGGGTATTGGGAGAGTAAGAGGGGCTTGAGAATGGAAGGGTGAAATTTAAATGGATGAAAAAGGAATAAGGAAAGAATTGGGGGAAAGAGCAAAAGGGAAACAATCAGTATGTTAAAGCAGAAATAGAGAGAGAATGGAAAAACATCTAAAAGAGAAGAAAGGACAAATGGCTAGATCTCCAGAAGACACAAAGAAACCAGAAGAAAGTGACTTGAGCAATTGCAACTGAAAAATAAAACACCCAAACAGAAGGTAGAAAAATACTTTTTATTTTGAATTTATTAACTGGAATATGTCTGGTCTGGGAAGTGTGTATTGCTAACATCTTTGCGTTTTTGTTTAGTGCAAGAGGAAATTACTTTATAGTTTTATTTCTCCAGTGTTGTACATTTCATGTTTGGATTTTGGGGTTCCCAGTTTAATTATTATCTGACCAAGGAAGTTAGCCTACACGTATCCTCGGTAATTTTTGTGGGTGGGGCTGGGGGTGGGGCATGGGTGGGACTAGGGGCGGAGAATGGGTGGAGCATGGCGAGCCACAGGTGTCGGGTTTTTCTCGGTGAAAAAGTTGGCAACCCTAGTGTAACATGAGTGATCCAAAGAGCTAATGGCCTCCCTGCTAAGTTGGTTCTGGCATAGGACCCTGAATCCCAGAGAGGTAAACTTATAGCAACACAGTGTTATCTCCCTGAAGTTTGTATCTCAGGTCTTCCTCCACAGTAAACCTAGCTAGTGAGGGTCCCTATATTAGTAAGAGCTACAGACCATTCCCTATAGTAAACTCTCTGAATGCGCCACACCACCTCAGTTTGAGTCCCAGTCATGGCCCATGCTTCACTGCTTACCCCTGCACCTCTGGCTGTTTTATGCAGACCCTGCAGGAGAAAAACAGGCTAGGAAGAAGCAATCATCTTGTGACCATCGTTTTGCCCCTTCTTAAGGAGGTGGCAATCATATTGTGACTGACGGAGCAGCAGCTATCTTAGGTCCTCGTTTTACTCTCTTGGTAGCCATCTTGGAATTGGCAGAAGAGAGAAAATCATTAGCATCAACTACAGAAAATGGCTAGCAACATGACTCACCAGCAATCCCATCAGCAAATTGATTCATATCCAATTCAGCTAAAGGTACCAATGTTCCAAAAAAAAAGTGGAAGAGGAGAGGCCAGATACTGCGAGAGCCAGAGGAGAAGCAGTAAACACAGTAACACAAATGTCTGAATGCTGGAATTGTACTGAGGTGCGTACGTGAAGCTTTCAGAGGTATGTGACATCATATGGAAAAGATGTGAAAACACACTTACCAGGCAATCTTCATGTCCACCAGCCATCCAGCTATCTACATGCCTAACGATCGAATCGCCAGCTATAAAGGCCATCCTAACAATTCCCTCATGGGGATATGTCCCTGGAGAAACCTCCTTAATGCTAGAGGGTTTTACATCTCCTGGTGGACAGGTTCTAGCTACAGGATCACTTCCTGCCACACCAATGTGATGTTCTCCTTTCTTGTGACCTTTGTTCTCCATGGCAACTGAGAGACTACCAGATTGGAGTTGGGATTTCAGTACTACATCCCTGTAGGTCTTGTCTATTTACTTCTCTGTCTTCCTTATGTCCTTTAAGTCTGCTACTCTAGCCTCCAGAGATCGGACTTGTTCCCTGAGGGCTAAGAGCTCCTTGCACCTAAAGCACATGTAAGACCCCTCACCAACTGGGGGAAAATCATACATGTGACACTCAGTGCAAAAGACTGGATAGCCCCCATCTTACTGTTGGACTGCTGTCTACATCTTAGCTTTTTTTTTTTTTTTTTGTAATTTGTTCTTTATTCAAGTTTCCAACACCAATATACTTCTAAACATCTTAAGACCGCCACTGGTCTATCACAATCATCCTTCCTATACATTAACCATCTAAGTTCTACTCACAATAATAACATAGGTACACTAAAAAAAAATTTTTTTAAACTGCCTCTAATGTTTCGATTGATTTTTACGTTTTTTGGTGCGCTGAATCCAAATCTGGTAACCAATTTGCTCCATCACGTACAGATTTTTTGCTACATTGGGTTAGCAGTTTGAGGTGAACGTTTCAGATTGAGTGCGATCGAGATAAAAGTTTCTTGGATGAATTCTTTATACTAATTGTTTAGTAGTTATTCAAATAATAATAAAGAAAATTGTAACAAGGCAGCACATAAGAATAGAGTAATGTCAACAAAACACACTGTGATGGTAGCAAAATTGTCTGCACTTAAAACAGCCACATACATGTGCACAAACATTGAGCATATAAGAGCGAGGTTAGACACAAAGCAAAGCAAAGAAATGTGCAAAAAATGTTGTACAGGTATGTATGTAAGAATAGAAAATGCAAACCGCACCATTGCAATACATGAAGACAAACACCCGATGGTGTGAAAATAAAATTCTAATAAATGAGATCCGACACTGTGGTAATAACTAGCAAATTTTTATTTCAAAGTTTAGTAAAAACACGATATTTGTCAACACAGTTTAGATTTTAAAGTCATTCTTGGGTCAATCAATCTCCTGGTGGGCCCGTTTCTTCTTCCCCGAATGCTTCTCTTGGTGCGCTGCTTGGCGTATTTTTCATCTGGGGTTTCCCGCAGCAGCAACCAGCAGAAATCAGCCATCATAGTGGTGTTCCATCTTCCTTGGTACCTTCTCTCTGCGTCCTTGATGTCCTGGTGAAACCTTTCACCTTGTTCTTCACTGTACGCCCCCAAGTTTTCGGGAAAGTAGTTCACATGGGAGTGCAAGAAATGGACTTTCAGGCTCATGTTACAGCCTTGTTCTTTGAAGGCATTGAGCATCCTGGCAACAATATCCTTATAGTTCTCATCCTGCCTGTTCCCCAAGAATTTGAGAACAACATCCTTGAAGGAATCCCAGGCTTCTTTTTCCTTCTCAGACATCGTTTCAGCGAATGCTCCATCTGAAATGAGTTTCCTTATATCAGGGCCAACAAACACTCCTTCCTTTAGCTTTGCTTCAGAAAGTCGGGGGAACTTTGAGCAAAGGTACCGAAAGCACTCACCATCTTTTGGAAGGGACTTGATGAATTGCTTAATGAGACCCAACTTAATGTGGAGAGGTGGTAATAGAATTTTATCACGAGGTACCAAGCTCTCATGAAGAACATTTTTCTCACCGGGTCTCAAATACTCCCGAATTGGCCAGTCTTTTTTCTCCCAGTGTAGGTCGCGGGCCCGGCTATCCCACAAGCAAAGGAAGCAGGGATATTTGGTGAAACCGGATTGCTGCCCTAATAGCATGGATAGAATTTTAAAGTCTCCACAAATCATCCACTTATGCTCATCATAACGAATCTTCTGAAGAATCAGGGCCAAATTCTCGTATTTTTCTTGGAGAATAACAGAGTGAGCAATAGGAACTGAAGCGAATGTGTTGCCATTATGAAGAAGAACACCTTTTATGCTGTCTTTTGACGAATCAATGAACAGCCGCCATTCAGCAGGATCATACTTGAGTTTAAACTTTTCCATCACTCCGTATATATCGTTGCAAAATACCAAATCTTCCTCTTTGCTGAAATACTTCAAAAATTGTGTCTCGCGGTTGCAGTACCAATAAAAAGTTGTTCCTGGTGACAATAGATTTTTCTGTTTAAGCCGAGAACCTAGCAGTTGGGCAGCATCTTTTGGGAGTCCTAAATCCCGGACTAAATCATTCAATTCAGCTTGAGAGAAAAGTTCAGGTTTCGGATCTGGTTCAGTTTCAAACTCGGAAGTACTGGACTCATCGGGAAAAGCCATCTGATGAGTCTCATCATGATCAGAACCGTCCACACAAATATGATCCAAAGATTTTGGTGGTTCAGGCACAGGTACTTCGTTGCTATGAGGCATAGGCCTAATTGCTGAGGGAAGGTTGGGGTAACTTATTACGTTCTTATTTTTTAAGTTGTATCCCTTCACCATGCAAGAGCAAAAATAGCAGTCACTGCTGTGGTCTCTTTGTTCACGCCACATCATAGGTATTCCGAAACGAAATGCTTGTTTTTTACCTTTCGTCCATAAGCGTAGATCTTCCTCACATGTCTTGCACACTTTGTGAGGAGCCCACGGTTTGTCTTGATCGCCTAACTTCAAACCGAAATAGGCGAAATATACTTTTTTAATAAATGCAGAAATGTTCCTCTGCCGCTTTTTCACGGTATATTCCCCACAAATAAAACAAAAACTGTCCGGAGGGTTGACGCAACCTCTGGCTCTGTGAGCCATCACAAATACACAGCACTGCAAACTACAACTGTAGTGAACCACTTCGGAATAAAGCTGGATTACGACTGAGCAAACAAAAGGTAATAATGAACTTGCAAGAAACTGAAATTTGACAGGAACGTTCATGTCGCAACCACCGTGTTTGAGCGAGCGAACGAGGCGAGGCGAACAGGAAAGAACATGCGCTAGCGCGAGTACTGGATTTAGCCCCCCGCCTCCCAATTGTCCTGTTAATGTATAAAATGAATACAAAACACTCTAAAATATCATGAGGGAGTGTTTCTAGTTAGTTAACCATTACAACCTCTATTTTGGGCCAAGAAAATAAACTGCAGTCGGCTAAAAAGAAATTATGTGAACATTCCTTATATGGGTAAGAAATCTAATTTTGCAAGAAAACGTGACGTGATGGAACATTTTGGCTATTTTTCCTGGATTCAGCACCCCAAAATCTATAGGAATCAGTTGCAAAACTGGAGGCAGTTTTTTGGTAGTGTGGAATGGAAAAAATGTCTAATATGCTGCTTATGATTATAATCATAAGCAGCATATTAGACATTTTTTCCATTCCCCCCTTTTTACTCCTTTTTACCCCCACCCCCTTCCCACTCACCCTCCCTACCCATCCCACTCCCCCCAACCCACCCTCCCCTCCCCCTCTGTCTATTCTCAAACGTTGCAACACCCTTTTTAACCATGTAACATTTAACCTTGGGCAATAGACTAGTATACATTGTAAACAGTGTGCATTGTAAACTTCTGAAACAGTTCAATAGTGATACCTTTAAGCAGGTAATAAGCTAACCAATTACATCTTTACATCGCTGCTCCCCCCTCCTTCTAGTTTCTCACACCAATGTTCCACCCCACGCCCCTCCACTGTGCATAGAGCTCCCACACCTTGTTGTACTTTGTAAGAGTGTGCTTTCTGTGTGTTTCTATCGCACAAAAGCCCCATAGCTGCTCCATTCTCCCCACCACCTCTTTTAATGGGGGTACCCCCGTATTTTTCCACCACCGGAGTAGGCTCATCCTGGCCGCAATTACGCAGTACCCCTGTAACTTCCCCACATCTCCTCCTCCTCCTCCCTCCACCTCCTCATTCAATATTACCATAGCCGGTGTAAACTGTACCCGTACCTTGGTTATATCCGCTGAGACTTTCCACAGCTGCCCAATACCCTCATATACTAGGGCAGCTCCAGATCATATGTAGAAGGTCCCCCCTTGCCCCACATCCCTTCCAGCAGTGCTCCGGACGCTCCAGATACAGCACATGGAGCCACACCGGGGTCCAGTGCATTCTCAACCTTAGCTTGTAGCTATTTTCTAACATTGCTGTCCCCGAAGCCAGCCTGTGAGTTCTCATATAGATACTATCCCACCTCCCATCTCCTCCTGCCACTGCTTCTGACTCCGAATTAGCCTCGGCTTATGCTCCCCCAGAATCTTATACAACCTTGATATTATCCGAGTATTCGTCCCCCTTTTCCCCATCATCTCCTCAAAGGGGGTGGGCTACGTAGACCAATCCTTTTTCACCTCCTGCTGCAACCAATACCACATACTAATATACGCATACCTGTCTCGCTCCTCCAGCTGATACTTCTCCTGTAATTCCTCAAATTTCCGGATGCTCCTCCCGTCTCCTACCAATTGGCCTATTTTCCACAACCCCTTCCTCCCCCACCTCTTAAAGACCCCCACCACTTCCCCCATTCCCCCCTCTGCCACTGTCTGGATATAAGTCTCCCTGGAATACGTCTTCCCTCCCATCAAATACCTCTTCCATTTCCCCCAGACCTGTTGAGTGAGTTCCATATACGGATTCTCCTCCCTCTTCCTCCGCCTCCTAGCCCCAGGATCCCATATCCAAGCCTCTGTAACCGCGTCCTCCTCTCCTTCCATGCGCACCCACCCCGGCTGCTCCAGTCCCTCGTTCTACACGAATAGTGCCCGGAGTTACGCCGCCTCATAATATCTAAACAAAGACGGGACCCCCAACTCCCCCTCCTCCCTTGTCTTGTACATGGTGGCCCTAGCAACTTTCGGGCGTTTCCCATCCCAAATAGACTGCATTAGCAGGTTTTGCATCCTGTCTATTTCCTTTTTTGCCACTCTAAATGGAGAGAGTGGGGGGGGGGTTGGTGTTTGGACCCATAGGCAGATTATGTACCACCACCCAACCCGCCCTCTGTGGCTCAGGGTGGGAAACAGGATCTCCCACCAACAGATCCACATTCTACCTCCCTGTAATAGTGGCAGTAGAGGGGACCATCAACCCCAGTCCTGCTGGGGAACAGGCACCCTACAGGGCAGTCAATGCAGATCTGTACACATCCATAAGACAAGGCAGACAGACAGTAGGCCTGGAAATGCTCAACTGCCCCCGACCACTATCTGACATTCTCCAGCAGCAAGCACAGTGAGTCTCCAGCCACTGCACCCTGCAAGGTGTTCCAGCCATACACATACTAATTGCAGACAGTCTGCTAGCTAGTCCATAGTGCATGTTCCAGGAGAAGATGCATGTACCCAAAACTGGGATGTCAGCATACACACCAAGCAGATAAGTCAGTGATTGGGCCCCAAAAAAGAGAACCCATAAATAACACTTGAAAGAAGTGCTGTGTAGCACTATGGGGGAACCTAGCCATGCCGTGGTCACTGCTCAGTCAGGGTGAGAGTGACTACCCAGCAGGACTTGCTGTGGCCACCCTGTTTGTGCAGGTGGTGGCCGGGCACTACAATGTCCCAGCCATTGCCCTATGCCCTGTGCAGATGCATCCTACCCAGGCCACCATGTCTGGGCCATACCCACAGTACGTTGCTCCTCATTATGCACATTGGCAGGCTAACACTGGAAACAGTGCAAGCAGTGTGGGCTGAGTAAGGTGTTGGCAGCCACCACACACTGGATAGACAGACACACATTCCCACACCTGTGCCAGCATTGAGCAAATATAGAGGCTTTTGGCAGCCCTGGCCACCACACCAGTCCTGGGCACAGTGCAGGCATGGCTATGGTATGCAATACTGTTGGGGTCACTCCCCGGGGTGGTAAACACTGTCAGAAACCAGAACTGAAACACACTCCACAGACATCAGAAAGGTTGCTATGATGCAGTTCAATCAGCAAATTGTGCTGAACTTAGGAATTGCTATCTGCCATTAATCATAGCAACCTTTTGATATATGTGTAACGTATTCCCAGGTTTAGGGTGGCATTGCTAAGGTATGCAAGTGCTAGTATTGGGAGATGCTGCTGCACGCAGGGCCCAACATCCTGCCTCTCCATGAGGCTTTGGATAATGGAGCCTGTGGGTGCAGGTGTTTCTGCCCCTGTTGGCCGCTGCTCTAAGGCAGAGGTTCCCAACTCCGGTCCTGGTGGGCCAAACACTGTTTGGGTTTTCATGCTGTCCCTAATGAATATACATGAGATACATTTGCATACCATGGGGGCGGCGCATAGAAATGCAGCACAGGCATCTTTATTAGAGACAGCATGAAACCTGAATGGTTTTTGGCCCTCCAGGACTGCATTTGGGAAATTCTGCTCTAGGTATTGCACATGTTTATGGTGTCTGTGCTCTGTAGGGTAAAATATAGGCGTTTCAGTCATGTTTATGTTATCTGCAATAAAGGTTCCGTCTTTATTACCATGGTTTAGTACTGGGTAAAATATGGGGACTGGTTTGGCAGGAGCCACAGCTGGGACTTGAACCTGTGACCTTCTGCTCCTGAACACACTGGCTGTGTGTACTGCACCACACTGTTGCCACAGGGAT
Organism: Ichthyophis bannanicus; assembly: GCA_033557465.1. Lineage (NCBI taxonomy): Eukaryota > Metazoa > Chordata > Amphibia > Gymnophiona > Ichthyophiidae > Ichthyophis > Ichthyophis bannanicus. The sequence goes on along the minus strand of CM066041.1, from coordinate 247,140,819 downwards.
AGTTCATTCCCTGGGGGATACCATGACTGTTCATCAGGCAGAGCCTCTGCTGCAGTGCACAGCATCCTCCTTAACAGTGCTAGGCCATGGTCTGCTGTGGGCAGATGCCACTGACCCCTCCATCACCAGTACCTCTCCGCCACCATGCTGACATGTCCTTATGCTGGTGGTGCGCAGTCTTAGGCCATCCAGTGTGCCAGTAGGTGGCTGCCTATGGTGCAGGATCTGGGGTAGGGGTGCCTGCATAGACGTCCACGCTTCCCCCCCACCACCGCCTGCCAATGTTCTGTGCCCTTGGGGGTACCTGCTGTGTACTATCCCCTGTGACACTGTGAGAAGCACACTCATGCCCATGTTGGGCCCTCATAAGTTGCTGTCTGGCTGCTGTGCAGTTTCAGCATTCCTATGTGCCACTTAGGCATCTCCCTAGTCCACACTGTGCCCCAGCTGCACCATAGCATGTGCCGCCTGCAGCCCTCTGTATCCCATTTTCCAGCATCTGTACAGTTTCCCTTTCTGACATGCCCACCCTGCTGTTGCCGCACATGTGCACACCATAAGAAACCTGTCCAATAAAAAGGGAAAACCCTGATCAGCGCTATTTCAATGTGGGATCATTCACCTTGTAGGGGGACAGAGCATAGACCATTCCAACAATGATATCTTTTTTTGGGGGCTTTCTCAGTAGTGTTTTTTATTTTTCCCATTAATATCACTATTGGCCAGCTTGGTTATGGTGATTTTAAATTTTGTTCGGGTCATTTCCCATGTTTATTTGCCCTTTTGTTCCGTGAACATGTATCACAACTATCACTTTTTTTAGGTTTCCCTGTCTTTGCTGTACATTGCTGACGTAAATGGTTTCTCTTTCCTGCAAATGTGCCTTAACGCGAGGGTTTCGCTGGCGTTAGTGATCAGACCCGGATTCCACAGCGTTAGTGTGCCTGGAGCCTCTCCCCTCCCACTCTCCACCCTTTGACCCCTTCTCTCCGCCCTCTGGGGAGCCTTCCTCCGCCCTTCAGCGCCGGATTTCACGGCGTTAGGATGCCTTAACGCCGCAGGCGCGTTATCGCACGATAAGGTACGTTATCGCGCGATAACACGCCTTGATCGCCCGGTAACGTACCTTATCACGTGCTAATTCCGTCACTGTGACGTTAGCGCCCTTTAGTAAACATACCCCATAGTTTGTTTTAATTTGTGGTTATTTATGATTTTTAATGTACATGTTCACACATGGTTTAGTTCACATTTATTATATTTATGGTTTATGACTCATATTTTTAATATGTAATTCTCATACACAAGATACTAGTATGCTTGCTTTTGTGTTTAAGTTTTATCTTTTAATATACACTTTTATACATATTATGTATTTGGTTTACATGCTTTTATATGTTTGATTTTGTGTTTAGGTATTATCTTTTAATTTATAGTTTTATACATATTATGCATTCTGTTTACATATTTTTACATTTAGTTTGCTCTTTTATACACCATAGATTGGGACGAGTAGTTTGTTCCACCCCTTAGACGTCTTTTGTTTGTCTTCTTTGGTAATGTATTATATATTTTTATGTATTTAAAAAAAATTCACGTTTTTATTTTTCATTTGTTTTATGATTACTCATATTTTAATGTTATGTTCATGTTTGTCTTTAGATCCCTGAAGAAGGCCTAGGGCCAAAACTTAATAAAGTTGGGTCCATAATAAAAGCTGTTTGGATAATTTCTCGTGTGTTTGGCCATGGTTTGTCCTCTGCTATCTCCTTTGAACTTTTCTGCGGAAGACTACCTTAACCCTTAAAATATCCCCTTTCAATTTTGCCCACTGTTTTTCTACATCCCCCAGCTGCTCCCATCCCGCTAACAACTCCCTAAGGTATTGGCCCATCTTGGCAAAGTTAGTTTTCCTAAAGTCTAAGACCCTTGCTTTTGAATGGATTCTAACAGCTCTAGTCCTAATACTGAACCACATCATCTGGTGATCACTGGATGCAAAATGATCTCCCACTACTGTAGCAGCTGATAAGCATGCAATAAATAAAACCAGGAGTCTGTTCCAAGATCCAAGCCAGTTTATTGTGCACATGGCTCAGTCAGTCATAGCTTCAAAAGGAACTGAGCGAAACTTTGTACAGAGACATAACCATTTATACCTCTTTTTCAGTTTGATACATGAAAGCTTTCTATTGGTTCTAACTTGATACATGCAAACTTCTCATTGGTCTTACATTCCCTGCATCTGTCCAATTAGAAATCCCTCCGGAGCCTAGCAACTGGCCCCCTCCCTTAGGATTGCTCTAACAATGGTGCAGTTCTTGATTTCGTTACTTCTCTACTGCAAGGTTAACCTTGGCTTCAGGAATGTATATACTGAAACATTTCTGTTCTTTTTCACACAAGAGAATAATAGAAGACTTATGAATTCATAAAAACTTCTTATTAAGCATTTTAAAACAGTTTTCTCATTTTTCACAGATTTTTGGTTCATTTTCTAGCTATAATGGGAGTTAGAATCCAGGCCTAACTTACAGGCCTTTCATAGTAGCAGGCCATGCTAGGCCATAGCCTACCACACTACAACATCAGAAACACTTTCACCACTGTTAAGCACCAAGTCCAGTATGGCCCCTTCACGTGTGGGGTCTGTTACCAATTGCCTGAATAGTTCTCCCTGTAGAGAATCCAGGATTCTAGATGATACTGCAGCAGGAATGTGCCAGTGAACATCTGGCATATTGAAATCCCCTATCAGTAACACTTCTCCTTTCCTAGCAATACTGCATATGTCTTCAATTAACTCTCTGTCCACCTCTTCCTCTTGTGCAAATAGATTTCTCTTTCCCTCTTTCTAGTTTAACCCTCCCTTTTAAACTCTGTAATTCCAACGCTTTAATATAATTTTTTACATATAGTGCCACTCCTCCTCCCCTTCTTCCTATCCTGTCCTTTCTGAATAAAGTATAGCCTGGTATAGTTACATCCCTGTCATGGTTTTCTGTGAACCATGTTTCTGTAACTGCTACTAAATCTTCAACATCAGGGATCTTATTTCCCATGCTACTGGCATTTATACACACTGCTTTCCATGTGTTACCCCTTTTATCCATTTCCATAAAGGTATTTAATGTATCACTTACCTGGGGGCTTTCAAAGCATGCAGCATGGAGCTCGCATGGAGCCTACACAGAGAAATAATCAGCACTGAGCAAGGTGTCAAAATCCCCTCATTTAATTGTGACCAACTAACATTTAAGCTCAGTGGGGGGAGCGGAGAAAGACCACAGTCATTATGCTGGTGAGACACACTATTGTAAATTTTATATTCCTTGATGTATGTTTTTTCTGATTGTTTTATGGTGTGGTGTTTATTTACATATATGTATGTATGTGTGTGTGTGTGTGTGGGCACGCCTATGGAGATATAATTTATTTTTTAATTTTTAATTTTTGTTATATTATTTTGTTTTCTATGCTTTTTATGGTTGTTAGCTTTTAGACCCATGATGCGGGCATGTTACCGAAACCTGGCCAAGCGGGGTTCCAAAAAAGTGTTTTTGTTGAATGTTTTCCTGGTGTGGTTGTGCTCTTTCTCTGCGCCTCCTCTGTGCTGGCCTGCTGTTTGTGGAGGTTGCTCCTCTCCTGTTGATTCGCAACTAACATTTAAATCAACACAAGAATTCCAGTTGCTTCTGTGCCATGTTATTAATTCAGCAGTGTACAGGAGCAAAGCCTGCTGAGAGCTTTTCCATCTAATATGCACTGGGGCTGACTGACATTTTAGAAAAATGGATTATATGAAACTGTTGAAATTGTATACTTGATATTAAAAATCGACATACAAGTTATTTGTGTTTGATAATATCATAATAAGGTATTCATAAATCATAAGTATTCATAAATTGTAAATGCAGGTGTTTATTTTCCTGCTAAAAGATGTTCTTTTCAAAGTATGGAAAAATCATCGTTTATCGGTGTTTTCACAGCATAGATGTCATTGCTGGATACCTTTTCTGACTGAATCAAACACATAGGGGTAACTTTACTAAGGACCGTTAAGGGCATAAAGGTGGCGTTATTGGCACCCGGTAGCATTTACCACTGTGAGATGCACCAATAACGCGGGCTTACCGGCCAGCAACATGTTACCTGAAGGTAAGTTACTAAGGGACGAAGAAGGGGTGTTAGTCTCCTATGTGTTTCTTTACCATTCTTCTATGTGTATCCTTGCTCTCAGCTATTGAGTTACCTGTCTCGATTAGACTGTAAGCTCTGATGTGCAGGGACCGTCTCTTACATGTGTCTATACAGCGCTGCATATGCCTTGTAGAACTATACAAATGATAAGTAGTCATAGACAGGGTCTGTATCCTCAACGGCCATTGCAAGGTCATGTGTTACAGCTGCAGCTGCCGGGAACCGCAACACTAGCTGAAAGCAGGAAAAGAGAGAGCCCTTTGCATCTGTTAGAGAGCACACAGAGAGATCATTCACATGTATGCAGTGTGCACCTCCCAGACAGAAGCCCAAAAATTAGTGATAGTAGTGGTGCATTGACAGCACAGCATGGTGCTGCCTTGATAAAGGACACCATGTTGTTGGTGCCAAGATGGCAAATATGCTGCCACGTGAGTGAGTTTGTGGGGCTGATTAGTCTGCTAGGTGGAGTAGGCTGCTGCCCAGGGTGTGCATCTGCTATGTCTGCTGTAACCCTTCTATGACCCTGTCAGCACACACATATGCTGCTGCTGTCACAATAGAGTTGTATCACTGGCACTGCCACCCTGTGCCCATGTCATCAGCCTGTGGGGGTGGGGGAGGTCGCAGCAGTCTACCTGCTGCAGAAGATACTGTTGCCCTTGCCCTGCTTGTCAGCTGCAGTGCTGCTGTGTGTACTGTCAGGGGCATGCCAAGCATGTCACTGCCAGGTAAAATGGAGCACACACTGTGTGAGGAGTTAGCACAGGTGCCTGTTATGTGACCTAATGAACTATGGGTAGGTGACCCTGTGCTAAGGCATGTTGTGTGTGATGAGAATTATGTGCCAAATCCCACCATGCTCACACTGTGCTCCACCCTGACCACTTGCCCACCAGGATCTGTGTACCTAGCTGCCTGCCTAGTCCACCTAGTGCATGGCCCAGCCCTGGGTACTGTGAGTCATGAGCAGCTGTGGCATGATTGACTATGCATTTCCCAAGGAAAGATAACATTTGGTGACCCTTATCCTCCAATGTGACAGAATGTGCAGGCAAGCAGAAGTGATTGTGCAGATACACAGTAGATATGTGGCACTTATAGGATGTAGTGACTGTGAAGCACTATTGCTGTCATACCCTGAGTGTGCAAGTGGTGTGTCCTGCTGACATCGGCATTGTGAAAGTAGTAGCCAGGTTGGTTATGTTCAACCATGACCCAAACATCCTGTAGTAAGTAGCAGTGTCCCAGCATAAGAACATAAGATATGCCATACTGGGTCAGACCAAGGTCCATCAAGCCCAGTATTCTGTTTCCAACATTGGCCAATCTAGGTCATACGTACCTAGCAGTTTCCCCAAAAGACACAGAATCCACAATGCTTGTACTGGGTCAAGCATTGATAGCCTCTGATGGAATGTGGAATGTAAACTATTGAATATGAGGGAACACATGAGTGAAGAACGTTATCAAAAAACATCAAGTAATGAATGATAAAAGCGCATTGCCTAGGAAACACTGCAGCAGAGACAGTTCCGATCTACACCTCAGAGCTGCCAATGGATGCTAACCTCGGTCCCTTGGATATGCAATTACCTGATTCAGTGCTGCAGTTAGGAGACTCATTGGTGAATACCAGCAGCTGTGAGTATAGGTGACCGTCACCATGTCTGGATAGTAAGTCTATGTGAGAGGAGTGGATATGAAGCTGCATAGTGTGGCTCAACAGGGCATTTGGCCTCCTGAGTTCACAAAGCTGATGTCAGCTTACTAGTCACAACAGTTGCAGAGGGCAGCCACAGTTCCTTGCACTCCCCATGGTAACCATATCCTTGAGGCAGGTGCAGATTTTCAATGTTAATAAGTGCCTGCTGTGAGATTTTGACTCATTCCAGCCTATAAGAACAAATATTCCTGATGCATTCTGGGATCTATAGTCAGGATACTACTTGCCACAATTAGAGACTAGAAACAGCACACTGTCCTGCCATACTAGCTGAAAGGCACACGCATGTGAAAGGATATACTGACCCTCAGCTGGCAAAATACATCATTGCAGCAGGGATAACATTGCCTGTGTCATTAGATATATGTGAAGAGCAGTGCACATGATATGTATAGTACCCCATTGAACCATGAGCAATCAGCACTGCTAAGATAATAATGCATCATCAGCACACAGTCACACCTCTAGGATGGCCTGACAGCATCACACCTGTCCCTGGTTCATAGACCCAAGCAAGGTAAAACATCACCTGGCAGGTGTATCTCCTTCAAATAAAAGGCCTGTGCAGTATACCATTACCAGTCCCTGAATGTGGGCATAGTGATACTGACATCAGGTTCCACTGCAATGCAATGTGTGCCTTTGAGTCAGTCCTGACTCCTGGTGACCCAGAAGCTCCTGGGTTTTCTTGGCAGTGTCACCGGAAGTAGATTGCCAGGCCTTTCTTCCGAGGCAATGGAGGGTTAAGTGACTTGCCCAAGGCCACAGGAAGTGCTAGCAGGAATTGAATCCTGGTTGCTTGGTTGCCAAGCCAGTGTTCTAACCACTAGGCTACTCCTCCACTCCACTATGCATCAGGAATCTGTGGTCAGTGAGGCTGGGATGAGTCATTCTCACAGCTAGAAATTAGTAATGGTGAAAATCTGTACCTGCATCCAGGACATGGTTACTGTGGAAAGTGAGTGCAAGGGGGTAGGTCAGCAACTACTGTCACTGCCAATCTGCTAGTATCTGGGTAATGGAGTAGCCTAGTGGTTAGAGCACTGGCTTGGTAACCAAGCAACCAGAGTTAAATTCCCACTAGCACTCCTTGTGGCCCTGGGCAAGTCACTTAACCCTCTGTTACCTTGGAAGAAAGGCCTAGAAATCTACTTCCAGTCACACTACCAAGAAAATCCAGGAGCTTCTGGGTTGCCAGGAGTCAGCACTGACTCAAAGGCACACATTGCATTTTTGCTGCAGCCCTAAAGCTGACTAAAAGCAAATCCTGCTGAGTCAAATGTATGCTGCAGTCTGAGATGGCCTGAGCAGGCAGAGTGACTTGCAAATACATGCACAGCTGCCCTTTCTCACAGCTGGCTATGGTGGCTGCAGCAAAGAGGCAAAGGTTTATGCAATGCAAGGTCACAAGTTCTACTACTACTACTTAGGGTTGCCAACTGGCCGGTTTTCAGCCGGCCTGGCCGGTTTTTCCATGGCCAGGCCGGCTGCCGGCGCAGAGGCAAAACCGGCCCTTGAAAAGCCGGTTTTTTTGCTCTGGCCGCAAGATCGGGAGCGGCCAGAGCAAAAAAAATGGCTTTTCTCCCAACCCGGAGGGCTTCAGAGGGAGCCGGGGAAGCCCGCGCGAGGCCCCGGCTCCCTCTGAACAGCCGCCAGCGTGAAGAGCCTTTACCTTCACGCTGGCAGCTGTTCCTGTGAAGCCGCGATTGGTGGGAAAGGTTAAAGGCAATGCCCTTTAACCTTTCCCAGCATTCGCGGCTTCGCAGGAACAGCCGCCAGCGTGAAGGAAAAGGCTCTTCACGCTGGCAGCTGTTCAGAGGGAGCCGGGGCCTCGCGCGGGCTTCCCCGGCTCCCTCTAAAGCCTCAGACAGCCGCGGTTTTGGGGGTGGGGGGGAGGCCAAGGACTGCCTGGGCTGTGATGGGGGGAGGGGGCCTGGACTGGAAAAGGGCTAGGAGGGGGGAATTTGACTGGAAATGGGTTGTGATGGGGGGGGGGGGGGAAGGACCTGGACTGGAAAGAAATGGGCTGTGATGGGAGGGGACCTGGACTGTAAAAGGGACATGGACTGGAAATGGGTTTTGATGGGGAGGGCGACCTGGACTGGAAAAGGGCTAGGGGGAGGTGGGGGGGGACATGGACTGGAAATGGGTTGTGATGGGGAGGGGGACATGGACTGGAAAAGGGCAAGGGGGGGGAACTTGGACTGGAAGAGGGCTATGGGGGGGGGAACTTGGACTGGAAATGGGCTATGGCGGAGGGGGGGGGAACTTGGACTGGAAATAGGCTGTGATTAGGGGGACTTGGACTGGAAATGGGTTGTGAAGGGGGGGCTGGACTGGAAAAGGGCTATGGGGGGGCATTGGACTGGAAAGAAATGGGCTGTGATGGGGAGGGGGACCTGGACTGTAAAAGGGCTATGGGGGGGGGGGGGACATGGACTGGAAATGGGTTTTGATGGGTAGGGGGACATGGACTGGAAAAGGGCTATGGGGGGGGGGGGACATGGACTGGAAATGGGTTGTGATGGGGAGGGGGACCTGGACTGGAAAAGGGCTATGGGGGGGGGGGACTTGGACTGGAAATGGGCTATGGTGGAGGGAGGGGGAACTTGGACTGGAAATAGGCTGTGATTAGGGGGGCTAGGACTGCAAATGGACTGTGATGGTGGGGGGGGGGTAGGACTGCAAATGGGCTGTGATGGTGCGGGAGGACTCCGACTGCAAATGGGATGTGATGGGGGGGGGGCCTAGGACTGGAAATGGGCTGTGATGGGTGGGGCTAGGACTGGAAATGGGCTGTGATGGGGGGGCTAGGACTGGAAATGATCTGTGATGTGAGGGCTAGCACTGGAAATGGGCTGATGAAGAGCTGGAATAGGACTGGAAATGGGCTGATGTGGGGCATGGGAGAATGGGATTAGAAGGGAGTGGATGCTGGGTGGGTCTAGAACTATAAGGGAACTGATTTTGGGGAAGGACTAGAATAGATGGGGAATGAGTGGAGAGGGGAAAAATATTTTGTGTGGAAGAAAAGTCTATGATGGGCTGGGTATTGGGAGAGTGAGAGGCTTGAGAATGGAAGGGTGAAATTTAAATGGATGATAAAGGAATAAGGAAAGAATTGGGGGAAAGAGCAAAAGGGAAACAATCAGTATGTTAAAGCAGAAATAGAGAGAGAATGGAAAACATCTAAAAGAGAAGAAAGGACAAATGGATAGCTCGCAGAAGACACGAAAAAACCAGAAGAAAGTGACTGGAGCAATTGCAACTGAAAAATAAAACGCCCAAACAGAAGGTAGAAAAATACTTTTTATTTTGAATTTATTAGCTGGAATATGTTTGGTCTGGGAAGTGTGTATTGATAACATCTTTGCGTTTTTGTTTAGTGCAAGAGGAAATTACTTTATAGTTTTATTTCTCCAGTGTTGTACATTTCATGTTTGGATTTTGGGGTTCCCAGTTTAATTATTATCTGACCAAGGAAGTTAGCCTACACGTATCCTCGGTAATTTTTGTGGGTGGGGCTGGGGGCTGGGGGCAGGGCAGGGGTGGGACTAGGGGCGGAGAATGGGTGGAGCATGGCGAGCCACAGGTGTCGGGTTTTTCTCGGTGAAAAAGTTGGTAACCCTACTACTACTGAGCATTTGTATAGTGCTACAAGACATAAGTACAAATTCAGTTCCACTACCAACCAGAACAGCTTTTGTTTCCTATGCTCTGTTCTTTTATCAGAAACACCGCACTGCTCTTCCTGATGTGACACCCTGTCAATCAGTGCTGCATATTCCCGATTGCGTCAGAAGGGGAATGTGTGGAAGGCAGAACTGTTTGGAAAGGTCACTCAGGGAACTAGGGTTGCGAAGTGGATCCAGATGTGCCCCCACAAGCTGGATCCAGACCTGTGTTTCTCCCACTAAATGCAGGGAAATGTATTACTTAAATATCTATTGCAGTGCCATCAGAGAAGCAAGCCAATAATTCCCTTCATGCAATGGGTTCCAACCCAGGACTGGATGAAGCCTGTCATGTGCATCAGGAGCCTGTTGCACAGCCTGTAGTCTGTGTCATCTTTACTTGGCTACATCCCAGGTATGTTGGTTTGGAATAGTAGGCCAGTTACGTGTACAGCTTTGGGCTACCCAGTGTACACAGTAGGAGACTCATTGCAGATCCAAGAATGCATTTGGAATCGATAGTCACCAAAGTTGCACTGCCTGACCATCTCACCCCAGGAAACTGTAACCTCCCCAACTCTGAAAAACCTATACAAAACAAAACTCAGCAGCACCCAGGTTCCACTGTCATCAGGGTCACCATTCGTGGAGTGATCTAGTACTTGGACTGAGAATACTGGGCACATTGGTTGAAAAACTCATCTCTTTGTGCCGTAGGCCATGTGTACATTGCGATTCTACCCTCTGACTATTTTATGGCTCCCTCTTTTTTGAAACTGCACGTGCTTTGTATCACTCAAGTCATTGTAAGGTTCACACATGCAAGATTTATTTATTTGGAAACTTTTATATATAGCCCCTTCCAGAGATCAGAGGCGGTTTACAATGAACAAAAGAAACCATACATTGAACGTTCTGAACATTATAACATTACAAAAGACAGTTGAACACCCACCCACCCCTGGGATAATCGTAGCTTTATAGGTACTTACACATCTTAAAAGACAGGAGGTGCTTTCAGGTGAAGCTCATTACCCAAATCAGTCATACACTAAGGACCTGAGATTAATTAATCTTCAGGTGAACAAGGTATATTACACGTATTAGGTACAGTTTTATTAGTATACATATCCATAGCAACCCTTAGTAAGTAAAGAACTTAGATCTAAACAAAAACTTAAAACTAAGATGCAGACAGCAGTCCAGCAGCGGGATGGGGGCTTTCCAGTCTTTTGCATTGAGTGTCACATGTATGATTTTCTCCCAGTTGGTGAGAGGTCTTACATGTGCACTAGGTGCAAGGAGCTCTTTGCTCTCAGGGAACGAGTCCATTCTCTAGAGGCTAGAGTAGCAGACTTGGAAAACATAAGACAGACAGAGAGGTAAATAGACGAGACCTACAGGGATATAGTCCTGAAGTCCCACCTCCAGTCTGGCAGCATCCCTGTTGCCATGGAGGAGAGAGGTCATGAGACAGGAGAGCATTACCCTGGTGTGGCAGGAAGTGATCCTGTAACTAGGACCTGTTCTCCAGGTGATGTAAAACCCTCTCGCACCAAGGAAGTTTCTCCAGGGCCATGTGCCCATGAGGGAAGGGTTAGGACAGCCATTATAGTTGGTGATTCGATCATTAGGCATGTAGATAGCTGGGTGGCTGGTGGACGTGAGGATCGCCTGGTAACATGCCTGCCTGGTGCAAAGGTAGCGGACCTCACGCGCCACCTAGATAAGGTCATAGATAGTGCTGGGGAGGAGTCTGCTGTCTTGGTACATGTCGGTACCAATGACATAGGAAAATGTGGTAGGGAGGTTCTGGAGGCAAAATTTAGGCTTTTAGGTAGGAAGTTGAAATCCAGAACTTCCAGGGTAGCATTCTCCAAAATGCTTCCTGTTCCACGCGCAGGACCCAAAAGGCAGGCAGAGCTCTGGAGTCTCAATGCGTGGATGAGACAATGGTGCAGAGATGAGGGTTTTGGATTTGTTAGGAACTGGGGAACATTCTGGGGAAAGGAGGGGCTCTTCTGACGGGATGGGCTTCACCTTAAACGGGATGGAACCAGGCTGCTAGATTAACCTTTAAAAAGGAGATAGAGCAGCTTTTAAACTAGATATTAGGGGAAAGCCGACAGTCGCCCAAGAGCGGATGGTTCGGAAGAATGTATCCTTGAAGGATACTACCAAAAGCAGAGAGGTTCCACAAAAGAGTAAAGTAGCCCAAATGCCCTCAAGTATGGAGCAGACAGAGCTTAAAGATCCCAAATTACCCATGTCTAACAATAGCCAAATTAATATGAATAAAATACATTCTCTAAAATGCTTGTATGCAAATGCTAGAAGTCTAAAAAATAAGATGGGAGAGTTAGAATATATAGCACTAAATGAAAGGTTAGATATGATTGGAATATCAGAGACATGGTGGAAGGAGGACAACCAGTGGGACACTGTGATACCTGGGTACAAACTATATCGTAATGATAGAGCTGATCAAATTGGTGGAGGAGTTGCTCTCTATGTTAGAGACGGCATTGAGTCAGAAAGGATTAAAGTTTTGCAGGAAACAAAATTTGCTGTAGAATCTATATGGATTGAAATTCCATGTAAAAGGGAGAAGGCAATGGCAGTGGGGGTGTACTATCGAGGGCCTGGCCAGAATGACCAAATGGATGATGAGATGCTCAAAGAAATCAAGGAAGCTAACAAAAGTTACAGCGGAGTAATAATAATGGGTGATTTCAATTATCCCGGTATCGACTGGGTCAGTGTCACGTCAGGACATGCTAGGGAGATAAAGTTCCTAGATGAAATAAATGACTGCTTCTTTGGAGCAGCTGGTTCGTGAACCGACCAGAGGGGAAGCCATATTAGACCTAGTCCTTAGTGGAACACCAGATCTAGTGCAAGAGATAAGGTTGTTGGGGCCACTTGGCAATAGTGATCATAGCATGATCGCCTTTGATTTAATTAATGGAGGAGGGATAGTAAGGAAATCCACGGTACTACCTTTTAACTTTCGAAAGGGAGACTATGATAAAATGAGGAAAACAGTTAAGAAAAAACTAAAAGGAGCAGTTGCAAAGGTTAAAGACGTACATCAAGCTTGGGTGTTGTTGAAAAATACTATCTTGGAAGCCCAGACCAGCTGTATTCCACACTTTAAGAAAAGTGGAAGGAAGTCCAAAAAACTGCCAGCATGGTTTAAAGGTGAGGTCAGAGAGGCTGTTGTTGCCAAAAAAACATCTTTCAGGAAATGGAAAAAAGAGCCAAACGACGAAACCTGGAAACAGCACAAACACTGGCAAGTCAAATGCAAGGCATTGATAATGCAGGCAAAGGGAGAATTTGAGAAGAAGCTTGCTGCGGAAGCAAAATCGCGAAATAAAGACCTTTTCAGGTACATTCGTAGCAAAATACCTGTGAGAGAGTCAGTTGGTCCATTAGATGATAAAGGGGTTAAAGGAGCACTAAGAGGCGACAAGGCGATAGCGGAGAGACTGAATGAATTCTTTGCTTCGGTCTTTACTGAGGAAGATGTAGGGATGTTACCCATGACTGAAGTGGTATTTAAAGGTGCGGAAGAATTGAAGGAAATATCAGTACATCGGGAAGATGTATTACAACTATTAGATAAACTAAAGATTAGCAAATCACCTGGGCCGGATGGTATACATACAAGGGTGTTGAAAGAACTGAAATATGAGATTGCAGACCTGCTATTAGTAATCTGTGAACTATCATTAAAATAATATGTAATACCTGAAGATTGGAGGATGGCGAACGTAACGCCAATTTTTAGAAAGGGTTCCAGGTGTGATCCGGGAAACTACAGACCGGAGAGCCTGACATCAGTACCGGGAAAAATGGTAGAAACCTTCATAAAGAATAAAATTACTCAGCATGTAGATAGTCATGATCTAATGGGAGACAGCCAACATGGCTTTAGACAAGGAAGATCTTGTCTTACTAATCGGTTATGTTTTTTTGAAGGAGTGAATAAACAGGTGGACAAAGGTGAGTCGGTTGATATTGTGTATCTGGACTTTCAGAAAGCCTTTGACAAGGTCCCTCATCAGAGACTTTTGGCAAAACAAAAGAGTCATGGGATAGGTGGCAGTGTACTATTGTGGATCAGGAACTGGTTAAAAGATAGAAAGCAGAGGGTAGGGCTAAATGGCCAATTTTCCCAATGGAGAAAGGTGAATAGTGGTGTACCCCAGGGATCTGTGCTGGGTCCGCTGCTTTTTGACATATTCATAAATGACCTGGAAAGTGGAATAACGAGTGAGGTTATCAAATTTGCACATGACACAAAACTATTTAAAGTTGTTAAAACCCAAGAGGATTGTGGAAACTTGCAAGAGGATCTTGATAAATTGGAAGACTGGGCATCAAAATGGCAGATGAAATTTAATGTGGACAAGTGCAAGGTTATGCACCTAGGGAAGAACAACCCAAACTATGGTTACACGATGCAAGGTTCCACATTAGGAACCACCACCCAGGAAAAAGATTTAGGCGTCATTGTGGATACCATGTTAAAATCCTCGGCCCAGTGTGCAGCGGTGGCCAAGAGAGCAAATAGAATGCTAGGTATGATAAGGAAAGGAATGGAAAATAAAACAAAAGATATTATAATGCCTCTATATCGTTCCATGGTGAGACCGCACCTTGAATATTGTGTGCAATTCTGGTCGCCGTATCTTAAAAGGATATAGCAATTTTAGAAAAGGTTCAGAGAAGAGCCACCAAAATGGTAAAGGAGATGGAAGGATACTCCTATGAAGAGAGGCTAAAAAGGTTAGGGCTCTTTAACCTGGAAAAAGACGGCTGAGGAGAGATATGATAGAAGTCTATAAATTAATGAACGGAGTGGAACAGGTAAACGTAGATCGATTGTTTACCTTATCAGAATATAGAAAGACTAGGGGACATGCAATGAAGCTACAGGGTAAACTATTTAAGATTAATAAAAGAAAATATTTTTCGCTCAACGTGTAATCAAACTCTGGAATTTGTTACCGGAGGATGTAGTACAGGCTGTTAGTGTAGCTGGGTTTAAAAAGGTTTGGACAAGCTCCTGGAGGAAAGGTCCATAAACCATTATTAAGAAGGGACCCAGGATATCAATGCTTGACCCAGTACAAGCATTGTGGAACCTGTGTCTCTTGGGGAAACTGCTAGGTACATATGACCTAGATTGGCCACTGTTGGAAACAGAATACTGGGCTTGATGGACCTTGGTCTGACCCAGTATGGCATATCTTATGTTCTTATGCTCTTAACTGTGGCTGAGCATAGCAACTATTTACAGCTCGACTCACCGCATCGGGGCTCCAGAAGGTACAGAGGTATATACATATGTGTGATGAGTGAGAAATCAATTGTCTTAGCTGAAGTAGGGTAAGGCTAAGGTTTTATAGGTAGGGTGTTAGGCTGGGTGGTCAGTCTGGGACTGAGTGGCTTTTTTCGACGGGATGGTCTATTTTATAATAGTACTGTGATTGGAATATTTTGAACTGCAGCGCCAGAGGGCGGATTGTATCCCACTCTATCAGTGCACACCAGCTGATTGCCTGATCGGGAGCCGGAAGAGAGTCCCCTCCCCCAGCCCAGCTGATTGGCATCTTTTGAACTGCAGCGCCAGAGGGCGGTTTGTGTCCCACTCTATCAGTGCACACCAGCTGATCGCCTGATCGGGAGCCAGAAGAGAGTCTCCTCCCCCAGCCCAGCTGATCGGTATCTTTTGAACTGCAGCGCCAGAGGGCACGCCCATGCCTGGCTGGCCCACGCCTAAGGGCCATGCCAAAGGGCCCTTTGGCGTGGCCCTTAGGCGCAGGACCTTAGCCGCTTCCAGCGACATCTTTTCCACTGGTATGCTGGGCAACTTGAACTATGCTCTCTCTACTTTGTGACTTTCTCGTGTTCCCTAACCTGCTGATTCTATATGCTCCCATCCCTATATTTGATTCTTTATTTACATTTAATTTGCCCTTCTTTTCTCTTTCGTACTCTGCTCCTCCTTTCTTCCTCATTTCGGGTACGTTACTCCCAAGTCTTATATTGTTATAATGAGGCCTTTACGTAATCTAGCAAACCTTATCTATGTCTTCCCTAGTTCTGGTCTCCCTAGATGTACTTCTCGCTCTCTTAGGCTTCCTGCGCTCCCTAATTATTTCTCTCACGTTAGGTCTAGGCCTTCTCGCAACTTATCTAACCTTGTTCTGATTCCTCTTCTCTCCCCGTCTGCCCTCCCCTTCTCTTGTGCCATATGGAATGTTCATTCTATCTCTAATAAACTTGCTTTTGTTCATGACCTTTTTATTTCCCGCTCATTTCACCTCTTTGCCCTAACTGAGACCTGGCTTCTTTCTGATGACACTGCATCCATTGCCGCTCTATGTCATGGCGGCTATAAGTTTTCCCACATTCCTCGTCCTACTGGTCACGGTGGGGGTACTGGGTTTCTGTTGTCTCTCTCCTGTCACTTCCATACCCTCATGACACCTCACTCTCATTCCCCTCTCTCCTTTGAATTCCACTCCAGCCGCCTCTTCTCTCCTCTTCCACTACGAGTCGCTGTTATCTATCGTCCTCCTGACATTTCCGTCTCTACTTTTCTTTCTGATTTTGATTCTTGGCTTTCTACCTTTCTTCACCTTTCCTTCGCCACTCTTATTCTTGGTAACTTCAACATTCATGTTGACAGCCCTTCTGATCCCCCTGCTTTAAAGCTTCTCTTCCTTACCTCCTCACATAACCTTCAACTCTGTTCCACTGCCCCCACTCACCGACATGGTCACTGCCTTGACTTAATTTTCTTCTCTTACTGCTCACCTTCCAATTTCTGTAACTCTGTCCTTCCCTTACTTTTAAGCCTTACTATTCATTATCCCCCACACCAGCCTCGTCCTGTCTGCACTAACCTATTTAGAAACCTTCTTGCCATTGATCCTTTAGCTCTCTCCTCCTCTCTCTCCTTATCTCTTTCATCCACTCTGCTTTCCATTTCTATTGATGAGGCTGTAACCTCTTATAACACTGCATTCTCCTCCACTCTTGATACTTTTGCCCCCCTCATCCCCCGTCCTGTTAGGCGTTCTTCTCCTCAGCCCTGGCTTTCCCCTATTGCCCGCTTTCTGCACTCTTGTGCCCGCTCTGCTGAGCGTGCCTGGCTCAAATCCCACTCTTATCCTGACTTTCTCCACTTTAAATTCATGCTCTCCTCCTTCCAATCAGCCATTGCGCTTTTCAAACAAATTTACTTGCTCAGTCTGACTAACTCTTTTTCCTCTAATCCTCGTCATCTCTTTAGCACACTCAATTCTCTCCTCAGTGTGCCTCCACCCCTGATTCCTCCCTCCCTTTCTGCCCAAACCTTGGCTGACTACTTCCATGACAAAATCCACACAATCACCCTCCAGTTCCCCTCCTCCCCCTCTTCCCCCCTATTTCTCATTTCTCCCCACCCCAAACTTCTGCCACCCTTTCTTCCTTCCCTATGGTCTCTGATGAGGAAACGTCGCTCCTTCTCTCTTCCTCCAAACCTACTACCTGCTCTTCTGACCCCTTCCCCACCCACCTCCTTAGCTCCATCTTTCCATCTCTCGTCCCTTCTATTTCTCATATTCTTAACCTCTCTCTCTCCACTGCAACCTTCCCTTCTGTTTTCAAGCATACTGTGGTTACACCCCTCCTCAAAAAAACTTCACTTGATCCCACTTGTCCTTCTAACTATCATCCCATCTCTCTCCTTCCTTTTGTCTCTAAACTACTTGAGCATGCAGTCTATCACCGTGTCTTGATTTCCTCTCCTCTCATACCCTCTTGGATCCTTTACAATCCGGCTTCCGTCCCCTACACTCCACTGAAATTGCTCTTACTAAGGTCTCGAATGATTTGTTCTTGGCAAAGTCCAAAGGCTTTTACTCTGTCCTCATTCTTCTTGATCTCGCTGCTGCCTTCGACACTGTTGACCATAACCTTCTTCTTATCACCCTATCCTCACTTGGATTCAAAGACTCTGTACTATCTTGGTTCTCTTCCTATCTATCCCATCGCTCTTTCAGTGTGTGCTTCGATGGTTCCTCCTCCTCTTCAACCCCACTACCTGTAGGAGTTCCTCAGGGTTCCGTCTTAGGTCCACTCCTCTTCTCTCTCTATACCCAATCACTTGGCACCCTTATCTCTTCCCATGGCTTTCACTATGATCTCTATGCCGACAACTCTCAAATCTATCTTTCTGCACCTGTTATCTCTCCTGATATCCAGTCTAAGATCTCACTCTGCCTCTCTGACATTGCTGCCTGGATGTCCCACCGCCACATAAAACTGAACATGGCCAAAACTGAGCTTCTTATCTTTCCCCCGAATGCTTCCTCTCCTCTTTCCCCTTTCTCTCTCTCTGTTGATAACTCTGTACTCCTCCCTGTTTCTTCAGCACATAACCTTGGTGTTATCTTTGATTCCTCTCTCTCTTTCTCTTCACATATCCAGCTCATTGCTAAAACTTGTCGTTTCTTTCTATAAAATATTCTCCCCTTCCTCTCTATTGACACCACTAAATTGACTGTCCACTCCTTAATCACCTCCCGTCTTGATTATTGTAATGTTCTCCTTGCCAGCCTCCCTGCAAGCCACCTCTTTCCTCTTCAGTCATTTCAACACTCCACTGCTCGACTCATTTTCCGCCAGTCTCGTTTTTCCCACATCACTCTTCTCCTCATGTCGCTTCATTGGCTTCCCATCTGTCTCCGTATCCAATTTAAACTTCTACTCCTGACCTATAAATGTATTCACTCTTCTGCCCCCCAGTACCTTTCATCTCTCATCTCTCCTTACACCCCCTCTCGGTTGCTTCGCTCTTCTAATAGTCTTTGTTTATCTGTGCCCTTTACTCGTACTGCCAATTCCAGACTTCGCTCCTTCCAACTGGCAGCACCCTTTGCTTGGAATAGTCTTCCTATCTCTGTGCGTCAAGCGTCCTCCCTGGCCATTTTCAAGTCCAGACTAAAATCCCATCTCTTCACTATTGCTTTTCCGTTCCTGTCTTACCCTATCTTGATCTCTCTATCAACATTTGCTTACTTTGTCCTGTAAATTTTTTTATTTGTATTATGTAACTTATTTTGTTTTCTGTCTTATTAGATTGTGAGCTCTGATGAACAGGGACTGTCTCTGTTCTATGTGTGTACAGGTCCTTTCGAAAAGCTTGGAGGTCTTAGTCTCCCTTAGCTGGACTGGAGGATTGTTCCATTGTATCGGTGCAACATAGGAGAAAGCACTTTTACTTGTTACCTGTTTTGATTTTCTGATTGCGTCGGGTACTAAGATGGTATTGAGGTTCCTTCTTCTTATTATTCTGTTTTCCGGGAGACTTTGTATCAAGGTAGAAAGATGTGATGTGCAATTCTGTTGATTAATTTAAAGGTAGTCACTATGGTTTTATATTGGATCCTGATGGCAACCGGAATCCAATGGAGGGTGTAGAGGATGGGAGAGATATGGTCAGATAGTCTGGCTTTGGCAATTATTCGAGCTGCAACATTCTAAGCAATTTGGAGTGTGTTAATGTTTTTTTTGGTTATGCCTTGGAGAATCCCGTTGCAGTAGTCCAGATGAGGCGGTATTAGTGCTTGGGCCACGGTCCTGAAGTCATCCTTGTCTAAAAGTGATCTTAACTGCTATAAGGTCCTGAGTTTGAAGAAGATTGCTCTGGTAGTTTGTTTTATGTGCAAAGTTAGACTAAGGGGCATGTTTACTAAATCGCGTTAGTGCAGTTCGCGTAAGTATCCGCGTTAATAACACAAACCCCCAAATAAGGAGATGGGCGGGACAGCGGAAGACCTAACGCGCGTAACAGAGCTCACGCGCGATACGTGGCGCGTTAGAGGAGTCGCCGCGCGTTACTGCGCATGAAGCATAAGAAGCCATGCAGACATACCTGACCCAGATAGAGCTGTAGCACAATGGTTACTGTAGTGACCACTGATACGGGCAGCATGGGTTCGAGTCCCCAGGCTGCCAGATGCAGAAGGCTGGCTGATGCAGCATCCTGAACATGATACAGTGAGGGAGGGGGCATATATTTTTATACGTCTCGGAGGGGTGCAAGCAAACACACCCACACATCAGATAGTGAGTGAGGGGGCATGTCTATGCTCCCCTACCATTTGGGGTGCAAGTAAACACACACACACAGTATATAGTGAGTGAGGGGGCATGTCTATGCTCCCCCCCCTTTCGGGGCTCAAGTAAACACACCCAAACATTACATAGTGAGTGTGGGGGCATGTATATGTTATGTATGTGTTGTATGGTTGTTACCATACATACCTGACCCAGACAGAGCTGTAGCACAATGGTTACTGCAGTGACCACTGATACGGGCAGCATGGGTTCGAGTCCCCAGGCTGCCAGATGCAGAAGGCTGGCTGATGCAGCATCCCGAACATGATACAGTGAGGGAGGGGGCATATATTTTTATACGTCTCGGAGGGGTGCAAGCAAACACACCCACACATCAGATAGTGAGTGAGGGGGCATGTCTATGCTCCTCTACCATTTGGGGTGCAAGTAAACACACACACACACAGTATATAGTGAGTGAGGGGGCATGTCTATGCTCCCCCCCCCTTTCGGGGCTCAAGTAAACACACCCAAACATTACATAGTGAGTGTGGGGGCATGTATTTGTTATGTATGTGTTGTATGGTTGTTACCATACATACCTGCCCCAGACAGAGCTGTAGCACAATGGTTACTACAGTGACCACTGATACGGGCAGCATGGGTTCGAGTCCCCAGGCTGCCAGATGCAGAAGGCTGGCTGATGCAGCATCCCGAACATGATACAGTGAGGGAGGGGGCATATATTTTTATACGTCTCGGAGGGGTGCAAGCAAAACACACCCACACATCAGATAGTGAGTGAGGGGGCATGTCTATGCTCTCCTTCCAGTTGGGTGCAAGTAAACACACCCACACATTATATAGTGAGTGAGGGGCATGTATATGTTGCCGATAGTCTGTAGGGGCGCTAGCAAACACACCCACACATCATATAGGGAGTGAGGGGCCATGTACATTGTTTTGTATGTGCTGTAAGGTTGCTAGCAAACACACCCACACAGTGGTGTATCCAAAGATGCTGCAGAACGCACCCCATAACACACAACAGAGGCCACACTAAAAAGTAGAGTGTCCACTGAGGCACAACAAGATGTCCCCCATTGAGCAGTCCATAAGGGAACCTAAAGGTAGCCAGATAAGGTGACACATGGTGCACCCAATGACGCTCAGTACGGTAATATCACGCTTGAGAGGCTGTCGCTGGTAGCAGTCCTGCGTATGTAATACATATAATGCGGCAGACACCCCTATAAAAGGAGTCCATTGTGGCTCACAACCCATGACTACTGGCTCCACAGGCAATGAGTGACCCACTGGCCTGCAGCCCCATAGCTGGTAACCACCCCCTGGCTGTCCACTGAAGTGCGGCAGGACACCACCCAACTGTCCGCTGTAGTGTCCCGGATCCATAACAATGCAGGGATTCCCATGGTGCACACTGCACATGCAGACCAGCAGTCCACAGATGAACACAAGAAGGGGTACGTACCCACATAGCCCCCTGGTATGGTATGGTGAAATGACTGTGTGTGTCACTGGAACATAGTAGCAACAGAGAGTATCCCAACAGGGTGCCCCAGAAGAAGCTAGAAAATGTGTCAGTGAAGGCAGACAGATCATAAGCACAATGGGGTAAAAAGCTGCCTGGTGGAGCAGGATCTGTGAGTTCAATCCCCCTGTGTGTCCAAAGACCAAGGCTGCCTGCAACAGTACCCTCCGCAAACAGTAGGCACACATATGTTGAACCAGTCAGCCCCCTGTCTAAACCAATGAGCACCCCAATGTTTGGTTGGACACAAAGAACATGAGAGGGAGGAAATATGCCCACCACCCCTTGCTGGGAGTGTCCGTGTAATCCCGAGAGGTGCAGCACCCAAAGGTAGAAAACAGTGTGAATCTGCAGCCAGAACCGGGTGCTTGAAATGTACAAAGGTGAAGATATACACAACCCATATAATAAAGGAAAGACCACGTCAGACTGTACCAGAAACAATGCAGGGGACACAACACAATGCCTTGCCATTGGAATTCAGCATCAAACAGCACCAGGGACATGCTATGTGTGCCACAACTATGGGCCGTGTACCAAGTGGTTGTGTCCCTGCAAGGCTGGCATATCTGTGGATGGGTGTGCGTCATGACTCCCACACCAGACAAGTAATATCATAGGAGGTCTGGTTTGTATGTCTCACAAGTTGTGCTGGCAAACACCCACCCACAGGGATGTACCTGGAAGGTGTCACATAGGATAACCCCATGAAAGCCACACCAGAGAACTAAGGCTACTGTGCACTGTCTTCCACAGCACCCGACAGGGCTTTTCACAAAGCACCCCATAGGGCATGTGACAGGCCCATGAGGAGTCACTGTGTGGAGTCTGCAGTGTGAGGGCGTTGCTGTTGTTAGCACCAATGTAAAGCAAGATAGGAATACGCCCCCCAAGGTGCTCACAATGACCCACTGTGTGTTCAAGCCCATGACCAGGGCCCCACCCACAAGCATGGAAGCAAAACCCCATGCCCATATTGCCAGTGCACATAACAAAGTCACAATAATGAGGTGGGCAGCCCCTGGAGCAGAACTGCCAGATGACCCAAGCCCCCGAAACAAACTCACAGAAGACGCACCATGTACATGCAAGGGATGCCTGACTAAGAAACAAAGCACGGTCTCAGCCAACAAGGGCATATGGCAAACACAAGCAAGACCAAGGTCATGATCATTACCAAATATAGAAGGCCCAATAACATCACAGACCGCTTTGCAACATGGAATGTCACTGGCAAAAGCAAAAGCAGGGAGAAAACACACTATGGTGACTGTGCGCAAGAAAATGAAGATGTCCGTAACACCTGAAACCAAATCCCCTGACTGTGGACCGAGGGGCGCCATGTCGTCACCCAAGGTGCCTGCTGGGCTGCTAAGGATATGGGAGTATGCAACAGTACCCATGGTGCACTGCAGATGCCCAGCAGCAGTCCAGAGATGACCATAGGAGGGGGTAGGCGCCCCCACAGCGCCTGGGCCGGAAGGGAGATAAGAATATGTGCGCCCCTGCCATAGAGCACCAAACGACAGTAGGCCAACAGTGTGGCCAAGAACAAGCAGAAAAGGTGTACCAGTACAGTGTGAAGACAGGTGTGCAAACTGAACCCAAATATGCGGCTAAGCGGTATAGGAGAGTGCTGACAGACCTGTGGCCCATTGAACAATATGGCATGGTGCATCACAAATGGTATGTTTGCAAAGGTCAGTGTGTCCTAGAGGCCACAAGGTGTGCCTGGAGGGCCAGCAGGACCTGTGTGGAACAGAGATAGATGTAGCACAAACACCACCTAGAGCCCACAGTAACGACAATGAACAGGTGACTGTTGGAGGGCAAGCAGGGAGTTCACGGACCCTCACACATGACAGCAGCACACGTGTATGGCAGCAGCGCAGACAAACATGCTGGGAGCAACAGCATCACAGCAAAGGTTCCAGGCACCCTGGTGTACCGGAAAGAAGGTGTGTGGCAGCTGAGGGGAATAGGTGCCCCCCAGTGGAGGGTGAGGTCGCCCGAGAGGTGAGCAGGACACGCCAAGCAGGCACAGGACAAACAAGCAAAAGGAGATGCTAAGTAGACAATGGCAGCAGGGTAGGGTACGGGGCAAGAGTCCACAGCAGCATACATGACACCTCACCACAACCATGATGCAAATACATGGACCAAAGGATGGACAGCAAATGTGACAACGCTAATATGACCAGACAGGTAGCAGAAGCCCGGAGACCACTGTTACAGCGACAATAAGCATCAGCGCAGGAAGGAAAGGCGAGGAAAAGAGGAACAGAAAGAGCGCAAAGCTATGACCACTCTGATGGAAAGCACTGGAGAACATAGATGACCTAAAATAAACACTGAGGCACACAGAAATGGATGCAGACAGGACCACATCATGCCAACAGCAAAGACCACAGCTGCGTGCCAGGTGATAGAAGCACAGAGCGTAGGCAAAATGCAGTACACATGTGGAGGAGGGGTCCACAGCCCACAACACAGTCGACAGGTGGGATGGAACACACAAATTAAGAGGCACACACCCACAGCAGGAGATATAATGTACTGTAAACAACATGCAAGTGATCAGGGAAGTGACACATGAGGGGTGTAATTGGATAGCCCAATGGAGGCCCATTTGGATCGGCTGTGGAAAGGGCCACCGGACTAAAAGAGGGGCATGCCAATCACCAACCAGACCAACAGTGTTGCCTGTGTCCTGTGTGAAAAGAAGCAGATATCAGGTAAGGGACGGACACACACACCCATGCACACATGCATGACAGAAAGGAGACACACACATAAAACCAGCCACACACAGAATGCATAGATAGCAACACATGATGTGTCCACAACACTGAGCACACTGCACATGCACCACAGACGTAGATGACAGTGAAGACTACGGCACCATCCCAATATCATCAAGAACATGCACATGACACGCATACACCGCAGGGGACAAGAGCATGTGCAGCAGCGGTGGCATACCTAGAGAACAAATAACGACAGGCTGAGAGCAATAGGCAAAAAGCAGAATAAGCAGGCAGTGTATGTCACAGAGTATGGAAGGTGAGGGCCACCTGAAAGGTACACCAGTGTCCTGGATGTGAATGTTACTGTCAGCAATGTTCCCCCTAATCGTCTGTAGGCTGTGTGCGCGGTAAAATATCAGCTCTGTGCAGCTTTGGAAGGAAGGTGACATGTCTGTGTGCAACATAATGACAGGCAGAGTTATAACATTAAAATGTTGACTACACGTCAGAATATAGTATGTACACCACATTGATTTTAATCAAATTAACTGCAAATAGACGACTAATAAATGAAGCAGGAAATGTCTAGTAATTACAACCCTGACTTTAAAGGTGTAAGATGTCTGTGTTGCTCCCTAGCGGAATCAGAGCTGCAACGTTTGTGCGCTCTGTTGCAAAGTATGTGCGCTCCCCTGGCGAGTGTGTGCGTGCACACATGCGCACAGCTCAGAGGGAACAGTGATTGTCAGCCAAAAGCACACAGAGACACAATAGCGGGATCCAGACACCGAGATGGATGGCGGACAGCACGACGTCTGCATGGGGTATGCTGTGAGAGCAACATGTCCACGGTGCAGTGTGTCCTGCGGAAACACAATGTTGATGTACATTGCATCACCATCGGAACTGTGACCCATCTGAGGAACATATATGACACCTGTGCACAATGTACAGTTGCCCACCAGTGGAACGTAACAAATGGATGAGGGAACATAATCGGAGAGGGCGCAAAATACATCCCTACAACACACATAGGCAGGGTGGCGCATGAGGAATGGCCAGGTGGAAAGGTCACTAACAATCAGGAACATACACAGTGTGATAAAGTACACATGCAGAAAGCCAAGATGTCCTGCCCCCCAAAACTGAACGTCAAATGGAGACACACAGCACATCACATGCATGAGTGGCACATATCTGCCAAATGACCCATTGCCAGTGGCTGATCAAACCTAGCAAACCAGTATACACTGACCTGTGCAAGAGTACACACACAGTCGCTCAAGATGTGTGCAAGATAGAACATGCAGAACCCCAAGATGTGAACAAGTAAAGGCCACCTCTGTGACCCATGGAGGCGAAGGGGGAAGGAGCAGTGCGTCCAAATAAATGTGCAGCACCATAGGAGCAGTGGAGAGAAATACAACATATATGTGACCAGACGTGACGAATGACATGCAATCCCCACTACCCTGCAACTCACCCAAGCCAACTGGAAGGCTGCATATATGAACACCCTCCCCCCCCCCCCCATGACATCACAGCCACATGCAGCATTACAAGGCAGTCCGGGTGGGCCTGGAACACAGATGCTCATCCTGTGGAGCCAAGAACAGGACAGAGATATGGAGGCATCAGATGGCAGTGTTGCACAATCCTCACACCACCTAACACATGGCAAACCCAGAGACACGTCCCCAGCACACCCATAACTTACAGGTGAAGATCCTCTCGATTAGATGCTGCCTGGCTGCCATGCCTGCACGTGTGTCACCATGGGCCAGGTGCAGGAGGGCACATAGGATCCGGGCCGAGATCCTCATTACTGTCGACTGGAACATTGTGCCTGAGAGCAATGTTGTGGAGGATACAACAGGCTATGATGATCTTTGCCACAGTCAGTGGTTTGTACTGTAAGGCCCCGCCAGTCCTATCCAGAAACCTGAAGGACTTTTGAGGACGCCAAAGGTGCGCTCAATCACTGAGCGACTGGAGGCATGGGCCTCATTGTACCGTGCTCTGCACCTGTCCGGGGGAGACGCACAGGGTGAGCAGCCAGGTGCGACACCCATATCCTGCATCACCTGCAGGGAGAAAATGGTGCAAAGTCACATGCGTTCTGAGCCAATAATGGAACAACAGACATACCAATTCAGAACTGGGCAGCCGAGAGGCCATGCACACACATATGAGGCAAAATGATGTGCACACAGTGGTAGCACAGCAGAGGCTGTTGAGGCCAGTGGGAAACGACCATGACCTGCTGAGAGTGGCAGTGCACACCCGTTGTAACCGTGACACGTGACATGTGCAAGAACTGGTTCAGCAAAAACATCTGCGTGAGCTGTGAGGCAAGGTGCTGGACATTGTCAAATAGCAACGGGGGGGCAGGGTTGGCACAGGGTGTGCAAGTGGGTGGCTGGCACGATCCGCGCATACACAGCACAGCCACTGGGATACATATCATGGGTGTCGGGGGTGAAGCAAACGGCGGTGGTGACGGGGACCCCGAACATGGTGCCCAGACATGCAGCAGACACGTGTGATAGTCAAATGGTCACCCAGCAAATCTCCTGTCGAGCAAAAAACAGGGCCAGAAAGATTGGTCCGCGCACACAGAATGAGCCCCATGAGGGTGGGCCCAGGCCCCCCCCCCCCACCAGGCTGCCTCACCGAAATCCATGCAAAGGATGGGCTAGCCAAGTGACTGACTCCACTGGGAGACCTGGGGTACAACTGCCAGCGCTGTATGCCCGTGGTGCGGGTGCGGAGGCGATGGCCTGGATACATGTGTAGCCCACAGGCATGGGGGGGTCACAGCATTGGCTGCCCTGTTGCACATGGACACCGTTCATCTGAAAAACGTGGGCATGGGCAAGGAGATCCAGTCTCCACTCTTGCCCTATGGGACACACATGTGCGAGCTAACCAACACACATCTAGACAGAGAGATGGCTGTGGCGAAACATATGTCTAAGACCAGGGACACCAGTGACCACGGCATGAGGTTGTGAGCCACACCCAACAGTGCACTCCAGAAACTAACGCTGCAATGTCAGTCAAACTGTGGAGAATGCTGACAATGCAGCAGATACACCCCCTACAGTTGGGCGCATGCAAATCGTGGAATACCCACCCAGCAGGACGTAGTCACCAAACTGACCAGTCTCAAACTGGTCAAACACTGGCCGAGTTCTGCAGGATATAGGAGTCATGGGCCGACCCTGGGAACCGCGGAACCACATTTCAGGATACGCATACCTGCATCACAGACAACCTGCACATTGAGGGAATGGAAGTGTTTCCGGTTCCGGTACACTACCTCCCTGTCGCCGTGGCGGGACAAGGGCAACCTGTGTGCAATCTATAGCGCCCATCACGTGTGGGATTCCAGCAAACCTATGGAATGCCAGTGCCAGGGCCGCCCCCTGTTGCCTACCATTGGGAATTGCTATGTAATTCCCAACCCGGCTGACCATGGCACGGCAGTACCTGATGGAGGACAGCGGGAGAAGGTGGGCCACTCATCCCATCCACTGCTGCCACCGAGGATTGGAAACAGCCAGAGGCAAAGAAATGTAGGCAGCCAGGAGCTTGGTCATACCCGGTATAGCATGTGACCGGGCATTCAGGGGCTCAAGGTCAGGTCTGAGGTCCTGATAGAGCTCCTCGGCTCCTGTGTCCAGCCGGTAGAGGGAGAGTACCTGGCCCTCTCGCAGGTCCTGGAGCAAGACCCTGGGCCTGTAGAGACGCCGCAGGCGTTGTTGTACCTCAGCACTCATATGGCGCCGTTGGTCAACAACACCCTCCATTGCAGGCCCCACAGCTTCAGGAATGAGTTGAATTGGCATTGCACAGATGCCCAGTGCAGCGGCCCCAGTAACAAAATCCCCATCCTCCTGGCCAAGCAGGTCTGCCAGCCCAACCCATGCAAACACGGCACCACCTGCATGTGATGTGTGAGCCATGATAGACACAGTTAGGAGGGTAGCAGGGCTAGAAAATAGTGGTGTGGGTGGGGATGGACACCACATGATTGCCACTCACCTGGGGAGACAGAATGTTCCAGATTCCAGTAATCAAACGCTGTACCGGTAGGAAAGTGACCAGCGCGCGCTGCTAAGGCGCGGGTCACATAATGCAGCCGAGGGGATTCATCCACGTATCATACTGCTGTAGGTGAGTCCGAGCGATGCGTTAGGGGGCATATAAACTGCGTATCACACTTATCCCACAACCCAGACACCAATGCAGGGGTGACGTGACAATGCATGTGCCCATGGGCAGGCGACGGAAGTCGCGTTGCGACGCGCCTTACAAAGCGTGCAACGTCAGAGTGCGGTCGCGTATGTATCACGTAGTGCTGCATCAGCCTATACTTACACTCCGGCGCAGAAGAAACAGAGCCCTAACAAAGGAGGGTACATGTGCACCAGCACTATACAAAACAAAAACTGCCCCAGAAGGCGATGTGTAGGGGGGATCGGTGATACGGCCGGTACTGACGGACACTCACATATATGATGTCACTTCCGGCGCGCAGCGGAACGCGTTAGCGAGGCGCGTAGCGAGGCGCGACAGAACGCGGCTCACGGCACACGTGGCCGTGTACCCCATGCCCCAGAGCCACACCCCATGACAGCCTATATATAGGCTTGCCACTGTTGTGGCGAACCCCACGTGCAAGAAACATAATGGACATTAGGGGATCATCCACAGACCCAGAGGACCAGGACCATCCCCAGGACCAGCCCCCACATCCAGCAGCACCAGCCACATATCCACAGGAGGCCGTTGCTGGACCATCTGGGATTCAGCAGGCTGCAGGTGTGCATAGAGGTGGCAGGCCACGCCAGGCAAGGGTCCCTGTCCCTGATGAAACAAGGGCGCAGGAGCCATACGTTTCAGCAGCAGGCGAGAATGCAAGCTCCTGCTGTCCAACGTACTTGAGCGCTACGACCTCCTTTTTGGGCGCCAGAGAGTTTTGCCACACTCACCATTGCCATGCGGGCCACGGGCGTGGTCAGAGGTACAGTCAGCGGTTGCAGCAGCTGGGGGACCACACCGCGATTTAGAAAATCTAAGGAAAAAAGATACTGTGACATCAAGAGGCAGGTGAGGGCTGAGCTCGTACGTGAGCGACCGAGTGGGGCCCAAGGCACTGGAGGGGGACCAGCATATGTGACCCCAAACTCAGCGAGCTGGAGAGAAACGGCTGCGGCTGATTAGAGCTCGGGGACAATGTATGTCCCCGGACTGCCTGCAGCATTGGACACGGCCCACCCACAAGCGGTAAGGGGGGAATGCAGACCAAGGTGGGGATGTAGCACAGTAACATGGTGCGAGGACTAGGAAGAGGGGGGCCAGTAAGTGGATGTCCAGGGCGAGCGGGACAAATGAGACACAGTGTGACCACCCATTCAGGAGCAAGGATGGGTGGTGGGGGGCCTTGTGTATGGGTGGCAGTTGGTGGCAACATGCAGTGAATGTGATACTGTGCATGGGTGACCGCCACACAAACGACAGCAGAGGCTCTGACCACATGTTGCATGCCACACATGGATGGGCTGTGTAGGGTTGAAGTACTGGTAGAGGTTAGTATGACTGCGTGGGGGTTATGTAGTATAGATTTGCCTCAGAGTTGTAGGTGCTAAGGGTTACTAATGTTCCAGGTTCATAATCACTTAGTGGCTGCCTGAATCTCACAGAATAGTTTGGTAACAGCCACGCTGGCTACAACATGTGGGCCAGAATACCAGGCCTTAGCAAGAAGAGATCCAGCACCAGATATACCCATGTAAGGGGATATCATGGGCCTTGTAAGGTGCCAGGGTGGCCTGGAGAGTCTAGCCAATGGGCCGACAAGGGGATCTCAGATAAAGGCCTGTAATGTCTATGTGCACAGGAAAACATACACAGGAAACCACAGGTTACCAACATGTATGCTAGGCCTGGGCTCTGCAGAAACGTAGATAGCTGCACCATAGTTGGTGAGTATGGGAGGGGGGCCACGAGGTGATTGTACAAACATGAAAGAAGGGGTACCAAAACAGGCAATAATAGGGAAAATAAGAGGCGAGGGGGCAAGAGAGGACAACACAGGACTCGTTCTGAGGACTGCAGGTAGAAAGAAACGGATTGTGGTGAGCAGGAGGAACAATCTTATATAGTATGCAGCTCATATTCTGGGGGGGGATATTGCTGTCATGAGGTGCACAGTGCCAGATAGAACTCGTTTCCCCAATTCCCACCTGTATCTGCTCATCAGTTATCTAATAAACACGAGACTGTCATGGTACCTGTACTGACATTTGGATTGATCATTGCAGGTACATAGTAGTATTATTAGGTTGTGGTCTAGTTGGTGGAAAAACGGGCGCACAAGATGGCCGGGACCACTAGGGCTCACAACCCCACGATGTAAGCGAAGGCAGTTTGTCCTACGGCGTGAGCGATACACTGCAATCCCTCGCGGGGGGACATGCTGGGTGCGGTCAGGTTGTGAGTGATGATGTCCCTGGCTGGGGTGTGCGCCGGCACACAGAGGTGTTGTGGGGGGCCTCAGGGGGCGGACCACATGGGGCCCTTGCGGGGGAGTGCACAAACATAGTGGGTGATACTACAGCCATGGCTCAGACACACGTGGATCAGTAACCCACGTGTGCTGAGGGGGTATGTGATGGAAGGATGTCAAACAGCAAGAGAACACCCCTCTAACGTATGTATTCCCTGGGGCACCCAGGTGATCACCCGGCGCCATCGACCAGGAGGAGGAGCCACACAGGCAAGTGGCAGTGGCAGACGTTGGCACCACCACCAAGCCCCGTTGACACTGGTGCGGAGGCAGGCAATGTGTGTGTGCGGAGGGCCATGATCCACCCCTTGGTGATAAGGAGATAGAGGTTCCAGACATCCAGATGTGGACGCACCAATCACCACAGAGGGACACTGGGATGTGCCTGCGGATGTGTGTGGGCAAACACCGGAATGCGGCACTCGCTGCTGTGGTTGAGGTTATCGCACAGATGCAGGCCAACACTGACGCAGCCCACAGAGATGCTGAGGGTGAGTGCCCTTACTGCCATGGGATATATGGACCCGAGCAGGTGTCGCTGTGTAAACACATCTCATATTGTGCTATGTCCTCCTCCCCCCAGGTATACGGCATGCCTTGCGCACGGTGTCACGGACACAACGGCGCCAACTGCGAATGCAGAGGCGACTACAGCGTACCATGACGGCCCTCGTGGGACATGCAGGCCACATTGCCGCGGCATGTGAAGAGATGGCTGCCGCACATGCGCGCATGGCAGCAGGGATGGGGGCAGGAAGCCTCTTGTCCAGCAGCAACAGGGGACAACACCACCTGCAGCAGCAACAGTCAGCAGCAAGGGGCGGGCGGCAAGCGCCACGGGGTGGGCGGGGACGCCAGAAAGGTGGCAGGGGGAGGTCTAAATAAAGACACAAACAGCCTGGACAATGATGGTGACATGTGCTTCCTGTCTACTTTTTGGCATGACATTCACATCCCTACCCCACGCCCAACCACCCCCGGGCCACTACCAGCGTGCACATAGCATACTTTCCAGACCCACACGGATGCCCCACAGGCACATGGTGGAGGGACAGGCCATGTGGTTGCAAGGGCACTGTCGTGCTGCATACCTGTGTCGTGTGCAATACCACCTACCATATATAGACTAATGCCACGTGTCACAGCTTCTGCGGAGGAGCCACCATGTGCAGCAGTGCAATATGTCCCCCCAAACCATGACACACACGATCACGGAGCACAACATGTGGCACAGCCCATGCCACCCTAGGGCCATGCCCACTCTGTCCACCCATAGCTCGGTGCACATCAACGCTCAGTGACATTATGCCACCTGTGTCCCCCATGCCATACCCCACCATGGCCTGCACAAGCACAGATGTTGCACATATCCCACCATGCTGGTCCATGGGCACTGTCACATGTGTGTTCCCTGGGACATGTGTGGCCTGGCCACATGTACGGTCCGTATTTATGCTAGCTGCCTGACACGTAGGCAGTAACCTGCGCACACCAGGGAGGATTTACCAGTACGCCATGGCGTAGGGCACACAGCTGGCAGGGGCCCACAAAAGAGGAACAGGGCATTTATTTTGTTGAATAAAGGTAAAGAAATACAACCGGCTGTCTGCCGCCGCGGGGCCCCCTGACTTGCCGCGGCAGCACCGACTGACCCGCGGGGGCCCCCTCGGCAAGCTGAGGCAGTCGGTTCGTCTCCTCCCTCCCTCCGTGCAGGGGGCAGGCTGCAGGCTGTGAGAGACGGGAATGGAGAGTGTCTCCTCGCGGCTCTGTTAGCCAGCAGGGGCTGATGGGAGATTTCCCATCAGCCCCAGCGGGCTAAACAGAGACGCGAGGGTGACCCTCTCCCTCCGCGGCCTCTCACAGTCGGCACGGAGGGAGGGAGGGATCTACGGACCGACGGAGGCAGCTTGCAGAGGGGGCCCCCCGCAGGTCAGTCTGTGCTGCCGCGGCAGCAGAGGGGGCCCCGCTGTGGCAGCCAGCAGGTTTGTTTTTCAAATTAGATGTTACCTTAGGCCCGGGGGGGGGGGGTAGGAGCGGTGATGGGCTATGGGGGGTCGAGTAGGACTGGTAATGGGCTATGGGGGGGCTGGGGCTGTGGCTGGGAAGGGGCTGGGGGGGGATAAGGCTAGAGGTGGGCTGATGGGGTTAGGACTGGTAATGGAATGTGGGCTGTTGGGGGGGTTAGGACTGGCAGTGGGCTAGGGGGTGCTGACTGGAAATGGATGATGGGGTTAGGACTGGAGGTGGGCTGATGGGGGTTAGGACTGGTAATGGGTCATAGGGGGGGCATAAACTGATGGATGGGGTGATGTGGGTTAGGACTGTAGGTGGATTGATGGGGGGTAGGACTGGTATTGGGTTTGGGGGTTGCTGGGACTGGAAATGGGCTGATGGGTGGCTAGGATGGAAATGGGCTGATGCATGGACCGTAAGGGAATGGATGTGGGGTGAGGCTGGAACTAGAAGGGAGCTGACGTTGGGGGTGGATTAGAATGGGATGGGGCTGGAAGAGTAACATGGAGGAGGGATGAATAGTTTGTGTGGTAGTGATACAAAAATACAATAGGCCGGGTAGTGGGAGGGTACGTGGGGATTGAGGAGGAGGGGTAAAATATGAGTGGCTGAAATAGGAATGAGGAGAGAGCAAAAGGAGAGAAAGGAGAAAGATCAGTATGTTAAAGCTAGATGTAGAGAGACGAATGGGGGAAAGATCTAGAAGAGAGAAGACAAGGACAAATGGACAGCAGATGATGGCAGTTAGCCGTCCCCCCCCGCCACCGACCCCTCATCCCGCAGCCAGTGGCTGGTGCAATTGTAGCTGCGGCCCCATGCACAAAACGTAGAAACCGCTATCTTTATTTTGCTTCGTAATGGCCGCATCTGTCAGATCTGGTAAAGGTGCCATCATTACCGTCTGCGCTTTGGTGTAGTACAAGAGCACCATTGCTGTTATGTTAAATCATTTGCTACCAGTGTTGGGAACCTTTCCATGTTTGGCCTTTTGGGATTCACCCGTTTGCTCATTGTCCGTACTGTTTTGTAAACGTGTGCTTACTTGTTGGGTGATGGTCCATGTTCGGCCTGTGTCCCGGCGCTGTGGGTTCTGTTTCTATCCCCTCAGTGCCAGTGCCCCCTTGTTCTCTTTTCCCCCGTCGCGGATGGCATTGTCTGTCATTGTTTTTCCCAGCAAGCACCACGTCATTGAGGTTGCGGGTAGGTTGCCCTGTTTGGCTGCGTCGTGGGTCCCCGCCGGCCTCGGCAGCGCTCTTTGTGGGCCGTTCCCCCCCGGGTCCGTGAGTTGCTTCGGAGCAGAGGGGGGGTGATACGATATATCGGCCGGGGGGAGGGCCTAAGGGGCGCATCTAGACGGAGGCAGACAGTAAACGTGTTGTAGATAGGTTCCTAATGTGTCTGGCAGTTGGCGCAGGATTATGGAAATGTAGATATCTTTTAGTCGTCTTCCTTATCCGATGCACTCCTTAGAGGCACGTTGAAGCATGACCGTTTGTTCTATGGTACCATTAATGCGAGTATATCGCAAAAGAGGCCCATTCTAGAATTTATGAGCAATGGCCAGTACGCCCCCCGCTTGGCCCCGCCCCCTGCTGGGGGGCCCCACAACGTTTTGTTGGCCGTAAGGCCTCTCACTCAGTTGGCTCCGGCCCCTGGCGGCACACCCTTCCGATCGTACACACACAACAGACATGTGTGTGGCCCACGTGTGTTGCAGCACACGACCCCCCGACCAGTCCGCAAAGAATGCGATATGGAACCAGCAGGGTGTTATGCCACACATATCTAATCTTAGCTTTTACATACCGGTCAATCTAATGTAAAACGCAGTGAGGGTTATCCCCAGGGACTGAACTGGCCTTGCCTCTGTGGCAACCGGTTTCCGGGCAGTACACCCAGCCACTGTGTACAAGGTGCAGCACGAGGTCGGGACTGCACAGGTTATTAGACCCTGCTGTGGCCTCCTTGCAGCCGACCTGTCTCCCATATAGTCTCCAGTACTAAACCATGGTATCCTTACAAACATCGGAAACCCTTTTGCAGATAACAAGTAAACCTGCGGCGTATTATGCCTATATTATAGGCCGTACATCCCGGGAGAAGCACTAGGGCGGGGTTTGGCATGTAACCATGGGCTGTTCAAACGGCAGGTGGGCATTGCGGATTCCACACGCTACACACCCCGGGGACCCCTGTCACATGGTGGCTTGCTCCGGCGGCGCGTACTCCCACGTCGCCTCCTTCCAGCGAGCGCAGTGCCGGTTCAGCCACTATGGTAAGGGTTGCCACGAACATTGACCCATTGATCGAGCGCGTGCTGGCTCTGGGCGCCGTGCATTGCGGCACGCATAGCCGCTGCCCACAACGCAGGCCGCGCCCATGCAGCCACACCCCGACACCACTGACCCCCCCCACCCAAACAGGTCTCCCCGCGTGTCTGTGTGGCTAGCGGCATCCACAGGACCCGCATGTCCGCGGCTATGTGTGCCACTTGCCAGAGAGCGCCAGGAAGCGCGAAGGCGACAAGGGGACTCGGGCTATCCCGAACAGATTGCGCATCGGCATAGCAGCCTTTGTGGGTCCAGGTGGATGGGGAGCACCCACCATTGATTCACATGTGTGAACCTAGCATGCCACGAGGGTGGCAGAGGGGCACATGGCCACACCCACACAGCGACTTGAGACCAGACTCCAACCAAAACTGCTCCCCATCCCCTTGCCTGCACTCCGTACATACCCAATGGAAGCCACCCTCCAGGTCCAATCCCCCCAGCAGCTAGTGTCCCTTCCACCCCCCACCCTATGCACTCCCCACCGCACCATGCCCACACAGCACGCTCTTCTGCCCTCTCTGCCTCCCCCCCACCTCCCCACGTCCAAAGCAGCCACGACCGTATCTGCTCACCTTTCCCCCCCATCCTTCCCGACCCCCCAGACCATCGGCATCCTCCCCCACCCCAGCGTCGTCTTCAGCCAGCTCATCCAGGGGTGTTGCGGGCTGAACATATTGGCATCATCGCCCTGAGCTCGACGCGCTGATCCAGCCAAGCTGTTTCCTCGGGCTGCACCCTGGCCCGCATCCTGCATCATGGGCTCCTGTTTCATCAGCACGTTCATGAATTTACCGCTGGGTGAAAGGGGGAGGAGGTGTTATAGCCATTGTCGACAACAGCAGCCACACGGTTATGAACATACCATCCGGTGTATCAGGACAGCAGGTGACCCACAGGGCAATGTCCAACCTCCCGCACCGTCCCCGTTGGGCCAACCGCTCCCCCCCCTCCGGACTCCGTTCGACCCAAAACGGGGTTACCCGCGTCGCTCTCAGATCCCGAGCCGTCTTACGAGGATACTCGACCTATTTTTCTGAAAGAACACATATTGAAAATTAGTGGGAACAGAACACCCTTTCGTGGGCACTAACGGGGCACCTAATCTGTTTCACGGTGTGCAACATAGCTAGGCACTCTGATGACAGGATGGGGTCATTTCAGCACAGCACCAGGATGCTTGAGGGGTGGGCTCTGGGGGACGGCGCGACTGCATACTGTGGACTGTGGGCTCTGTTTCGTCCATCTTGACCATCAACAGGGACAGATACCTAGGAAAAGGGAACTGTAATTTTGGCCCTCATATTGGGCCCCCCTCCTGGGGATATAGGTCCATCCCTGTATTGAACAGGACAGGGACAGATACCCAGGGGGCCTCAGGGGCTGTGATCTAGCCATCATTTGGGCCCGCCTGTCTTCCCTGGCGTCAGAGTCCATCCCGAGTATGCACAGATAGGAGACAGATAACCGAGGACAGGACCACTGTGAGTTCCTGAGGCTCAAGTGGAGACGGACCTCATCTCCTGAGGCCGAAGTAGTCCATCCCTGTATGCACAGACAGGGGAACAGAATACCAGGCACAGTGGGCTTGTGATTATGGCCTCCATTTGGGCCCTCTGCCATCCCTGTGCCAATAGTCCATCCATGTATGCACAAGACAGGGGGGGACAGGCTAACCAGAGCACAGGAGAACTGTGATATTGCTGCCTACATTTGGGCCTCCTCCCTTCCTCCATGGCGGCCATAGTCCAATCCCTGTAGTGCACAGGACAGGGACAGATACCCAGAGGCAAACATGGGCTGTGATTTAGCGTACTATGGGCGCCCATCCTACATCCCCTGGGCCATAGGCATTCCCTGTATGTCACAGACAGGGACAGATAACCAAGAGCCCAGGGACTGGTGAATTTTGGCCTCAGTTGGGGCCCCCCTACTCCTCCTCAATGGGCTAAAGTCCATCCCTGGTATGCACAGACAGGGGACAGATACCAGGGCAAAAGGGGACTGTGATTTAGCCTCATTTGGTTTGATTATATTTTTGCCTATCCCTGTGCCAGAGTCCATCCCGATATGCACAGACAGAGGAGGCAGATTAACAGAGGCACAGGGACTGGTGATTGGGCATCATTTGGTCCCCTCCCCTCCTGAGGCCATAGTCATCCCTGTAATGGCACAGGGACAGGCGGACCGAGACCAGGGCACAAGGGGCTGTGATTTAGCCTCATTTGGGCACTCCTCAAGTCCCCTGGTCCATAGTACACATCCCGGTATGCACAAGGACAAGGGACAGATAACAGAGCACAGGGACTGTGACTTGGCCTCATTTGGGCCCATGCCTCCCTACGTGGGCCATAGTCCATCCCTGTATGCAGCAAGAACTAGGGACAGATACCAGGGCACAGAGGGCTGTGATTTCGGCCCTCATTTGGGCCCCTCCTCATCCCTGGGCCATAGTCAATACCCGTATGCACAGAGCAGGTACACGGGATAATAAACAGCTAGCACAGAGGACGTGGGTGATTTGGGCCCTCATTTGGGACCTCCCTCATCACTGGGCCATTAGTCACATCCTGTATGCACAGACAGGGACCCGATACCAGGAGACAACAGGGCTGTGATTTAGCCTCATTTGGGCCCTCCTCCATCCTGGGCCATAGGTCCAATCCCTGTAGTGCACAGACAGGGACAGATAACAGGAGCACAGGGGCTGTGCTTAAGCCTCATTTGGGCCCTCCTCATCCCTGGGCTATAGTCCATCCCTGTATGCACAGAACATCGGGACAGATAAACAGAGCACAGGGAGACTGGTGATAGGGGCAAGTACAGTCTTGGGCCCTCATCCTCCCTGGGCTATAGTCCATCACCTGTATGCACAGACAGGGGACAGCTACCAGCGCAGAAGGATGGGAGTTTGTGCCCCAGAGGTGGGGCTGGTGGTTGTTAGGGGGTGGAGGGGAGGCAGGATCACTCAGAGGGAGATAGTGGACGACAGCGCTTGGCGGCAAAGGGTCCCAATGCTAGGAAAATGGTCCCATATGGTCCGTTTTATGGGCTTGCAAGGTTTGATGGTGTTCCTTATGCAACATGCCTTTTAGTGGTGGTGCTGCTGGCCATTGCGACTGTACCTAACGTGGGTAGTCTGCGCTGCGGTATATAGCGGAATGGTGGGGCGCTCCAGGCTCTACTCAACTCTTGACCAGGTACGGCCTCCTCGAGGATCCGGGGAATAGGCGCCTCTTTGATGAGGCAGCCGAGCTCCTCTGTCAGGAGATACAGATCCATCTGGGTAAAGGATGGCTTCATTGACCTTGCTGACCTCTCTGTGGAATGAGATTATGCATTGCCACGTGCTGTGCCAACGTCGCGTTGTACGGGCGGTGCACGGGCTGTTGACACGCGCGGGTTGCCACGGGGCGTTGCATTGTACAGATATGTGTGCTGTTCCATCTCTTGAATGTGTTGAGGGGTGTAATGTGTGGTGACAGGGGCCACAGAACCT
This sequence comes from Ichthyophis bannanicus, assembly GCA_033557465.1. Classification (NCBI taxonomy): domain Eukaryota; kingdom Metazoa; phylum Chordata; class Amphibia; order Gymnophiona; family Ichthyophiidae; genus Ichthyophis; species Ichthyophis bannanicus. Next base: position 247,102,382 of record CM066041.1, on the reverse strand, counting down.
GTTTACAGTTTAAGAAGATGTAAGGGATCAACTTTGGGGGAACTGTGGGAGGGGGTGTTGTGCAAGTTTACCTTTTCTGGGAGAGCAATGAGCAGTGGTTGGTTGCGCGTTGGGTGAGCCTGCGCGCCGGGGTGATTGTCAAGTGCGGGGTAAGTGCGCTGTCCCGTGGCGTAGCTTAAAGCATTGGTGCGTCCGACGTATAAAACTGCGTTGGTGACAAAGTAGCGTGTGTTAAGTCACCAGTCTGGCACCTAATATTACAGACGGATTCAGGGGTGTCCTGCACACACGCATAGGTATGCTCACAGATGGTACGGTTGTGATGGCTTATGGTGCATTCTTTTTTTATTAGTATTGATTACATTCTCTTATATACCTGAATATTCTGCCATCAGTGCGGTTTACATCGAACAAAATTTACAAACTACATTGAACGGGCATTATAACCCTCCGAGATAACTAGATAAGGCGAAACCTGGGCTATGGAGGGTTAACAGGGTGCCCAAGACAACAAGGAAGCACATGTGGGACTACACAACCCAAGTCCTTCGGTCCCAAGGTTTTGATGTCCTCTAGTTGGATTTGAACCCACACACACACCCCAAACCTCACCTCCAGAAGCTGAAGTACCTTTTGCCCAAACCACTTGGCCACTCTGGGACCATTGGCAGCTCCCTCCACCTCCAGTGAGCTTGAGCGATCTGAGCCTGTGTGTAGGTGCCAGGTGATTCCCAGGGTTGGATTGTGCCGGGCACCACACCATGATGCACTGCACATGAAAATAGCTGTCCACAGATATTGACCACCATTGGGAGGGACGCACCCCAACACCGAACCGACAGCCATGGTCAGGGGGGTATGACGATGTGCAAACCAACAGCAACCTCGGCCTGGTAGGGGGCAATGACCGTGTGGTGCACAGGCAACAGAGTGGCTGTCACAACATGGGCGAGGTACATGTGCTCCCCCTGAGGGTGCAGTGAGGCGCGCAGCACCAGGGGCCACAGGCAACGTCCATGGCTGAGAGACGGCCATGGCGCAGGTACAAAGCAAGGATATCTCTGTCCGTGTCAAGGTCTGGTGTGGCCCCCATTCCAAAGCAGGCGCCTCTGAGGCTCTGCGTCAGTCTGTGTGTTTGGTGCCGTGTGCATCCATGCTCCCACCCCACAGGCAATGGCAAACAGGGTCCCCATCAATGGATCCACATTATACCCCCCCACTGCCAAAGGTGGCAGTAGGGGGGAAAGACATCAACCCGGTCCAGCTGAGGAGCAGACCAACCCAGGGTGCTGTCATGTAGCTCTTTACACACCTATAACCACAATAGCAGACCAGGACCTTAGGCATGGACAGGGTGAGATACACCCCACCACCATCTGACATTCTCCTGCAGCAGGCCTGCAGCTGCGCGGCACCCTGCAAGGCACTCACTTCCATCAGGAACACATACTAGCGTCCAGCCATCAGGTCTGCAGTCCATAGGCCATGGTGCATGTGCCCAGGGGAGATGCATGCACCACGAACCTGGGATGCTAGCTATCACACAGCAAGGACAGATACATGCAGTGGCTGGGCCCCAAAAAGGAAACCCATATCCTATCACATGAAGGGAAATACCATATTCTATAGCACTATGGGGGGCGCTAGCCATGCTGTGGTGTACAGAGCACAGCTAAGGTGGGAGATTTGATGTCCCTGCAAGGGACAATACAAGCAGTCGCCGCTGTCAGTGTACGGGGTGGTGGCCGGGCATAAATATTTCCCAGTGTCATTGGCCTCTTATGCTCTGTGCAGATGCACCCCTTGACCAGGACCACCCTGTGCACGAGCCTGGAGCGCATGGTCACCTTGCTCACCCCCCACCCCCCCACACTGCCCATTGGCAAGCCTACGATACTGGCAAACCGATTGCTGGCAGTGTGGGGCTGGGCGAAGGGGTGTGCCAGCCAGCACACACACTTGGATAGGACTGACAGCCCCCCGCCCCCCAACACCTATGCCGCGAAATGTGTGTATAGAGAGGGAGTTATCATGGCAGACCAATAATGGCCCACCACACCCGCATGGGGGACAGCACAGCAATGGATATGGTTACGGCAATCCTGGTTAGGGTGGTCACTACTCAGGGGTGGTAAACACTATCAAGAGACCGAGAACTCTAAGAGAGCAACTCACATCAGCAGACCTCGGGGAATGGATTGACACGGAGGTCAACATGAGCCACAATGTATGGCTGACGTAGGAAGTGTTATCTGCCAGTTCTCATGAGGAAGACGTTTGATAGCTGGTGTTACCATATACCCAGGGTAGGGTGGCATTGCCAAAGGTATGCCAAACTGCTGTAGTGGGGGGATACAGGCCAGGGCCCCATTAGTGTCATGCTCTCTCCAGGAGGCTCTGGCCAATGGGGCCACCTGTGGGTGTGATGTGGGCGCGGTGGCAGCTGGCTTTATAGCAGTTTCCAACATACGCAGTCCTGGTTTGTCCAACCACTGTTCGGTTTTCATGCTGTCCATCTACATATGAATGAGCTACAATCTGCATGACATGGGGGCGGTGCATAGATATGTAGCAATGGCATTTTTTATTAGAGGCAGCATGGAAACTGAAGTTTTTGTGGGGCCCTCCAGGAAGGAATTGGGAGGACTCAGCTCAGGTAATGCGGCTGTTTATGGGGTGTGTGTTTGGTGTGGTAAAATATAGGCGATAACCATGTCAGTAATTATCATCAATAAGGAGCACAGCCGTTGTCCATAGCTAGCACGGTTGTAGGTTGTGGGGGAAAACCTACTGTGGACAGGAAATTGTTGGGGCCAGGAGTTAGCCCCATCTGGGAATATTTGCACCTGTGCCCCTATGTTCGTAGAGGCACTGGTCTGTGTCTCCGTGGCAACCACACTGTGGCCACAGCGACAGTGCAGTCCCTGGAGATAGGAAACCGGGCCTGACGAGTCGTAAACCACTGCTTTGCAGCAACACTTTACTGTGTGCCCATATAACCTTTGTATGCGAGCCACAGGTGCACGTAACCGCGCAATTAACCTTGCAGAAAGGCGGGGCAAACCCGCACCCTAACCAAGGGGGCAATAAATGATATCATCGGGACACAATACCAAACACTCCCAGGTCCGCTCCATTAAAACGATATGAGTTTTGAAAGGGTCTACGGAGCGTTAGCCTTAACAAATATCATATCTTTTTTTTGGTGCTTTCCTGGCAGTGTTTTTTTTATTGTTGCCCAGTGCTATCAACGGTTGCCCAGCTGAATTATGCTTTGTACATTTTTCCTTGTTTGTCATTTTAATGTTTGTATTTGAGGTTTTGTCCTGTGCACGATGTATCACACTGCTTCACGTTTTGTAGGTTTCCCCAGTTTTGCTGTAGCATTGCTGACGGAAATGTTTTCCTCGTTCCCCTTTAATATGGCCTTTAACGACAGGTTTTTCTTCTCGTTGTAATTGGGGCCTCAGAATTACAGCGCAGAGTTAGGGGGAGCCTCTCCCTGCCCCTCTCAGCCCTAATACTGGCAACAGTGCTGGCATGTGTGGCTGTGGAAGGTGTTTGCAGCCACCACAAAATGGGATAGACAGACATCCACCCCCACACCTATGCCAGTATTGTGATACTATAGAGGGTTTCTTTCAGCCATACCCACCACACCAGTCATGGGCACGGTACATGCATGGATATGGTAACTCAATACTCTTGGTGGTCACTCCCCAGGGTGGTAAACACTGTCAGAGACCAGACCTGCAGCGCACACCGCAGACATCAGACTGATTGTTATGTTGGAGCTCATTGAGCAAAGTGTGCTTAAACGTAGGAAGTGATAGCTGGCCCTTATCATAGGAAACGTTTGATAGCTGGGTACCATATACCCCAGGTTTAGGGTAGCATTGCTAAGGTATGACCAAGTGCTAGTATTGGGGGGTACAGGCAGGGCCCAATGTCCGTGCCTCTCCAGGAGGCATTGGCCACTGGGGCCTGGTGGGTGGGGTTTTGAGTTGGTGCTAATGTCTGGCCCTGTTTCTTGCTGCTTTACGTCAGAGTTCCCCAACTCCACTCCTGGTGTTCCAAACACTGTCCGGTTTTTTCATGCTGTCCCTCAATAAATAATTCATGAGCTACATCTGGCATACCATGGGGGTGGTTCGCATGGATATGTAGCACTGGCATCTTTAGAGTGGCATCAGCATGGAACCTGAATGGTGTGAGGCCCTCCAGGACTGCATTTGCGAGACGCTGCGCTTCTGGTGTCTGTGTTTGGTGTGGTACAATATAGGCATTGTGACCATTTTGTGAATGTTCTCTGCAATAAATGGGGTGTCTTTTACTATCACTGTTTTAGTGGTGGGTAAAATCTGGGGACTGGGTTGGTAGGGGCCCCCCAGCTGGGGATTGAACTTTTGACCCTCTGTGTACAGGCACTGGCTGTGTCCGTTGCACCACACTGTGGCCACAGAGACAGTGCCGGTCCCTGGAGATAGAAAACCTGGCCTGACGAGTCAGAACCCCTGCTCTGCACACTTTTACTATGGCCTCATTTTCCGTGTATGGGGACAAAGGTGCCCGTACCCCTTCCTCAGAGAAAGTTGGCACACCCCCATACCCGAGCTGGGCAGCAATGATATCATGGGGCAACATTAGACACCACTCCCAGGAAAGCTCCGATTACATGAAATGCTTTTTGTGAAGGGTGTACGGAGCGTGGACCCTTCCAAACATCATTCCTTCTGTTTTGGAGCTTTCCTGGGAGTGTTTGTATTGTTTCCCATTGCTATCACAGTTTCCCAGCTTAAGTGTACGTTTTACACTGTTTCTTGTGGTCATTTTGAGGTTTTATTTGAGAGTTTTGTTCTGTGCACATGTTTCACACTGCTCACGTTTTGTTGGTTTCCCCAGGTTTTTGCCTGTTACATTGCTTGACAGCTAAATGGTTTTCTCCTCCCCTTTTAAACGGCAGGTTTTCATTCGCGTTGGAATTGTCGCTCTGCATTTCAGCGCGTTAGTGTGAAGGGAGCCTCTCCCCCACCGCCCCCCCCCCCACTCTCCGGCCCATTGACCCCTTCCTCTCCGCCCACTTCTCCACCTTCTTCTGCGCTGTTTTAACGCGCCGCGGAGCTTTACTATCCGTTAACTAAGTTAACGCGCGTAGTATGACGTTAACGGTCGTTAGCGCGTCCGGTAACGCGCGTTATACGGCACTTACGGTCGTTAACGTGGGTATAACGCGCGTTAGTCACGTTTACCCGCACTTTAGTAAACATGCCCCTAGAGAGCTTGTCAGGGGTGATTGCCAAGTATTTTATCTCCTTTCTTCACTGGGAGGGTTAATTTCTGAATCTTGATAACTGAATGGGGGGGGGTGGGTGAAAATTAGGGTTTTCTTGAGGTGAATAGTACTTC